>CM060932.1:998523281-998893281 GCA_030765085.1 Allium cepa
TTCCTGTGTCGCAGATTTATAGTCGGAAAACATCCACTTGTTGGCGCAAATGTGTCTTGTGGCACTAGTGTCCACAAACCATTCTTTCGGGTTGCCAACCAAGTTGCATTCTGAGATCACTGCGGATAAATTCATTTCAGAGACATTCTCGGAAAGCGTTTCGAATTCTGTAACATTGGCTTGGTCTTTCTTCTTGTTCTGATTCTTTGGACCTCGACATTCGATTGCCTTATGTCCTTTCTTCCCGCAATTATGGCAGTTTCCTTTGAACTTCTTAGCCTTCTTTGCGTTTGGGTTGTTTTCCCTCTTTCTTTTGTTGTTCTTTTCTGTTTCAACCACATTCGCCTTTGCCACCATAGTATTAGTTGCTTTCTTTTCAGATTTTCGGTTGTCTTCTTCAATTCTGAGTCGAACAACCAAATCTTCCATTGTCATTTCTTTACGTTTGTGCTTCAAATAATTCTTGAAGTCTTTCCACAACGGAGGCAATTTCTCTATAGCGGCAGCCACTTGAAACGACTCACTTAGAGACATTCCTTCGTCATGTATCTCATGTATAATGACTTGCAACTCTTGAATTTGGCTAATCACTGTTTTAGAGTCTGTCATTTTAAAATCCAGAAATTTACCGACGATGAATTTCTTCATGCCAGCATCTTCTGTCTTGTATTTCTTATCGAGAGACATCCAAAGTTCCTTTGACGTCTTCATAGTACAATACACATTGTATAGACTATTATCCAGGCCGTTCAATATGTAATTTTTACATATGAAGTCGGAATTTTTCCAAGCAGTGAGCGCCTCGACTTTGGTAGCGTCAGGCTCCAATTCGTCTACTTTAGGAGGATCCTCTGTAAGGAAATTCGCGAGTCCTAAAGTGGTAAGGTAGAACAACATCTTCTGCTGCCATCTTTTGAAGTCAACACCAGTAAATTTTTCTGGTCGTTCTCCATGCGAGAAGGTGACAGTCGGAGCAACTAATGCAGCAGTTTGAGATGCGGGCACAACAGGTTTGGTTGCCGAAGTATTACCGTCCTTTGCCATCGTCTGGATGCAAAGAGAATACTTAGAAAACAGAACAATACTGCTTTAAGATTGTTATTCTAAGTATATCAAAACCAGCAAAGCAAACGAATGCAAACAACAATTACTATCGGAATGTTTGCAATTCAGTATAGTGTACAGTACCACATGAGGAGTGAAAAAGAAGGTAGGCAGTACCGTTCAATCACAGTCCGTGTGCGTGCAATTTGTCCGAGTCCAGCAGCCGATACTGTTCCCTTAAAGCAATATTGCTCTCCCACTGGCGCAGAGGAGATGATGAGCAATTCGCCTCCCAAGGTTAAACGGACCGTACTCTGCGATGTTGCGCTACAACCGCAGAGCGACGACGAACCCAAGGTAGGATTTTTGTTATTACAGAACAGAGCAGTGGACGACGGAGAAGAAGAGTAAGAAAATTGATATCTTTAATTTGATTTTCGCAGGCCTTTATATAGGCTGTGAAGAGGCATCTGTTCAGGAACGGGTACTTCCGTTTGAATTGCAACGGCTGTGACTGTTGGAAAGGTTGCGACCCTTTACCAACAGATACTTCCGTTGGCGTTTGCGCGGCCGAATTCAAAAAATAACCGTTTTGCTGGGCAGCGAGCCCATTCGCATTTGGAGGCCCAATCGATCACGAGACCCCAAGAGCCCCAAGGCCCAAGGCCCTTATCTTTGACCTTTTTAATTTAATATGAAATATATGCATGCTTTGTTCATGCCATTGCCTCTTTCCTTCATCTCTTCTTTCTTTTGTAATAACATCTCATGCCTTAATATAAGTAGTGGCATAGGTGCTAGTTTTCCCCGATGTGGGACTAAATGATTTTGCCAAATTTTTTGCTTTAACCATTTATTCATTTTTCCAACAATCCCCCACATGAATGAGTGGTTATATGATCTGTTCTTAAAATTGCGAAACATTTATCATATGGGTAAAAGTAGCACAAAGGCCTTGAACTTTTCCTAGTGTTTATCGTTATAACTAACTAGCGAATCAGTGGACTAGACTGTCTTTGAACTGTAAGCCGTTTGTGTAAGTCTATAAAGATAACACGTGATAAATGTTCTTTAACTCCTTGGTTCTCTGTTTGTGTTCGTTTTTGCCATGAACACCGCCTTGGTTTCATGAGTGCTTAAAGAATTCGACCTTACAATCCTTCTTGAAGCGGCGCCTTCGCACTCACATAGGTGATTCTATAAAGAGTATCCCGTAATACCCCACTTGGTTATTTATAATACCACAGTATAGACATCATTAAAAGCAAAGCTTATCCTATTCTCCGACGGGTTGTGCACTGACTTATCATAGGAATGGTTTTTAATTGAGTAGTGCCGTCAAGTTTATCTCAAGCTTAGTTGTCCCTTTGAACCTAGATCTTGGGATCTCCAGTCAACTAGGTGGGGTTTCCGTTTTAGAAAACTTTTCAATTAATAGGTCTTAAGCCCATTCCCATCGATAAGGTTTGAACTTTCTCTCTTGGCAAGCCTTTTGTTAGTGGATCCGCTATGTTATCCTTTGACCTTACATAGTCTATAGTGATAACTCCATTAGAGAGAAGTTGTCTTATGGTTTTATGTCTACGACGAATATGTCGAGATTTACCATTATACAGTGTACTGTTAGCCCTTCCTATAGCAGATTGACTATCGCAATGTATACATATTGGAGGTACTGGTTTTTCCCAATTTGGAATATCTTCCAGAAAACTCCTAATCCAATCTGCTTCTTCTGCGGCTTTATCCAGAGCAATGAATTCTGATTCCATTGTTGACCTTGCTATGCAAGTTTGTTTGGATGATTTCCACGAGATTGCTCCATTTCCTAATGTGAATACGTATCCACTTGTGGATTTAGTATCATGTGATCCGGTTATCCAATTTGCGTCGCTGTAACCTTCCACTACTGAAGGATAATTCGAATAATGCAAACCAAAGTTCTGTGTATATTTCAGATATCCAAGAACTCTTATTATCGCTTTCCAATGATGTTTACCAGGATTGCTGGTAAATCTACTGAGTTTACTTATAGCATATGCGATATCTGGTCTTGTGCAGTTCATTACATACATGATACTTCCTAATACACGAGAGTATTCCAGTTGATATATACTGTCACCGGTGTTCTTAACCCAATTTTGGTTCATATCTACTGGTGATTTTGCAATAGTTATATTGTATTGCTTGAATTTTTCAAGTATCTTGGCTATGTAATGTGATTGAGATAATGCATATCCTTGTGGTGTTCTCACAATTTTTACACCCAATATTACATCAGCCAGTCCTAGGTCTTTCATATCGAATCTAGAAGATAACATATCTTTTGTTGATGTTATTATGGCCTTATTATTGCCTAGGATCAATAAATCATCAACATAGAGACATACAATGACATATCCAATATGTGTGTATTTCACGTAAACACATTTATCTGATTCGTTTATAGCGAATCCATTTGATAACATAGTTTCATCAAATTTCTCATGCCATTGTTTTGGTGCTTGTTTAAGACCATAAAGTGATTTCACCAACTTACATACTTTGTTTTCATTTCCTGGGCTAACAAACCCTTCAGGTTGTAGCATATATATTTCTTCCTCCAACTCACCATTCAAAAAAGCTGTTTTTACATCCATTTGATGTATTTCCAAATTTAGTATAGAGGCGATTGCAATAAGCATCCTAATGGATGTTATTCTAGTTACTGGTGAGTAAGTGTCAAAATAATCCAGATCTTCTTTCTGTCTGAATCCTTTGACTACTATACGAGCTTTATACTTATCTACTGAGCCATCAGCCTTGAGTTTTTTCTTAAATATCCATTTATATCCTAGTGGTTTTGATCCTTTAGGGAGATCCACTAGTTCCCATGTATGGTTTTGCAAAATAGATTCTATTTCATTATTGACAGCTTCCTTCCAATAAGGAGCATCTGGAGATGACATTGCTTGTTGATAGGTTAGAGGTTCATTTTCTATCATGTATGCATAGAAATCGGGTCCAAAGGTTTTAGAAGTCCTTTGACGTTTGCTCCTTCTGGGTTCCTCTACCTCTGTTTCAACATCCCTTTCATTCAAATTTTGATTAACATCATCCTCGGGAATATCTGTATCTCTTGATCTCTTTTGAATAATAGTTTCAATGGATGTTTTAAGAGGATAAATGTGTTCAAAGAATCTAGCATTTCTAGATTCGATAATGGTGTTTTCATGAATGTCATCAATTTCAGATTTATACACCAAAAATCGATAAGCAGCACTATTATGAGCATATCCTATAAATATGCAATCTACAGTCTTTGGTCCAATTTTGACCTTCTTTGGTTTCGGTATTTCTACTTTGGCAAGACACCCCCACACTCTCAAGTATTTGTAGGATGGTGGTCTGCCTTTCCACAGTTCATGCGGTGATTTCGAAGTCTTCTTTCGAGGCACTTTATTTAGAATGTGATTCGCAGAAAGTATAGCTTCTCCCCATAGGTTATCTGGTAGACCAGAACTAATGAGTAGAGCATTCATCATTTCTTTTAGCGTACGATTTTTACGTTCTGCTATGCCATTTGATTGAGGGGAATATGGTGCCGTTGTCTGGTGTATAATACCATGTTCGGCGCAGTATTCTTCAAATGGAGATTCATATTCTCCTCCTCTATCACTTCTTAAGGCTTTTATCTTCTTATTAAGTTGATTTTCAACTTCCGCTTTGTATTGTTTAAACATGTCAAATGCCTCATCCTTTCTTCTAAGAAGATACACATAACAGTATCTCGTACAATCATCAATAAATGTGATGAAATACCGTTTTCCACCTCTAGTTTGACACATTTTCAAGTCACACACATCTGTGTGTATTAAGTCTAGAGGTTCCGTATTCCTTTCAACTTGATGAAAGGATGTTCTAGTTAGTTTAGATTCGGCACATGTTTCACATTTGTAATTGGAATTTATTGTAAACTTAGGTATAAATTCTAAGTTTATCAATTTTCGCAATGTATCAAAGTTAACATGACCTAATCTCGCATGCCATATATTAAATGACTCAGTGATATAAACAGAAGAATTAATTTTATTATCACTATCTTTTGGTACAACGGTCATTACATTCATTTTGAACAGACCATCACTCACATACCCTTTGCCAACATACACTCCATTTTTAGACAATACAAAATTATCAGAAACAAAGACCAATTTGAAGCCATTTTTACTTAGCAATGATCCTGAAACCAAGTTCTTGCGGATATCTGGAACGTGTAGAACATCGTTTAGAGTAAGTTCTTTCTCAGAAGTCATTTTAAGAACCACTTTTCCTTTGCCTTCAACCTTTGACGTAGACGAGTTTCCCATAAAGAGTTGCTCTTCCTGTGTCGCAGATTTATAGTCGGAAAACATCCACTTGTTGGCGCAAATGTGTCTTGTGGCACTAGTGTCCACAAACCATTCTTTCGGGTTGCCAACCAAGTTGCATTCTGAGATCACTGCGGATAAATTCATTTCAGAGACATTCTCGGAAAGCGTTTCGAATTCTGTAACATTGGCTTGGTCTTTCTTCTTGTTCTGATTCTTTGGACCTCGACATTCGATTGCCTTATGTCCTTTCTTCCCGCAATTATGGCAGTTTCCTTTGAACTTCTTAGCCTTCTTTGCGTTTGGGTTGTTTTCCCTCTTTCTTTTGTTGTTCTTTTCTGTTTCAACCACATTCGCCTTTGCCACCATAGTATTAGTTGCTTTCTTTTCAGATTTTCGGTTGTCTTCTTCAATTCTGAGTCGAACAACCAAATCTTCCATTGTCATTTCTTTACGTTTGTGCTTCAAATAATTCTTGAAGTCTTTCCACAACGGAGGCAATTTCTCTATAGCGGCAGCCACTTGAAACGACTCACTTAGAGACATTCCTTCGTCATGTATCTCATGTATAATGACTTGCAACTCTTGAATTTGGCTAATCACTGTTTTAGAGTCTGTCATTTTAAAATCCAGAAATTTACCGACGATGAATTTCTTCATGCCAGCATCTTCTGTCTTGTATTTCTTATCGAGAGACATCCAAAGTTCCTTTGACGTCTTCATAGTACAATACACATTGTATAGACTATTATCCAGGCCGTTCAATATGTAATTTTTACATATGAAGTCGGAATTTTTCCAAGCAGTGAGCGCCTCGACTTTGGTAGCGTCAGGCTCCAATTCGTCTACTTTAGGAGGATCCTCTGTAAGGAAATTCGCGAGTCCTAAAGTGGTAAGGTAGAACAACATCTTCTGCTGCCATCTTTTGAAGTCAACACCAGTAAATTTTTCTGGTCGTTCTCCATGCGAGAAGGTGACAGTCGGAGCAACTAATGCAGCAGTTTGAGATGCGGGCACAACAGGTTTGGTTGCCGAAGTATTACCGTCCTTTGCCATCGTCTGGATGCAAAGAGAATACTTAGAAAACAGAACAATACTGCTTTAAGATTGTTATTCTAAGTATATCAAAACCAGCAAAGCAAACGAATGCAAACAACAATTACTATCGGAATGTTTGCAATTCAGTATAGTGTACAGTACCACATGAGGAGTGAAAAAGAAGGTAGGCAGTACCGTTCAATCACAGTCCGTGTGCGTGCAATTTGTCCGAGTCCAGCAGCCGATACTGTTCCCTTAAAGCAATATTGCTCTCCCACTGGCGCAGAGGAGATGATGAGCAATTCGCCTCCCAAGGTTAAACGGACCGTACTCTGCGATGTTGCGCTACAACCGCAGAGCGACGACGAACCCAAGGTAGGATTTTTGTTATTACAGAACAGAGCAGTGGACGACGGAGAAGAAGAGTAAGAAAATTGATATCTTTAATTTGATTTTCGCAGGCCTTTATATAGGCTGTGAAGAGGCATCTGTTCAGGAACGGGTACTTCCGTTTGAATTGCAACGGCTGTGACTGTTGGAAAGGTTGCGACCCTTTACCAACAGATACTTCCGTTGGCGTTTGCGCGGCCGAATTCAAAAAATAACCGTTTTGCTGGGCAGCGAGCCCATTCGCATTTGGAGGCCCAATCGATCACGAGACCCCAAGAGCCCCAAGGCCCAAGGCCCTTATCTTTGACCTTTTTAATTTAATATGAAATATATGCATGCTTTGTTCATGCCATTGCCTCTTTCCTTCATCTCTTCTTTCTTTTGTAATAACATCTCATGCCTTAATATAAGTAGTGGCATAGGTGCTAGTTTTCCCCGATGTGGGACTAAATGATTTTGCCAAATTTTTTGCTTTAACCATTTATTCATTTTTCCAACAATCCCCCACATGAATGAGTGGTTATATGATCTGTTCTTAAAATTGCGAAACATTTATCATATGGGTAAAAGTAGCACAAAGGCCTTGAACTTTTCCTAGTGTTTATCGTTATAACTAACTAGCGAATCAGTGGACTAGACTGTCTTTGAACTGTAAGCCGTTTGTGTAAGTCTATAAAGATAACACGTGATAAATGTTCTTTAACTCCTTGGTTCTCTGTTTGTGTTCGTTTTTGCCATGAACACCGCCTTGGTTTCATGAGTGCTTAAAGAATTCGACCTTACAATCCTTCTTGAAGCGGCGCCTTCGCACTCACATAGGTGATTCTATAAAGAGTATCCCGTAATACCCCACTTGGTTATTTATAATACCACAGTATAGACATCATTAAAAGCAAAGCTTATCCTATTCTCCGACGGGTTGTGCACTGACTTATCATAGGAATGGTTTTTAATTGAGTAGTGCCGTCAAGTTTATCTCAAGCTTAGTTGTCCCTTTGAACCTAGATCTTGGGATCTCCAGTCAACTAGGTGGGGTTTCCGTTTTAGAAAACTTTTCAATTAATAGGTCTTAAGCCCATTCCCATCGATAAGGTTTGAACTTTCTCTCTTGGCAAGCCTTTTGTTAGTGGATCCGCTATGTTATCCTTTGACCTTACATAGTCTATAGTGATAACTCCATTAGAGAGAAGTTGTCTTATGGTTTTATGTCTACGACGAATATGTCGAGATTTACCATTATACAGTGTACTGTTAGCCCTTCCTATAGCAGATTGACTATCGCAATGTATACATATTGGAGGTACTGGTTTTTCCCAATTTGGAATATCTTCCAGAAAACTCCTAATCCAATCTGCTTCTTCTGCGGCTTTATCCAGAGCAATGAATTCTGATTCCATTGTTGACCTTGCTATGCAAGTTTGTTTGGATGATTTCCACGAGATTGCTCCATTTCCTAATGTGAATACGTATCCACTTGTGGATTTAGTATCATGTGATCCGGTTATCCAATTTGCGTCGCTGTAACCTTCCACTACTGAAGGATAATTCGAATAATGCAAACCAAAGTTCTGTGTATATTTCAGATATCCAAGAACTCTTATTATCGCTTTCCAATGATGTTTACCAGGATTGCTGGTAAATCTACTGAGTTTACTTATAGCATATGCGATATCTGGTCTTGTGCAGTTCATTACATACATGATACTTCCTAATACACGAGAGTATTCCAGTTGATATATACTGTCACCGGTGTTCTTAACCCAATTTTGGTTCATATCTACTGGTGATTTTGCAATAGTTATATTGTATTGCTTGAATTTTTCAAGTATCTTGGCTATGTAATGTGATTGAGATAATGCATATCCTTGTGGTGTTCTCACAATTTTTACACCCAATATTACATCAGCCAGTCCTAGGTCTTTCATATCGAATCTAGAAGATAACATATCTTTTGTTGATGTTATTATGGCCTTATTATTGCCTAGGATCAATAAATCATCAACATAGAGACATACAATGACATATCCAATATGTGTGTATTTCACGTAAACACATTTATCTGATTCGTTTATAGCGAATCCATTTGATAACATAGTTTCATCAAATTTCTCATGCCATTGTTTTGGTGCTTGTTTAAGACCATAAAGTGATTTCACCAACTTACATACTTTGTTTTCATTTCCTGGGCTAACAAACCCTTCAGGTTGTAGCATATATATTTCTTCCTCCAACTCACCATTCAAAAAAGCTGTTTTTACATCCATTTGATGTATTTCCAAATTTAGTATAGAGGCGATTGCAATAAGCATCCTAATGGATGTTATTCTAGTTACTGGTGAGTAAGTGTCAAAATAATCCAGATCTTCTTTCTGTCTGAATCCTTTGACTACTATACGAGCTTTATACTTATCTACTGAGCCATCAGCCTTGAGTTTTTTCTTAAATATCCATTTATATCCTAGTGGTTTTGATCCTTTAGGGAGATCCACTAGTTCCCATGTATGGTTTTGCAAAATAGATTCTATTTCATTATTGACAGCTTCCTTCCAATAAGGAGCATCTGGAGATGACATTGCTTGTTGATAGGTTAGAGGTTCATTTTCTATCATGTATGCATAGAAATCGGGTCCAAAGGTTTTAGAAGTCCTTTGACGTTTGCTCCTTCTGGGTTCCTCTACCTCTGTTTCAACATCCCTTTCATTCAAATTTTGATTAACATCATCCTCGGGAATATCTGTATCTCTTGATCTCTTTTGAATAATAGTTTCAATGGATGTTTTAAGAGGATAAATGTGTTCAAAGAATCTAGCATTTCTAGATTCGATAATGGTGTTTTCATGAATGTCATCAATTTCAGATTTATACACCAAAAATCGATAAGCAGCACTATTATGAGCATATCCTATAAATATGCAATCTACAGTCTTTGGTCCAATTTTGACCTTCTTTGGTTTCGGTATTTCTACTTTGGCAAGACACCCCCACACTCTCAAGTATTTGTAGGATGGTGGTCTGCCTTTCCACAGTTCATGCGGTGATTTCGAAGTCTTCTTTCGAGGCACTTTATTTAGAATGTGATTCGCAGAAAGTATAGCTTCTCCCCATAGGTTATCTGGTAGACCAGAACTAATGAGTAGAGCATTCATCATTTCTTTTAGCGTACGATTTTTACGTTCTGCTATGCCATTTGATTGAGGGGAATATGGTGCCGTTGTCTGGTGTATAATACCATGTTCGGCGCAGTATTCTTCAAATGGAGATTCATATTCTCCTCCTCTATCACTTCTTAAGGCTTTTATCTTCTTATTAAGTTGATTTTCAACTTCCGCTTTGTATTGTTTAAACATGTCAAATGCCTCATCCTTTCTTCTAAGAAGATACACATAACAGTATCTCGTACAATCATCAATAAATGTGATGAAATACCGTTTTCCACCTCTAGTTTGACACATTTTCAAGTCACACACATCTGTGTGTATTAAGTCTAGAGGTTCCGTATTCCTTTCAACTTGATGAAAGGATGTTCTAGTTAGTTTAGATTCGGCACATGTTTCACATTTGTAATTGGAATTTATTGTAAACTTAGGTATAAATTCTAAGTTTATCAATTTTCGCAATGTATCAAAGTTAACATGACCTAATCTCGCATGCCATATATTAAATGACTCAGTGATATAAACAGAAGAATTAATTTTATTATCACTATCTTTTGGTACAACGGTCATTACATTCATTTTGAACAGACCATCACTCACATACCCTTTGCCAACATACACTCCATTTTTAGACAATACAAAATTATCAGAAACAAAGACCAATTTGAAGCCATTTTTACTTAGCAATGATCCTGAAACCAAGTTCTTGCGGATATCTGGAACGTGTAGAACATCGTTTAGAGTAAGTTCTTTCTCAGAAGTCATTTTAAGAACCACTTTTCCTTTGCCTTCAACCTTTGACGTAGACGAGTTTCCCATAAAGAGTTGCTCTTCCTGTGTCGCAGATTTATAGTCGGAAAACATCCACTTGTTGGCGCAAATGTGTCTTGTGGCACTAGTGTCCACAAACCATTCTTTCGGGTTGCCAACCAAGTTGCATTCTGAGATCACTGCGGATAAATTCATTTCAGAGACATTCTCGGAAAGCGTTTCGAATTCTGTAACATTGGCTTGGTCTTTCTTCTTGTTCTGATTCTTTGGACCTCGACATTCGATTGCCTTATGTCCTTTCTTCCCGCAATTATGGCAGTTTCCTTTGAACTTCTTAGCCTTCTTTGCGTTTGGGTTGTTTTCCCTCTTTCTTTTGTTGTTCTTTTCTGTTTCAACCACATTCGCCTTTGCCACCATAGTATTAGTTGCTTTCTTTTCAGATTTTCGGTTGTCTTCTTCAATTCTGAGTCGAACAACCAAATCTTCCATTGTCATTTCTTTACGTTTGTGCTTCAAATAATTCTTGAAGTCTTTCCACAACGGAGGCAATTTCTCTATAGCGGCAGCCACTTGAAACGACTCACTTAGAGACATTCCTTCGTCATGTATCTCATGTATAATGACTTGCAACTCTTGAATTTGGCTAATCACTGTTTTAGAGTCTGTCATTTTAAAATCCAGAAATTTACCGACGATGAATTTCTTCATGCCAGCATCTTCTGTCTTGTATTTCTTATCGAGAGACATCCAAAGTTCCTTTGACGTCTTCATAGTACAATACACATTGTATAGACTATTATCCAGGCCGTTCAATATGTAATTTTTACATATGAAGTCGGAATTTTTCCAAGCAGTGAGCGCCTCGACTTTGGTAGCGTCAGGCTCCAATTCGTCTACTTTAGGAGGATCCTCTGTAAGGAAATTCGCGAGTCCTAAAGTGGTAAGGTAGAACAACATCTTCTGCTGCCATCTTTTGAAGTCAACACCAGTAAATTTTTCTGGTCGTTCTCCATGCGAGAAGGTGACAGTCGGAGCAACTAATGCAGCAGTTTGAGATGCGGGCACAACAGGTTTGGTTGCCGAAGTATTACCGTCCTTTGCCATCGTCTGGATGCAAAGAGAATACTTAGAAAACAGAACAATACTGCTTTAAGATTGTTATTCTAAGTATATCAAAACCAGCAAAGCAAACGAATGCAAACAACAATTACTATCGGAATGTTTGCAATTCAGTATAGTGTACAGTACCACATGAGGAGTGAAAAAGAAGGTAGGCAGTACCGTTCAATCACAGTCCGTGTGCGTGCAATTTGTCCGAGTCCAGCAGCCGATACTGTTCCCTTAAAGCAATATTGCTCTCCCACTGGCGCAGAGGAGATGATGAGCAATTTGCCTCCCAAGGTTAAACGGACCGTACTCTGCGATGTTGCGCTACAACCGCAGAGCGACGACGAACCCAAGGTAGGATTTTTGTTATTACAGAACAGAGCAGTGGACGACGGAGAAGAAGAGTAAGAAAATTGATATCTTTAATTTGATTTTCGCAGGCCTTTATATAGGCTGTGAAGAGGCATCTGTTCAGGAACGGGTACTTCCGTTTGAATTGCAACGGCTGTGACTGTTGGAAAGGTTGCGACCCTTTACCAACAGATACTTCCGTTGGCGTTTGCGCGGCCGAATTCAAAAAATAACCGTTTTGCTGGGCAGCGAGCCCATTCGCATTTGGAGGCCCAATCGATCACGAGACCCCAAGAGCCCCAAGGCCCAAGGCCCTTATCTTTGACCTTTTTAATTTAATATGAAATATATGCATGCTTTGTTCATGCCATTGCCTCTTTCCTTCATCTCTTCTTTCTTTTGTAATAACATCTCATGCCTTAATATAAGTAGTGGCATAGGTGCTAGTTTTCCCCGATGTGGGACTAAATGATTTTGCCAAATTTTTTGCTTTAACCATTTATTCATTTTTCCAACAATCCCCCACATGAATGAGTGGTTATATGATCTGTTCTTAAAATTGCGAAACATTTATCATATGGGTAAAAGTAGCACAAAGGCCTTGAACTTTTCCTAGTGTTTATCGTTATAACTAACTAGCGAATCAGTGGACTAGACTGTCTTTGAACTGTAAGCCGTTTGTGTAAGTCTATAAAGATAACACGTGATAAATGTTCTTTAACTCCTTGGTTCTCTGTTTGTGTTCGTTTTTGCCATGAACACCGCCTTGGTTTCATGAGTGCTTAAAGAATTCGACCTTACAATCCTTCTTGAAGCGGCGCCTTCGCACTCACATAGGTGATTCTATAAAGAGTATCCCGTAATACCCCACTTGGTTATTTATAATACCACAGTATAGACATCATTAAAAGCAAAGCTTATCCTATTCTCCGACGGGTTGTGCACTGACTTATCATAGGAATGGTTTTTAATTGAGTAGTGCCGTCAAGTTTATCTCAAGCTTAGTTGTCCCTTTGAACCTAGATCTTGGGATCTCCAGTCAACTAGGTGGGGTTTCCGTTTTAGAAAACTTTTCAATTAATAGGTCTTAAGCCCATTCCCATCGATAAGGTTTGAACTTTCTCTCTTGGCAAGCCTTTTGTTAGTGGATCCGCTATGTTATCCTTTGACCTTACATAGTCTATAGTGATAACTCCATTAGAGAGAAGTTGTCTTATGGTTTTATGTCTACGACGAATATGTCGAGATTTACCATTATACAGTGTACTGTTAGCCCTTCCTATAGCAGATTGACTATCGCAATGTATACATATTGGAGGTACTGGTTTTTCCCAATTTGGAATATCTTCCAGAAAACTCCTAATCCAATCTGCTTCTTCTGCGGCTTTATCCAGAGCAATGAATTCTGATTCCATTGTTGACCTTGCTATGCAAGTTTGTTTGGATGATTTCCACGAGATTGCTCCATTTCCTAATGTGAATACGTATCCACTTGTGGATTTAGTATCATGTGATCCGGTTATCCAATTTGCGTCGCTGTAACCTTCCACTACTGAAGGATAATTCGAATAATGCAAACCAAAGTTCTGTGTATATTTCAGATATCCAAGAACTCTTATTATCGCTTTCCAATGATGTTTACCAGGATTGCTGGTAAATCTACTGAGTTTACTTATAGCATATGCGATATCTGGTCTTGTGCAGTTCATTACATACATGATACTTCCTAATACACGAGAGTATTCCAGTTGATATATACTGTCACCGGTGTTCTTAACCCAATTTTGGTTCATATCTACTGGTGATTTTGCAATAGTTATATTGTATTGCTTGAATTTTTCAAGTATCTTGGCTATGTAATGTGATTGAGATAATGCATATCCTTGTGGTGTTCTCACAATTTTTACACCCAATATTACATCAGCCAGTCCTAGGTCTTTCATATCGAATCTAGAAGATAACATATCTTTTGTTGATGTTATTATGGCCTTATTATTGCCTAGGATCAATAAATCATCAACATAGAGACATACAATGACATATCCAATATGTGTGTATTTCACGTAAACACATTTATCTGATTCGTTTATAGCGAATCCATTTGATAACATAGTTTCATCAAATTTCTCATGCCATTGTTTTGGTGCTTGTTTAAGACCATAAAGTGATTTCACCAACTTACATACTTTGTTTTCATTTCCTGGGCTAACAAACCCTTCAGGTTGTAGCATATATATTTCTTCCTCCAACTCACCATTCAAAAAAGCTGTTTTTACATCCATTTGATGTATTTCCAAATTTAGTATAGAGGCGATTGCAATAAGCATCCTAATGGATGTTATTCTAGTTACTGGTGAGTAAGTGTCAAAATAATCCAGATCTTCTTTCTGTCTGAATCCTTTGACTACTATACGAGCTTTATACTTATCTACTGAGCCATCAGCCTTGAGTTTTTTCTTAAATATCCATTTATATCCTAGTGGTTTTGATCCTTTAGGGAGATCCACTAGTTCCCATGTATGGTTTTGCAAAATAGATTCTATTTCATTATTGACAGCTTCCTTCCAATAAGGAGCATCTGGAGATGACATTGCTTGTTGATAGGTTAGAGGTTCATTTTCTATCATGTATGCATAGAAATCGGGTCCAAAGGTTTTAGAAGTCCTTTGACGTTTGCTCCTTCTGGGTTCCTCTACCTCTGTTTCAACATCCCTTTCATTCAAATTTTGATTAACATCATCCTCGGGAATATCTGTATCTCTTGATCTCTTTTGAATAATAGTTTCAATGGATGTTTTAAGAGGATAAATGTGTTCAAAGAATCTAGCATTTCTAGATTCGATAATGGTGTTTTCATGAATGTCATCAATTTCAGATTTATACACCAAAAATCGATAAGCAGCACTATTATGAGCATATCCTATAAATATGCAATCTACAGTCTTTGGTCCAATTTTGACCTTCTTTGGTTTCGGTATTTCTACTTTGGCAAGACACCCCCACACTCTCAAGTATTTGTAGGATGGTGGTCTGCCTTTCCACAGTTCATGCGGTGATTTCGAAGTCTTCTTTCGAGGCACTTTATTTAGAATGTGATTCGCAGAAAGTATAGCTTCTCCCCATAGGTTATCTGGTAGACCAGAACTAATGAGTAGAGCATTCATCATTTCTTTTAGCGTACGATTTTTACGTTCTGCTATGCCATTTGATTGAGGGGAATATGGTGCCGTTGTCTGGTGTATAATACCATGTTCGGCGCAGTATTCTTCAAATGGAGATTCATATTCTCCTCCTCTATCACTTCTTAAGGCTTTTATCTTCTTATTAAGTTGATTTTCAACTTCCGCTTTGTATTGTTTAAACATGTCAAATGCCTCATCCTTTCTTCTAAGAAGATACACATAACAGTATCTCGTACAATCATCAATAAATGTGATGAAATACCGTTTTCCACCTCTAGTTTGACACATTTTCAAGTCACACACATCTGTGTGTATTAAGTCTAGAGGTTCCGTATTCCTTTCAACTTGATGAAAGGATGTTCTAGTTAGTTTAGATTCGGCACATGTTTCACATTTGTAATTGGAATTTATTGTAAACTTAGGTATAAATTCTAAGTTTATCAATTTTCGCAATGTATCAAAGTTAACATGACCTAATCTCGCATGCCATATATTAAATGACTCAGTGATATAAACAGAAGAATTAATTTTATTATCACTATCTTTTGGTACAACGGTCATTACATTCATTTTGAACAGACCATCACTCACATACCCTTTGCCAACATACACTCCATTTTTAGACAATACAAAATTATCAGAAACAAAGACCAATTTGAAGCCATTTTTACTTAGCAATGATCCTGAAACCAAGTTCTTGCGGATATCTGGAACGTGTAGAACATCGTTTAGAGTAAGTTCTTTCTCAGAAGTCATTTTAAGAACCACTTTTCCTTTGCCTTCAACCTTTGACGTAGACGAGTTTCCCATAAAGAGTTGCTCTTCCTGTGTCGCAGATTTATAGTCGGAAAACATCCACTTGTTGGCGCAAATGTGTCTTGTGGCACTAGTGTCCACAAACCATTCTTTCGGGTTGCCAACCAAGTTGCATTCTGAGATCACTGCGGATAAATTCATTTCAGAGACATTCTCGGAAAGCGTTTCGAATTCTGTAACATTGGCTTGGTCTTTCTTCTTGTTCTGATTCTTTGGACCTCGACATTCGATTGCCTTATGTCCTTTCTTCCCGCAATTATGTCAGTTTCCTTTGAACTTCTTAGCCTTCTTTGCGTTTGGGTTGTTTTCCCTCTTTCTTTTGTTGTTCTTTTCTGTTTCAACCACATTCGCCTTTGCCACCATAGTATTAGTTGCTTTCTTTTCAGATTTTCGGTTGTCTTCTTCAATTCTGAGTCGAACAACCAAATCTTCCATTGTCATTTCTTTACGTTTGTGCTTCAAATAATTCTTGAAGTCTTTCCACAACGGAGGCAATTTCTCTATAGCGGCAGCCACTTGAAACGACTCACTTAGAGACATTCCTTCGTCATGTATCTCATGTATAATGACTTGCAACTCTTGAATTTGGCTAATCACTGTTTTAGAGTCTGTCATTTTAAAATCCAGAAATTTACCGACGATGAATTTCTTCATGCCAGCATCTTCTGTCTTGTATTTCTTATCGAGAGACATCCAAAGTTCCTTTGACGTCTTCATAGTACAATACACATTGTATAGACTATTATCCAGGCCGTTCAATATGTAATTTTTACATATGAAGTCGGAATTTTTCCAAGCAGTGAGCGCCTCGACTTTGGTAGCGTCAGGCTCCAATTCGTCTACTTTAGGAGGATCCTCTGTAAGGAAATTCGCGAGTCCTAAAGTGGTAAGGTAGAACAACATCTTCTGCTGCCATCTTTTGAAGTCAACACCAGTAAATTTTTCTGGTCGTTCTCCATGCGAGAAGGTGACAGTCGGAGCAACTAATGCAGCAGTTTGAGATGCGGGCACAACAGGTTTGGTTGCCGAAGTATTACCGTCCTTTGCCATCGTCTGGATGCAAAGAGAATACTTAGAAAACAGAACAATACTGCTTTAAGATTGTTATTCTAAGTATATCAAAACCAGCAAAGCAAACGAATGCAAACAACAATTACTATCGGAATGTTTGCAATTCAGTATAGTGTACAGTACCACATGAGGAGTGAAAAAGAAGGTAGGCAGTACCGTTCAATCACAGTCCGTGTGCGTGCAATTTGTCCGAGTCCAGCAGCCGATACTGTTCCCTTAAAGCAATATTGCTCTCCCACTGGCGCAGAGGAGATGATGAGCAATTCGCCTCCCAAGGTTAAACGGACCGTACTCTGCGATGTTGCGCTACAACCGCAGAGCGACGACGAACCCAAGGTAGGATTTTTGTTATTACAGAACAGAGCAGTGGACGACGGAGAAGAAGAGTAAGAAAATTGATATCTTTAATTTGATTTTCGCAGGCCTTTATATAGGCTGTGAAGAGGCATCTGTTCAGGAACGGGTACTTCCGTTTGAATTGCAACGGCTGTGACTGTTGGAAAGGTTGCGACCCTCTACCAACAGATACTTCCGTTGGCGTTATCTTTGACCTTTTTAATTTAATATGAAATATATGCATGCTTTGTTCATGCCATTGCCTCTTTCCTTCATCTCTTCTTTCTTTTGTAATAACATCTCATGCCTTAATATAAGTAGTGGCATAGGTGCTAGTTTTCCCCGATGTGGGACTAAATGATTTTGCCAAATTTTTTGCTTTAACCATTTATTCATTTTTCCAACATAAATTAGGAACAAACTGATTTCCCTGAATTATATGTGAAACTGAACATGTAGTTGAGTTAAAGGTATACAATCTATGCCATCCAAGTAGGTCAACAAGGATCAAACAATAACGGAGTATTATTTCCATCCATTGTAACTCTATTAAAAAAAATGTAACAGTTTTATCACTACTGCTCAACATTTGCTTCATAGTAGAAGAAATTAATGTTTGTGGGCATGGACCAAATTTTTGTATCTTGTATATATCTGTTTTCATCCACGTAAACTATAAAGTACTTTTTGTAAGTAGATTCTGTGTAAGCTTCAAAATTGCTGTGGATCTTAAATCTGAAAGTAATCTTAAGCCAGTACCCCCTCCTGTTTAGGTCTACATAACACATTCCAAGCTATCTTATGAGTCCTCCCTCCCCCCAAAAAAAAGAGCATAGTGACTCAATTTTGGTGAGAACAGATGTAGGCAAATGATGTATTAAAAGCCAATATAAAACAATAGGAACTATAACATTTTGAATAAGTTGTGCTCTGCCCACTATAGATAGTAGGTTGCTATCCCAACTTTCAAGTCTGGTGGAACCCTTTGAATTAGAGGGGTACATCGTGTAGCATTAACATATTCTGAAGAAAGGGGTACCTTAAGTATTTAATTGGTAAGTCACCTTCATCCATTTCCAATCTATGAAGCAAATCAGCTTTGTTAGTTACAGTTCTGTTGAAGTAGACCTTTGATTTTGTCTGATTAATATGCAGTCCAGTTGTCTATCCTAATTCCCATATAATGTTCTTTAGTTCAATTGCATTTGCAGTAGAGGTTTCTAAGAAAAGCATGACTTTGTCAGCATACAGTAACTGTGTCACTATGGGTTGAAATCTGATCAGGGGGATGATTTTGCTTTCTGAAGCACTGTCCTCCATTCTTAATGATTGATATTCCATAGCAATGCAAAATAAATAAGGAAAAGAGGGTCCCTCTGTCTCAGTCCTCTTTTAGAACCAAAAAACCCCTCTAGTCTACCATCAATCAGGATTGAGGAAATAGAGGAGTTAATGCATTCAAAAATTAAATCAATTAGAGAATCAGGAAATCCCATTGCATAGAGCATATGGCATGTAAACTATCTGTTAATCATGTCGTATGCCTTTTGCAAATCAATTTTGATGCACATCTTGGGTTTTCCTGCCTTCTTGAAATCTCTGAGTAATTCATGAGCCAATAGAATATTTTCTCCAATGTATCTACCTTCATCATTTATATTCATTCTTGGATGTATATGTTGAGATTGTGTGCTTGATGCCCATTATAAAGATTAAAATAATAACTCAGAGATTCCAGAGTTATTTTGTCAGGGTCGCATATATAGTCTCCTGAAGGGGATAGCAAGGCCTGAATCCTATTTCGATGTTGTCGAATCGACATACGAGAGAAGAAAACTTGGAATTAGTATCACTCTCTATAAGCCATAAGGTTTTACTTTTCTGCATTAGCTCCTCGGTTTGAATCTTATTTTGCTTTCTTAATTCCAGGTTGATATGCATCATATTATCATGTAGAACTGTATTTTCTGGATCTGCATCAATTTCTTGGAAAATGTCTTTGTAATCTTCATTTAACTTTTGAATTGCATTACATTTAGCTATGTCTTTATTCCATTTCTTCAGATTAGCCTTAATTTGTTTTAGGGTAGCAAGTAGTTGATGTGTGTAGTCTCTCCATGTTGGCTTTGAGCCCTTCGGTAATACATAGCTGATAGCCTTGTTTGAAACTCCAAGTGTTGACGTATCTAAATCTCAAGTTTTGTCTTGTTTGGTTTTTTCTCTGAAATAAATAAGGATTGGGGTGTTATCACTGAGAACAGTGGGCATCGCAATTGCTGATAAAGTTGGAAATAGTTGTGGAAGTTCTTGATTTATTAGCACTTTGCCAATGTTGTTAGCCATACCCATTTTCCTCCAAGTGTGTTTGCATCCCTGCACATTGCATTCAATTTGATTGCATTGTAAAATACAATTTTCAAAACCACCAAGATAAGTAAAAGGTATAGGCAATTCTCCCTTCTTATCTTTAGGGTTCAAAGCGTTATTAAAATCCCGAAGATAATCCATGACATGTAAACTGAAGAAGCATCGTGTATTAAGTGGCCCCATAGAACCTCCCTCTTCGAGTAGGTATTACTACCATAAATGAAGGTGCAAATGCATTGAAGACCACCCAAGTTTGTAAGAACAACAGTGATATGTTGAAAACTTATGTCTGAGATATCAATTTTCCACACATTGGCATCAATGATGATCAAAATACATCCCTTAGTACCCATGTCATTGTTATGAATATACATCCAGTTTGATGGAAATTTCTGCATAAATCTACTTACAGCATTATCAGTTAAATTAGTCTCATATAAAGCTATTAAAGAAAGCTTCAGAGACATGAGTTGATTAAATACAGTGTGCATCTTGTTCTCTATATTCAATCCCCTCACGTTCCATCCTCGTATGTTCATTTAATTGAGGAAGAGTCCCCAGTGTGCCTTTTAAGAGGGGGAGTAGTAGCTTGCTTTTTATCATGCTTTTTCTTGTAGCTTGCATTGCTATTAACCATCTGGGGGACATGTTTTGGAGGAATATCAAAATTTTCAATTTCATCTGTATGTCGTGCAACAGTCTCAAAAAACTGTCGTTGGTCATCAAATATTTATATTTCTGGTAGAAAAGCCTCTGATTTATCGAGTAGATGTTCGATCTATTATAGAGTACTGTTCCTTTGATGTGTGTGCAGGTTGTACAGGGATATGGGGAGATGATGGTGGTGGAGGAGCATGTGGAGGGGCTGTAGATGCTGATGCAGTAGAAGCTAAGGTAGTATTTGGTTTAAAAACGAATTTTGTGTTTTCGGTTTTCAATATGTATGTTAAATATGAGAAGAATGAAGGGACGACAGAGAGGATGACAGAACGACGGATGAGAGGACGAAGGGATGGAGGGACCATAGAAGAATGGATTGTTTCACGTGCTTGTATTATTTTTCAAATCATGGAAAATAAAAGAAATTGTTTTCTATTTTGTATGTTAACTTCGTTTTCTAAATTTGTCGTTTTCGGCAATATACATGCATCATGTGCATTTTTGTATGGACAAAAATTCAAAACTAAAAACAACAAATCAAATACTACCTAAAGTTCCCTCGTCAGGATTCAGACAAGCAAATTTATTTGACGTAGGAATGGTAGTTGTTTTAACCTTAGACTGGTTGGAAGTTTGAGACTCTGTAGTCCTTTGATTAATTAGAGTTTAAATCATTTTCCTTAATTATCCACCTAATTACATCATTTAATTTTATTTACAATAAACTTAGGAATTTATTTAAAATAACATTAATCTAATATATAATTACCCTAAATCAAAACAAATTAAGTTCAAAATCTTTTGGTTTGAGCTTGCTTTGAAACTTGTTAAAAAATTTACTCTTTTAAAAACTTAGTAAATTCATTAATTTCCTTTCTAAAATACACGGGCCCAAGCCCAAAAATCACGATCACCTATTCGAGTCAAACTCCAAACTTCCCGTCCTTCCTCCTTCTTCTCCCTACCTTCTTATTTTCTTAAAACTTGCTAACCCACTCGCGTACACCCCGAGTCCAGCCTGAGCCAATCCTTTATCTTCCCCGACTCCCTTCTACTACTACGAACAACATCACCTAGACTCATGCACATGCGTGCACTGTGCACCTGCACCGTCGATCGAAGCCACACCGATCATCGCTGCCACCGTTCCTCAATCGCCAGCGACCTCGCCGATGTTCCTAACCACCCAGATCGTCATTGACTCTGCCTATCGAAATCAAACTAGTCGAGCCACCACAGAACTCAGACCTGATCGTCGAAAACACCTCGTGCCGCCCAAACCCGATCACCAGAACTCTCGCCGCCGCGTACAAACCTTCATCACGGAACCACGCTTCCATCCCTCTATTCCGGTCCATCCCGATGCGCCTACGACATTGCAATCGCCTCGACAACCCAGTCGTCTCGAGCAGGGTCTTAAACCCTAGACCGCCGTCGTTCAGCCACCACGGTGATTTAAAAAATCACCAACTATTTTTCTCACGACCCTCATTACTCAAGCTACCTCCAGCATCAAGCACAACGCTCAACCTTCTTCCGATCGTCGAGAATCGACGAAAGTGCAAATTCCGTTCAACTCGAAAAATCTCAACAATTACAAGCTTAAAATCTTGGAATTTTTAATAAAAAATCTTGGTTTCTAAGCACGAATCCAGATATATAATCAAAACATGGAAATTAAACCATCGATTTTCTGACTTGAATTAGCTTTCAGTGTTCTTCCAGTAAAATTACTTGTTAATTATACGTAAAAATAATTTTTAAAAATGAATCTAGTTATTATTAACCTATTTCATTTAAAGATCCTAACCTAAAAGAGATTTAGGAAAAAGAATTGGATTTTTGAACTTGTTTTAGTCTGTTGGATCAAAACAGAGGCATATATATCTATGTACAGACATGCACACAATCAACTCATACATTTATATACGTGCAAGCATATTATACATTCATGCAACAATAGACAAGTCATTATTATCATAAATCATCATATGCACAAGTAAATAAGGAGGTTCAGCTTTAAAAGATTTGTTTACTCACCTGTAAAAATTTGAACAGAGAATACAGAGCTTTGAAATTGCCACTTGATCTTTGAAACTGGAAATGGTTTTCTGATCTACTTTGAGTTGAGTTGAATTTGAACCTACTTTGTTTGCTTCAATTGTAATGGCGGAGAAGTTGTTTTTAGTTTAGTTTTCTGGTTTTCAGTTTGATAAAAATAAACGGTGAAGAAAATGAAAGGAGAAGGGGTAGAGAAAAATATATAAGAGTATATAGCCTTGTTCTTTAATGCATTATATATATATATATATATATATATTAAATGAAGAAAATGATTAAGTTTGAAACTTGTAATTTGCATGATACTCCTAAGCTTACAAATGTCCCATGCATGCATTTTTATATTATCTTATGTTTTTATATTATATTTTATATTTTATTTATACATTTCCTTTTTTACTTATATTTATATAACTTCAAAGAAAATAATATGAAACCTAATTATACATTAGTTAATAACCATATACATATATATGTACTAGTGTTTAAAATGTAGATTTTTAAATCTAATTTAATTTTACGATATACATTTTGAATTTCAAATCATAGTTTTATTCACAAACCATATATATGTGTGTGTGTGTGTGTGAATAATAGTAAAATAGCTATCATATTTTATTTTGTTTTGAAATGATAAGTTTTTGCAAATTTAAATAATTAAATTAGAAGATTATCAAATTAATATTATATCCAGATATTTTTAATTATCAGAATTTATTTGTTCAACTTATAAATCAGTATTTTTAATAATTAAATCTAGTTAATTACCAATTAGCAGATGCCCAAAAATCTGGGTTGTCACATGTTTCTTCCAATTTCAAAAATCAATTCAAATCAATTATAGTTCCAAAAATTCAATTCAAATCAATCTCAGTTCAACGATTTCAATTCAAATCAATCTCAGTTCAACGATTTCAATTCAAAAGGCTAAAGGTTTCAGTTCAAAATCTCATTAAAACCATTTTAGTTTATATCGATTTCAAATTCATGTTTGAACTACAAATTTAAACCACTTCAAATTCAATAGGTTCAAAGTTTAAATGTTCAACCGTCTAAAATAACTCAATTTTGAAATTTCAATTATATTTCAAATTCAATTTTAAGATTTCAATTTGAATTCTTTAACCAATTCATTTAAACCAATTTCAATTTCAACATTATAGAAGTTTGGATTTTGAAAATAATTCAGATCATATAAGTCTAATTTCATTCCATTTAAAATAATATCATTTAACTGGATTCAAAATTTAAGGATTTAAAATCATTTAATTTAACCAATCCGGTGTCTGTATATAATTTTCTACCATATATTCAAGTGATACGGATATATACCATTTCAACTTGTAAAAAATTAAATTTACGGATATATATCATTTCAACCCGTAATCCCAAGTAACACTCAACATATAATTTTCCTAAATTCATAAAATCACTCGGTTATGTATCATTTCAACCCATAGTGATTTTTCTATCTGCAAACTAAATGAACTTGCAGTGTGATAACAACATATATGATAAACATAACATCCAATCATTAAAAATGTCAACAAATAAACATCAATCACAATCATCATTCAAGTCAACCAATAAATCACAACAATTAACTGGTTATCATTATCAGGTATTTAACTAACAAGTTAAATTCAGTATTAATTTATATGACAATTAAATTCTATGTAAATTCAAATTAAATTAAAAATGTCAAATTAAACTACCAAACAGCAACCAATAATATTCTTTATCACATGATAAATTTAATTCAACTAACATAAGAATGTTTAGTATTTGTGAGTGAGTTAAATCACTCACCTTTGATTTTTAGTCGAATTAAAATTCAAATAAAAACGAAAAATCCAGTAGCCTTAGAATTCAACCAAACCAAACCCATAATGTCCAGAATTTCGATACGATCACAACGGAAGAAACCGCGTCCAAATTCGAGTTCTTATGCAAAAGTTATTTGAGTTAGAACGATTGAAATTTTTTAATTTTGAATAAAATAGAAATAAGGGCATTTACGTAATTACTCTACCTTACCCAAGCCCTAGAAGTCATGTACGCAAGCGATCGAACATTTGACAGACCCAGCTGCCACGTTGAACTCCAGATAGCCACTGCCACGACCACTTACAACCCAATCAGACAACGCCGCCGCGCTGACCATCTCATGCTGCCTCCACGCCTGCCGCCCACGACCACCGCGACTCCACCTTTTCCGTCTACCATCGCTGCCGCGTTATTCTTCGACTTCCGGCGATCTCGAGCAACTTCGAGATGGTTGGAGACTATGGATCATCTATGCTCGATCTCCTCTACCCACTGGTCATCTCCGATCATCCTTTCATCGAAGATCCACCGTCAAAATCGAAAACCCTAATTTCAGCAGTCGAGACTTCTTCAACGATTTTTGGCCAAACTGTGATTCGATTGCGAAAACAAACTGTAGGAAGATTACGTTCGTCGAGAGTTTCAAAACATTAAATCATGTTTATAACATTTCAACATCTTCTTAAGTTTATAATTATCTACTTAAATAGTATTCACATTTATCTATTCAATTTAATTTGTTAAGCATTGCAATATATTAACTCATGTTTATAACATTTCCTGTACATCTTAATTTTTCATTTATAAACATTTATTCATTTGAAGCATTTTGTTATTAAGATTTTGTTGTATAAGATTCTATTAAATATCCATATTAACATTTCAACTTTAAAACATTTCTGGTAAGTTTTATATATGTTTTAGAATGCAATTGAATGTTATATAAATTATCTTATTTAATTTAGTTAATAATTTACACCTTAATTTTTCATTATCTTTTAATTTACAAATTACAAATCTCCGATTTCTTTATATTTTCATTAATCACTTAGCTTCTAATTTCATATTTTTCATTGTAAAAGTTTCCAATTATTAAAATAGTTAACATTTCATTTCATTACAATAATTGAAATCCCTAATTTGTAGAAATTTAAGAGCTAAATACCAGGTTCCGTTTCAAATCATTTTAAAATTATATGTATACACACACACACACACACATACTCATAGCTTTTATACATCCAATCATATTTATAAATTTAAAATTAAGATTTGTTTATCAAAACAAATGTTTAGTAAAGCTACTACAGTGGCCTTCCCCACTTTGAAACTCGAAAATGAATGTCGATGATGTGGCCGTCATCACCGAAATTATTTTCCAACGACAAAAGATGGGAGTACATAACTTAGATCCTTTTAGAATTATTTAAAGCATTTCTTTCAAATTACATTGAAAATATTTATATCGAAAAGACTTCCAAATAATAATAATATTATCAAAACAAATGTGTTGTCGTATCACGACGCATCCCTATCCACCGACGGTTTGTTGGTGTTTTATATGCAAACTATACGATAATGCTTAAAAACGCGTTAGGGGGAATCAATGTAAAGTCTTAACGCTATTTCGATATTTATTTTACTGATTAGACATTATATATATAGCGTATTCTACTACATAAAAATATTTTGACGGATCCTTTAGAAAATCTCATAACATCTCTTGAGTTATTGCACCCATGTCATACACTAGATAAGAGATGTGAAAATCCGTAAACATCTCTGACGCCGCGACACTCATGTCATATGTGATATCGATTTGACTCACATAAGAATATTTTAGTCTCCTGACTCGAGTGTTTTGTCTTTTCATCACTCTCGGGTCAGCCCTGAGTTTTTAGCTTATCGAAGATTTATTTTGGAAGATAAAGACGAAGATTTGATATATTATTACTATTATTGCTACATCATGTTGTGTGCTGCATTATATTTTGTTCTTCTGCATACGTATAACTCCGATAAATGTTGTCTAAATTATAATCAAAAGTATTGTAAACAACTCCATGAGCTGTTTATTTGATTATTATATTTTATGATTCCGCTGCGAGATTCTGTGTTTGTTTTCTTCTTCTTCTTATTTTTCTTAATTAACCCCATTGATTATCTATGTTCCAGATTGTTTAAATTGGACATGTGTGGATTATTTTCAATTTAAACCTTTCGAAATGTGGGTCGTCGCAAGTTAGGTTTCGAAATTTATTCATTTAAATTCCATTAATCGATTTCTACGCGTTTCGAGATCACACAATCAAACGGTAAGTCTGATCGCTACGAAACTTGAAATCCTATAATAGTTTACTGTTACGGATTTGATAAAATTGGTTTCGTCGAAATCCAAGACAGTGGCTAAAATGGCTATTTTACACGTTAACTAAATAAATTATTATTAAATTGATTTAATCACTTTCAAATTTAGATTTAAAAGTTAACCATTTTATCATTTATGCTTAAACAGGAATTTATAATCTTTTAAAATAATTTTTCCACATTAAATCCAAGATTTAAACATTGCATTAATTTCAACATTCAATTACAACCGAAATAAAACCTAGTTTTATAATTTAAATTTCAATCAAATTATTTTATTATATTTTAAATTTTCAATCAAATTCCTTTATTTGATTTACAAGTTCTTATATTAAATCAACCATTGCCTTATGACTTTAATTAACATAAGTTTACATTTTATTACATTCTTATTCTACAGTTATCATCTTAACTCATATTAACTGCAATGTTTAATTATATTTAATTTGAACTGATTTAAAATTAATTTCAACGGATTAAATAATAAGGTGATAAATAAAAAAATTGTCATATATTAGTGATCCAAACACATTTCTAAATTTATTGTTTACAAACAGAAGCTAATAAATTTACGTACTAATTAATTGATTTCATATTCCATAATAACCTTATTCCAGTTTATAACATATAATGCCAACATTTAATTTATTCCATATTTACAATTATAACCAAATCAACTTTACAATTATTTCAATTAATTGAAATTACATTAAAATAGTTGTCAATAATATTCAAACCACATTATTAAATCATATTCAAATTATTTTTCTCATTAATAAATCACAAATCTTTTAATTTCTCACAATATTAAATTTCAAAAATATTATTTAATTTACTATTTTTAATTATCGAAAAATAGGGGTCGTTACACTCTCCCCCACTTAAAACTTCTCGTCCTCCAAAAGAAAACAAGAATAAATTAAGAAACTTGATATAATTATATTCAAATTACAATTTATAAACAATTAATTTACATAATTAAGTATTTTAAATAAAATATATCGATTTATAAACAATTAAATCTTCGTATTCAAGTTTAATGAAAGTTTGAAAAAAAATTCACCTTCACAAAATATTTCTAATTCTTAAATTCACGGAAAATTCCGGCAGAGTCTCATTTGTACGGTTAGGTCCGAAAAAATAACAATATCAATAATTTATATATATATATATATATATATCATATTTTAATAACAAAACATCCCAAACCATGGGAAAAACAATAAAATATCATTACAATAACCATAATCCGAAAACGTACCTATTTATTAGGCAAACATTTTATTTATGAAACCAAAAGCAGTAGCTATTGCTTCCATAAACCTGTAATTTCACTTATATCATCCAAAATAGTGAGAATTATGTAAAAGAGCAAATGCTTAGCTGTTTCAATTAGTAACAAAAGAAAATCAACACAAAACATATGCAAACAAAACGGCACTACTATCATATGCAACAAAGAAATCAAACATGCATCCATAGCAACTAAAACTAATGGTTTGTTCCGGTTCAGAAACTTTTAATCGTACACGGTGATAAATAAACTATAAAGTGTATCCTACGCTCAACAGCCTTAGATTATTAGTTAATAGATTATTCATACAACCTCAAACAATTAGAAGTATCCCTTTTCAAACATCTCATTAGCTAAACAATATAGAATTTAAATGTTATTTAAGTTCATTCTATTATTTTCTTTCACACATTATTCACTTTTCACTTATTTTATATCATTCATACGAGGTTATATCTTATTAATTTACATTCATTTACTGATATAGATTTTTTCCCATTCAATTATTTATAATTTAAAACATAACTAAATCAACTCTTAAAATATTATATAAGTTTCTTTGCAATTTAATTCACAGTTATTATTTACTTATATAACTCGATTTCAAATTAATATTAATATTCATTAGTGAATAAATTTATACTTAAGTTTCTTAATTTTTAAATTTACATTCATTTCTTCATATATAGTATCGTTTAATATTACATCTACTTATGAATAAATAAATATTAAATCTATTAACGAATCATTTCAACATCTTCTTAAGTTTATAATTATCTACTTAAGTAGTATTCACATTTATCTATTCAGTTTAATTTGTTAAGCATTTAAAAATATTAACTCATGTTTATAACATTTCCTGTACATCTTAATTTTTCATTTATAAACATTTATGCATTTTGAAGCATTTTTTATTAAGATTTTGCTTGTATAAGATTCTATCACATATCCATATTAACATTTCAACTTTTAAACATTTCTAGTAAGTTTTACATGTGTTGTAGAATGTAATTGAATGTTATATAAATTATCTTATTTAGTTTAGTTAAAAAAAATCACCTTCTTAATTTTTCATTATCTTTTAAATTTACCAATTACAAATCTCTAATTTCTTTATATTTTCATTAATCACTTAACTTCTAGTTTCATATTTTTCATTTTAGAAGTTTTCAATTATTAAAATAGTTAAGATTTCATTTCATTATAATGATTGAAATCCCTAATTTGTAGAAATTTAAGAACTAAATACCGGGTTCCATTTTATATCATTTTAAAATAATAAACACATATATATACGCATACACACACACACACTCTCATAGCTTTTTTATAACCAGCCAGATTTAGAAATTTAAAATTATGATTTGTTTATCAAAACAAATGTGTAGTAAAGCTACTAAAGTGGCCTTCCCCATTTGAAACTCAAAAATGAATGTCGATGATGCGGCCGTCATCACCGAAATTATTTTCCAACGACTAAAGAGGGGAGACAGAACTTATTTCCTTTTAAAATTCCTTTAAAACGTTTCTTTCAAATTAAATTGAAAATATTTATATCGAAAATACTTCCAAATAATAATATTATTATATTAGAAAATCTATTGAAAACCAGTTTCAAAACTCCAGAACTTAAGTTCTCAAAATTTCAATTCATATTCATTTTATTGGTAAAATCTATTTTGCAACCAATACTTATAAAATTTCACTTCCTAACAAACATCATATCATATACAACTATATAAATTTACAAAAATTATTCTTTTATATACAAAATATCATACTAGGTAAAATTATTTCATTTACCTATATTTCAAAACAACACTGTGTCGGTCTACCCTATTAAGTGCTTAGAAATCCCTATCGATGTCATAGCGTCCTATATACCGACCAGAATGAACATGGTACAGTGGGATAAAATAATAATATAATAGTAAACTTCGTCTTCGTCCTCTAGAATTATGTCTTCAACAATGAAAAGCTCGCGCTGACCCAAGCGTAATGAATAGACAAAACACTCGAGTCATAACTAAAAGATCTTATGTAAGTTAAATCAAAATAAGTACATATGAGTGTAACAGCTTCAGAGATGTTTACGAGATTTTACATCTCCTATCTAGTGTCTAACGTGCGTGCAATAACTTAAGAAATGTTCAGGATTCCATTTTCTAAGGATTTGTTAAACTACCTATATATACAATACAATACGCTATTATAACATCTCTACAGTAAAGTAAAGTATTAAAATAGCGTTGAGGCGTTACCCATATCCCCCTTAACACATGTTATGTAACGTTGTAATCTATATAGTACTATAAACTCTACCATAAACAGAAGCGCTATCAGGGAGCACTCCATCGGTACAACACAAACCAAAATCGTAATGAGCTCGATAAGGCATATGATAAGGCACAATGCGACAATGCCAGGGTAGGACTCTACCGTTTATAATTCCGGGCTGGTGGTAACGCGTAGCCGCAGTTACCGCTCACCTCGAAACAACACTCCCATAATCAAATCGAAGGTGGCTACCAAATCAATCACAAAGTAACAAATATAGTATCGAAGAAGTGTGTCAGATCGGAGGGCATTCCTCACTTGGTCCGTCAATTGCTCCTGTTTTAGTCATCTCAAGCTGACCCGAAGGTCAAGACTACGTTTTACCTCATACTAGTAGCGTTCGCCAAACCATCCTACTTCGTTCTGGATTCTCCACCACGTACACAGTTGTTAAAGTGGTTATGGTATTGACAGAGAGTATGCCAATAGTCAGGCCTGGTCTCTTTAATAACTAATCGTTATATTGTACACACCGAATGGTTCTTTTACATTTCAAACAGTTTATACTTCATATCAAAATATCTTATTTACTTCAAAATCATATCGCTTTCGGAATCATTATTTACTTCAAAATCATATTCTCTTTCAAATCACAATCATTTCAAAATCATATTCACTTTCAAAATCATTATTCACTTTAAATCATATTTGTTTTCAAAATCATAACCACAAAATAAGTTAAACCATCATATCAAGATATTCGCATTTAAATCTATTAAATCTACATCATAACAGTTCCAACTTTAAATAGTTTGAATATTGAAATTAGATTATGTATTGGAATATTTATATATTAAAATAGTTTATATATTAAAATAAATATATCAAAAGTTGTTTATAAATTTAAAATAATATATATATATATATATATATTGAAATAGTTTATATTAAAAATAGGTTATAGATTAAAATAGTTTATATATTATAAATAGTTTATATATTAAAATAGGTTATATATTAAAAATAGTTAATGTATCAAAAATTATTAATATAGTAAAATGGTTTATATGAGAAAAATAGTTTATATGTTAAAAGAGTTTGTATATTAAAAGAGTTTATATCAAAAATAGTTTCAAATTATAATTGTTTCTTCCAATTTCACAAATCAATTCAAATCAACTTTAGTTCCAAAAATTCAATTCAACTCAATCTCATATCAACGATTTCAATTCAAAAGGCTAAAGGTTTCAATTCAAATTCTCATTAAAACCATTTCAATTTATATCGATTTCAAATCCATGTTTGAACTACAAATTTAAATCACTTCAAATTCAATAGGTTTCAAAGTTTAAATATTCAAACGTTTAAAATAACTCAACTTTGATAAATTTCAATTATATTTCAAATTCAAATTTAAGATTTCAATTTAAATTCTTTAACCAATTCATTTAAACCAGTTTCAATTTCAACATTTTAAAAGCTTGGATTTTGAAAATAATTCAGTTCATATAAATTTAATTTCATTTAAAACAATATCATTTAAATGGATTCAAAATTTAAGGTTTAAAATCATTTAATTTAACCAATTCGGTGTCCGTATATAATTTTCTACTCTGTTGTCAAGTCATACGGATATATATCATTTCAACCCACAAAAAATTAAATTTATGGGTATATATCATTTCAACCCTCAATCCCAAGTAAAATTCAAAATATAATTTTCCAAAATCTATACAATCGTTCGGGTATGTATCATTTCAATCCATACTGATTTTCCTATTAACAAACTAAGAGAACTTACAGTGTGATAACAACATAAATAATAAAAATAACATCCAATCATCCAAAATGTCAATAAATAAACATCCATCATAGTCATCATTCAAATTAACCAATAAATCACAATAATTAGCTGGTTATCATCATTGGGTATTTAACTGACAAGTTAAATTCATTATTAATTTAGATGGCAATTAAATTCAATATAAATTCAAATTAAATTAAAATGTCAAACTAAACTATCAAACGACAACCAATAATATTCTTATCACATCGTAAATTTAATTCAACTAACGTAAGAAGATTTAGTGTTTGTAAGTGGGTTAAAGCACTCACCTTTGATTTTTAATCGATTTAAAATCCAAATAAAGCCCCAAAATCCAACGGTCTTAAAATTCAACCAATCCTTTTCCTTATTTTCCGAAATTTCGAAACGATCACAACGGAAGAAACCGCGTCAAAAGTCGAGTTCATATGCAAAAGTTATTTGAGTTAGAACGATTGAAAATTTAAATTTAAAAAAATTGAAATAAGGGCATTTACGTAATTACTCTACCTCACTCAAGCCCTAGAAGTCACGTACGCACGCGATCGAACACATAACAAACCTAGCCGCCACATCAAACTCCAGATACCCATCGCCATGACCACTTTCAACCCTAGCAGATGGTGCCGCCATGCTCACCATCTCTTACCGCCTCCACGCATGCCCCCACCACCGCCGTGACTCCACCTTTTCCATCCGCCGCCGCCACGTTATTCTTCGACTTCAGGCAATCTTGAGCAACTTTGAGATGGTTGGAGACCATGGATCATCTCTGCTCGACCTCATCTACCCACTGGTCACCTCCGATCATCCTATCGACGAAGATCCACCATTGAAATCGAAAACCCTAATTTCGACGGCCGAGACTTCTTCAATGATTTCTTGCCAAACCGTAATTAAATTTCAAAAAGGAACCATAGAAATAGATTATGTTTGTCAAGAGCTTCAAAATGGTATATAATATGATAAGGTTTGGAGAGTTTAAATTTTGAAATTGATTTTAAAATTGATATTAGAGTTTCTGATTCACCGCCACTGAGAAGAAGGAAGAAGCAGATGATTTGAAAAAATACATACAGAAATAAAATGAAAGGCTGCTAGGGTTAGAGGAAAAAATCTATTTATATAGACAAATGGATAAGAACGAATGGACATATCGAATTGGCTCAAAACGATAATAATGACCTAGAAAGCCCGTTCCGTTCCGAAACGAAAGTAGGTCATCCAATTTATCGAAATATATGTTTTCGATATTTTTAAACTCAATGGAACAAGTTTCAAACCCAATTCCATTGTATAAATAAGTTAGCTTTTAAAATCAAATTATATTTATTTAAATTCCATTAATCTATTTCTATGCGTTTCGAGCTCGCACAATCAAATGATAAGTCTGATCATTACGAAACTTGACATCCTATAATAATTCATCGTTACAGATCCAATGAAACTGCTTTCGTCAAAATCCGAAAGAGTGGCCAAAATAGCTATTTTACATGTTAACTAATTGAATTATTATTAAATTGATTTAACCACTTTCAAATTCAAATTTAAAAGTTAACCATTTTACCATTTATGATTAAACAAGAATTTATAATCTTTTAAAATAATTTTTCTATGTTAAATCCAAGATTTAAACATTACATTAATTTCGGCGTTCAATTACAACTGAAATAAAACCTAGTTTTATAATTTAAATTTCGATCAAATTCTTTCAATTAATTTTAAATTTTCAATCAACTTCCTTTATTTGATTTACAGGTTCTTATATTAAATCAACCATTACCTTATGACTTTAATTAACATAAGTTTACATTTTATTACATTCTTATTCTACAGTTATCATCTTAACTCATATTAACTGCAATATTTAATTATATTTAATTTCAATTGATTTACATTTAATTTCAACGGATTAAATAAAAAGGTGACAAATAAAACAATTGTCATATATTAGTGATCCAAAAACATTTCTAAATTTATTGTTTACAAACAGTTGTAATGACAAAAAAGAGAGATAATAATTTCATGTTGAGTTGATTTATGTGATCTAGAAAGTGAATTTATCTCTAAATTGCCTTCAAACTTTCATATTTTTATCAATTTTCTTTTGCCAATTTTTCTACATTTTTTAATACACTCTCAACTTTGGTTAGTTTGATTGAATAGAATTTTAAATCTAAATAATTTCCTATGGATTGATCCATACTCGCCACATACTATCATTGTACGTCATGCGCTTGCGGTTAATTTTTAATTTAAATTCGATCGGCTATTTTCTAATCCGATGGATATTTAACTGGTCCGAACAAGTTTTTAGCATCGTTGCGGGAATTTCTTTGTTTTAATTTTTTTTCAATTATTCGAATTATTTTTCGTTTGATTTTATTGTGTATTTATTTTGTGTGTTAATTTTTTTAAAAAATTGTGTGTTTGTTGTTTGATTTTGTGTGCATTTGTTTGTGTGCTTATTTTCTAGTTGTTTGTTCATTTGCATTTCATATTAAAAAAAACACATCACAATTTTAAAAACAAATTTTTTTTATTCATTTTCAATTACAATTTACAAATTTTTAACTATTTACATTTTGTTTTTCATTGTTTTTCTAGTCTCTATTTACATTGACAAATTTGAGCTTCAAAACCACCCACCAGTTATGCCATCACTTCTGTTACTTCCTGCCACCAAAACTTCAACTTCCACATTTCATCTCCACTTCAGTTGCTAAACAAGTGCACATCACTAACAGACCTCCTCTACACATTTCATCATATCACCGCACTCACCACAACTCCTTTCATTCAACACAACTGCCTATCACCCATAGGATTAATGCACATACTAACTGTGCACCATGTCATACTTACTACACTGTGCAGTTTGCACTTGCATACAATTCTTGGTTCCCTAACTGTCACAAAACTTCCACACTTCCTACATTCACCATCATCACTATTCTATAGCTGCTGCCATACTCCATTACTACTGCGGACACACAGAACTGTGTCAACTATCCTCTCTGCTACTGTCAGTCTGCCACTACTACATCAAAACTTCTCCACTACAAACTCACTTTATCCATTGAACTACCACTACATCAACCACTCTCATCTACATTTACACTGTCATCAACCACATTCAACTGCCAACAACAATCGACTCTCTGTGCCTCACTTCTTCATACCCATCAAAAAAACAAAATAAAAACAGTGCGCAGACCAACCAATACCATACTGACTATGCACCACTACTCTCTGCCCAAGCACTCTGACCATCTTCAACAAAGAACACTGCTGCCTATCTCCTCATCTTGCCATACCTCCAATACTGTAGGAAATGCGGATTACAGATCTTAAGGCTGGATTAACACTAGAGGGGAGGGGGTAAATAGTGTTTAATGGATTTTATGGAATTTTTGAAATCTTTTCAAATTAAACACATGCAGATGAAATTTCACAAACACAAAGACAATCACAGAATCAGACATAGATGCAAATAGTAAATAAAAGCAGTAAAGAAAAGAACATACCAAATTTTTTTACTAGTTCGGAGTTACCCTACATCCAGTCCCACACAATTTCTTGTGCAGATTTATTTTCAAATATAATGTCGATATTACAACCTCGATTTCAAGGCCATGAGATACACCCTCCTGTCTTCGAGTCCTGGGCAAACTCTCTTAATTTAACTAGGCTACAAGACCATCTAATTGATTTATGGGCTACAATAACACTCAATTGATTTACGGGCCACAATCACACCGTTGTCAATCATACTTTAATAGAGAGAGACCCGATCCACTTCGATCTTTCAAACTTTGATTACAAATGATCTTATAACTCTGAATAGCACTGAGATCTTTGAGAGAGAGTGGTAGAGAATTAAACTAGGGATGATCGAGTTTGATTCACTTAGGATTTCGGTATAGTTTTGTTAAAGCATTTGAAATATAAGAGAATATTTGAGTGGAGAAGGAGTGAAGAAATGAAGAAAAACTAACTTAAAATTCATTGAAAACAACTGGTATTTATAGAAGAACAACGGTCATGTCCATTCACGAAAGGTTATGACGAATAGACACTTCTTTTGAAAATTTAAAATTTAGATTCTACGGCTACCATGTCGACGTGGGGGAATGAGGGATGTTGTCACGACCAACTTTTTCCTAAAGTTCGAACTGACACTTTACTATGCTAGTCCAGTCCAAATTGAACAGAAAGGCGGATAGTAAGAAAAAGAAAGTAGAAAGAAGGGATAAGAAAATAGAACAACACAGAATCTCACAGTGGAAACTAATAATCTATAATATGGAACAAATCTTTACATAAATAAAGCTATAAATTAATATATATATATATATATATATATTTATATACATCAATTAGAGTATACTAACTTACTCAGCATGGACAGTTATAACACCCGTCCTTACAATTTGCTGATATACACAACTAAAAAAACAACGGGATAAAATCATTTATGCGAATACAACTCTGGCCCTCCAACTCCACTCTTGAAACTCCCATTCTTCTAGCTAAACTTGGAAAACATGCTTGGGTGAGAGTCTCACCCAAGCATATAGGAAAAACCATGCCAGGGTTAGTCTGGTAAAACCAGCGTGATAATTTTAATCACAAGGGATCTTATTCGTCATAGCTTTCGAAATCCTTTTAAATATCAAAGGTACTCCGTAAGACCACGCCACACATAAACACGACGGGTTTTTCCCCTATGGTAACCAAAATACGTTTATAGAAAATCTGATGGTATTATGATAGTGTCTAAGTACAAATACTTATTCAAATAGCTAAAATGCTTGCATCTCACGTTCCAGCATAGTTGGACACAATCAAAACCATACGGCGAATGACTAGGCACTGGGGTACCAACTGTCATAGTACATGTCTAGAATAGCATACCGAGGACCACACCGGGATCCTCTGCAACACAAGACTGGACTATCCCTAACCTGGATATGCCAAATATGCTATCATCCTGGGTGTTCTCACCCTTTCCAAGAGCTCTCCTGCATCTCCCCTGCTTTTCAGTCATTCTCAGTTGATGAGGCATAGAGGCTACGATCGCCTTTTAGGAATTTTCACTTAGAATTCTCATTGTCCTCGAATGATAATGTACTGATAGTATTCGCCCATACAAGTCCGTTCTGGGTCTGAATGGAACCGAATGCACTATTACTACTACATCCATTTGGAATCATCCTCATGATTAGTAGCGAGTAACCCTTGCACTTTAATGCTCCATCTTCAACTCCATGCTGTTGTCTTCATCCGAAAACGTACTCGTTGGATCGAAGTGGTTTTCATATAACTTATTCGGTCCCGGTCTCTTTGAAACAACATTCAATATTTTTCGATAAACTCAATCCCGGATTTTTAGAAAATAAACAGACGAAAGTATAATCAGAGATCACCTCCTAATCGTTTTGTGGACGGATTTCCTTATTATCTTCCTAAAAGAACTAAAACAAGTTTATACCTACAATATATCACCTCGGACGGTAACTATACCTCATAATTCTCAAGTTTCTTCTAGATATTTTCAAAGTTATGCTTTTAGGTCCAGAATTTATAGTTGGTTATTTAACTATCAAATATACAATGATCCAAACAAAGGCTTTATTTCCCATTTAAAACATTAAGCCTTTTTAATTTAAATTTTAATAAATTTAAATTACTTAATCAAACATCATATGTTAATCTCACAAGATAAGTATATTCACGAAAACATTCATTTCAAAATATTTGAAACCCTTTAAAATAAATCTAGGAAAGCACCAATGCGGTATCAACCATGGATTCACAGCTCAATGGTTACGTCTCTATGCCAAAGAAATCCATAACTTAAAAGGAGGCACTCTCGGCCTCCGATTACGCCATGAAAGTATACCATTTACTTTCCAAAAAAAAAAAATTAATTTTTTTTATCTCAAAATAAAGCTTATAAATTTCTATATAAATTTTTCCAAGGTTTAATTTAGGAAAAATATCCTTTTATAAAAGTGTACCATGATATATTATTTTTAAAAAAATTAATATTTGAACAACTTATCTTGAAATAAAATACTTTTAATACTGATCAATCCTTAAATAATAATTAACTTTAAACAAAACACTATAAAATAACATTATTTAATAATTAATATTCTTTAAATAATTAAATACTAATAACTTTAAAACAATAATCAATACTTTTTTTGAAATAATTTTTGAGAACATTAAATTAATTACTTTAAATCATTATCCAAATAATTACTAATTAATTTTAAAATATCATTTATAAATAATAGTCATGTTCAAAAAAATTTTTGTTCAAAGTTAGCTTCCGAGTCAGAAAAGTAGGCCTACTAATTCCAATATACTTAATCAAGTCACCATTCAATTTCATAACATCCCAGAATAATAGATATGGATATTCACATCAATCGTGCTTTTTAACAATTAATCAACATCATATTGCCCAATATAATTATCGAGATAATAAATAGTGTTCGTACAATATAATAGCAGGGTAGGGCACTATTTCTGCTAATCAATGTCCAAAAACAGATATATTTAGTAAAAATAGCAGAACGCTGATTTATTCTACCAACAGGGTCAAATTTAAACAATTAGTGGAACGGTGTTTTGGTTCCGCTAACAGATATCAAATACCGTAATTAAATTAAATTAAATTACCGTTATTTTTATCTGGAAAATATCTTCCATACACAGTCGTATAAAATTAACGTTTATTTTTAGTTTTAAACGGTATTTAAAATTTATCCATTCCACAACACCATAAATTTTTACTGGTTCGAATTCTACAATGGGTCATACGACGACGTAGCATTCACCGATACGAACCCATCGCAATTAGTTTTGCATCGAGGTTTTGTATGCATTTACCATATCATTTTAAAATTTACAAAATTATATATATTTAAAACATTTTTAAACCTTAAAACCTCCTTTTCAAATTTTTTTGGGCTGAAGCACACTCTAGCCTACCCCAAAAAAAAACTGTTACCCTATTTCCCTTCTCTTCACCTTCCTCTTACTTCCCATTCCAATCTCTAGTCAACAATCAACCCATGATCACCGCCCAACCCAAACTCTGATCGATCTATTCTACCCCACCGATAACACTACCAACTCACACACGACTCGAGACCCCAGGCCCAAAAGCTATAGCAACCACCATCGCCAAACACTTTCGTCCCCAATATCCAGTAACGCCGTCACCGTGCACTTGTGCACGTGCACCAATGGTTGATCCACCATTTCATGAAGCCGAACATACCCACAAACTCACGTTCACCTGCCGATCATCCCCAACCTAAGATCCTCGACTCCATCACTCCTGGCCGAAGTCAAACACTACGGCGCCCCTCTACCACCATTGACCAAAAAGAAAATGCCTCGCCCCACCTCATCCTACCATTAGAATACTTGCCATCTATGCCACTGTGATCGTCCACGTCCAAGGGACTTCCACGCCACACGCCGCATCACTCGATGCCCCACCGTGCCTCCGCGACCACATTTCCTGAACCCATCAATTACCTGACCTTAAACCCTAAATTTTGCATGCCAACCCAAATAAAAAACAAAAACGACATTTGGCCCTGGTGAACCACTTCCCTATGTCACCATACTCCTCCTCGAATCAACAGCTTCTCACCTCGACAACGATTCTGACAGAATTAATTTTCGAATGAAATTCGATCATCCCCAAATTGCTCACAATATAGATCCCTAAAAATCATGGAAACTTCCACTAAAATCCTACCTTCACATAATGATCCTTATTATATACTTGAATCACTATTTTAAAAATGTTGAAATTTTCTGAAACTTGGTTACTCACTATAACTTTAACATTTCATAAAATACAAGGCACGAACCAACCTCAAACTATTTTTAGTGTAACTTATATTCAAAAAAAAACATTTTTCTAGTTTACGCCATTAGCAAATTCGAATTAGTTTGAGAGCTAATGATTTTTGAAGTCAAGCATGCATAAATATTCACCTCTGTTATACATGACAGAGCAAATATTTTAATCATCCCAGGTGTTAAACTTTAAATCCTCACCTTCCACATTGCTTTGATCTTTGAAACTTCAAGTTGAAATTTTAGTCTTCGATCTGAAATCTTAAATCTCCTTGTTTGCTTTGCATTTGAAAGAGTTTGCTTCCTTTTCTTTTTACTTAACAGTTTTTTTGGTTACAGAGCTTTTTGTTTGTTTACAGGGGTTTTACTCTGTTTATAGGCTTTACAAAACTAAGCATAACACATATATACAAGCCTATATATACACATACAATTATGTGATGTTGCATACAAAATAATATTTGGCTTAAAAAAAGCAGACCTGCACAATATTTTGATAGGTTGATGGATTGAATTGAGGTGGCTGTAGTGATAAAATGTTTAAGATGATATATAGTTTTGAGATGAAAAGATGTTAAGATGAATGTTTTAGTTTTTACTCCTTTTGACCAAGCAGGTTTGTATATGTTTATACTTTGTTGTACATTTATATCTTTCCAGGCAATGCTTATTCTTTCTCTATTGTATGCCTATATAGTTGATTGGTAAATTTTGTTTTAACTTTCACATGATTTACTTTTTTTTCACTATGCTGAATTCTTCCCTTTTTGTTTTGTATAGCAAACTTCATACATGTGTTTTGAAACACAAGAAATAATGTGGTTTGAAACAACTTCAAGCCTTCGTGTGTGTGTGTGTGTATTTCTATTGATATATATTCCCCAAGACATTTACAAGCCCTTCTACTTTAAATAACATTTAGTTTTATATTTCTTTTTGAAATTAGAAATTATAAATTAAAAAAAATGAATATTTTTGCTATTTCATTCCAAATGTATAAAATAACATCTTTAACAAAACATCGCTTTCTTAATAATTTTCTTTTTGAAATGATTTATAGATTTTCCCATTTCTATTATATATATTATCCTATATTTTGTTTTCCTTCATTTTCAATATATAGAAATATATATTACTTTTTATTAAACTATATTTATTTGGTTCATAAATATGTATATATATTACCTACCATTACATATATTGTTTCCCATATACTATTTTTATTTAGTTTATAGCATACAATATTTATTTGTTTATAAATACTATAATTTTCCTTTTTGAACTTATATATAGGTATAAAATTCTAAATAACTATATTTATTAGTCCACAAATATGTATATTACATGTATTGTTCTTAACCCACTAGCTTATTTAGTTTATAAATATCACACTCTTCTCACTAATAGGTATATATTCATATATATATATATATGAAAAACCAAATTTTAACTCTTTCTATTTATAATGTATTCTTCTTATTTCATATGTACTTATTTGAAATGAATTTGTTCCCAATTTAAATATATATATATATATTGTTGTCCTAAATATATATATATATATATAAGATATTTCCAATTAAATCCATTTCCTACTTTATAAATAAAAATCTAGGAATACAAATATTATTTTGGTTTAAAAACTGTATATTATTGCCAATTGTTATTTAACAGAGATTTTTGTTGATTAAAATACCGTATTATTGAATATTAAAAATTAATATTCAAAACTCGAGACGTCAAAAATCCGGGTCGTTACATTCCTTCCCCCTTAAAAGAATTATGTCCCTGAAATTTTCATAACCAGACTAGTAAACAAACTATCTGAATTTTAATTTATTAACAAATTAATAAACACCCTATCACACAAGTCAAATCATATATATATTCCCAAATATCAGTTACATCGAGGATCAACTAGAATACTTCCACAGAACCGTCATCATATACACATACACATATATATAGTCATACCAAAAATTTACGAAGATACTTCACTGGACTACAATCCAACAAACATGACTTCTATAGGTTACTAATACATACTAATAGGGTATACACTACTAAGAGACCACTCAGCCCAAACCCACACTCACTGTTGACTCCCTCCATCCGAGTCCTCCACTTCGGGTCCTTCCAACTCCATAGACTCAACATCGTTATCCAGAACCCATGCAAAAAGTGGGATTAGTTCCCCCGGACGGTAATCCCCATCTGCAACTGGCTCATTTTCAACTTTATCCATTTCCCAGATGATAGCATCATCATTCTCCGATTCATGTTCTCCCTCTGCTTCAAATTCCTCTTCATCCTCAAATTCCTCCTCATCCTCAAATTCTTCCTCATCATCGAGTTCCTCCTCTTCTTCAAATTCTTCCTCGGACTCCTCTTCTGCTTCATTCTTGGGCTTCTCTTCTTAAAGCAACAGCTGCTCGACAGGCTCTGTTTCCTTCTCTAACTCTTCCTCATATATCGATGGCTCGTTAAGATCCTTCGAATCCTCCTAACTAAGTCATGATTACCATCTCTCCTAGCCTTCGAAAGTGCTCCCCTTGATCGATACTATGGGTTCTCTACAGTCATTAACAAAACCAAGAATGAGATCCTAAGTTTCAGGGGTTCATAGATGTTAAAAAGTACATATACAGGTTCACGCTTCAAATAACTCTTTCTTTTTAAATTGCTATCATTCAAAAACTTTACTTGAGTAATACCAAAATCATTTTCCTCAAAAAATTTGGTTAAACAAAATTTTCAAAATCACCGGGATTTAAAATTCAAACATCTCTTTTATAATTCAATTTTTATAAAATTAGCCTTTATCTATGAAAAATCCTCCTAAAACATTTATTTTTAAAATATTCCAAATTCCGTTAGTAAACAAAATTTACGAAGAATCCAAATTTTCCAAAGTTCCTACCTTACAGAACTCAGGTTTCTAAGGAAATACTCAAGTCAAAAGAATCGGCACTAGAGGATACTCAAAGCTAACGACTTTGACCACTCAATTCTTAGATGATAAAATATTATCATCATTTATCAAACAACCCCTCAAAATACTGTATATTTTGAAAATCATGCCTTTAATATATAAAATATATTCCATGTAAAATTATTCCATTTACCCAATTAAAAAGATATTGTGCCCGTTGGCCTTGTTCAAGTGTTTAAAGATCTCTATCAATAACGTTAGCTACTCGTATAGACCAGAATCCATATGCCACTCAACTGATCAATTAACAAAATATAAAAAGCATTTTATATCACTAACAAATATGCGCTTTCGTATATATATACACTCAGACTCATTCTAGGTACTGACTCTATCTCAACGAGTAAACCCACCAAAGCCAAAGTATTCGCTCAACCTAAGCTCTGATACCTCAATGTCACGATCCACTTTTTCGTACATTTCGAACTGACACTTTACCACGCTTGTCCAATCCAAATTGAACAAAAAGGCGGATAACAAGAAAAAGAAAGTAGAAATAAGACAGAAAGAAAATAGAACAGCATAGAATCTCACAGCGGAAATGAATAGTCTATAATACGAAATAAATCTTTACATAGACAAAACTGTAAATTTATACACACACACACACATCAATCAGAGTATACTAACTTACTCAGCATGGACAGTTATAACACCCGTCCTTACAATTTGCTGATATACACAACTGAAATAGACAACGGGATAAAATCATTTACAAGAATACGACTCTGGCCCTCCAGCTCCTCTCCTGAAGCTCCCATTCTTCTAGTTAAACCTAGAAAATATGCTCGGTCTGACCTGAGCATATAGGAGAAACCACACCAGGGTCAATTTGGTAAAGCCAGCATGAGAATTTTAATCACAAGGAATTTTATTCGTTATAGCTTTCGAAATCCATTTAAAAATCAAAGGTATTCCGTAAGACCGCGCCACACATAAACGCGATGAATTTTTCCCTTACGATAACCAAATCACTTTCATAGAAAATCCGATGACATTATGATAGTGTCTAAGTACAAATACTTATTCAAATAGCTGAAATGCTTGCATCTTACATTCCAGCATAGTTGAGAACAATTGAAACCGTACGACGCTTGTTGCAGAATGGATTCCATACGAATGACTAGGCACTGGGGTACCATCTGTCACAGTACATGTGTAGAACAGCGTACCGAGAACCATGACGGGATCCCCTGTAACAAAAACCGGACTATCCCTAACCTGGATAGACCGAATATGCTATCACCCCGGGTGTTCCCACCCTTTCTGAGAACCCTTCCGCATGCAACCGTATCCATAATATATAATATCTGAGGGTATCTAGAAAGGTGATAAACATACCATAATTGGGTGCTACCGGACTATCCCTAACCTGGACACGCACGTGCACCAATGGTTGAGCCACCATTTCACGAAGCCGAACATACCTACAAACTCGCGTTCACCTACCGATCATCCCCAACCTAAGATCCTCGATTCCATCACTCCTGGCCGAAGTCGAACACTACCGTGCCCTTCTTCCACCATTGACCAAAAAGAAAACACCTCGCCCCACCTCATCTTACCACCAGAATACTCGCCACCTACGCCACTGTGATCGTCCACGTCCAGGGCACTTCCACACCACACGCGGCATCACTCGATGCCCCACCGTGCCTCCGTGACTACTTTTCCAGAACCCATCAATTACCCGACCTTAAACCCTAAAATTTTCACGCCGCCCCAAATCAAAAACAAAAATGATATTTGGCCCAGGTGAATCTCTTCCCCATGTCACCATACTCCTCCTCGAATCAACCGCTTCTCCCCCCAATGATGGTTCTGACAGAAATTAATTTTTGAATGAAATTCGATCGTCCCCAAATTTCTCACAATATGGACCCCTAAAATTCCTACCTTCACATAGCGATCCAGATTATATACTTGAATCACTGTTTTAAAAATGTTGAAATTTGATGAAACTTGGTTACTCACTGTAACTTTAACATTTCATAAAATTCATGGCACAAATCAACCTCAAACTATTTTTAGTGTAACCTATATTCAAAAACAAACATTTTTCTAGTTTACGACATTAACAAATTCGAATTAGTTTGAGAGCTAATGATTTTTGAAGTCAAGTATGCATAAATATTCACCTCTGTTATACATGACAGAGCAAATGTTTTAATCATCCTAGGTATTAAACTTTAAATCCTCACCTTCCATATTGCTTTGATCTTTGAAACTTCAAATTGAAATTTTAATCTTCGATCTGAAATCTTGAGTAACCTTGTCTGCTTTGTATTTGAAAGAGTTTGCTTCCTTTTCTTTTTACTTAACAGTTTTTTTGGTTTACAGAGCTTTCTGTTTATTTACATGAGTTTTACTCTATTTATAGGCTTCACAAAACTGAGCGTAACACACATATACAAGCCTATATATACACATACAATTATGTGATGATACATATGAAATAATATTTAGCTTTAAAAAAAAGCAGACGTACACAATGTTTTGATGGGTTGATGGATTGAATTGAGGTGGCTGCAGTGATAAAATGTTTGAGATGACATGATGTTAAGATGAATGTTTTAGTTTTTACTCCTTTTGACCAAGCAAGTTTATATATGTTTATACTTTGTTGTACATTTATATCTTTCCAGGCAATGCTTGTTCTTTCTCTATTGTATGCTTATATAGTTGATTGGTAAATTTTGTTTTAACTTTCACATGATTTACTTTTTTTTCACTATGCTGAATTTTTCCCTTTTTGTTTTGTACAGCAAACTTCATACATGTATTTTGAAACACAAGAAATATAAAGTGGTTTGAAAGAACTTCAAGCCTTATATATATATATATATATATATATATATATATATATATATATATATTCCCCAAGGCATATACAAGCCCTTCTATTTTAAATAAAATTTAGTTTTATATTTCTTTTCATAATTAGAATGTATAAATTCAAAACAAATGGATTTTTTTTCCTATTTCATTCTAAATGTATAAAATAACATCTTTAACAAAACATTGCTTTGTTAATGATTTTCTTTTTAAAATGATTTTATAGATTTTCTCATTTCTATCTTATATATTATCCTACATATTTTTTCCTTTATTTTCAATATATAGAAATATATATTACTTTCTAATAAACTATATTTATTTGGTTCATATATATATATATATATGTATGTATATATATTACCTACCATTACATATATTGTTTCCCACATAGTATTTTTATTTAGTTTATAGCATACAATATTTATTTGTTTACAAATACTATAATTTTCCTTTTTGGACTTATATATAGGTATAAAATTCCAAATAACTATATTTATTAGTCCACCAATATGTATATTACATATATTGTTCTTGACCCACTAGCTTATTTAGTTCATAAATATCACACACTTCTCACTGATATGTATATATTCATATATATATATATATATACACACATACATACATATATAAGAAAATTCAAATTTTAAACTCTTTCTATTTATAATTTATTCTTCTTATCTCGTATGTACTTATTTGAAATGAATTTGTTCCCAATTTAAATATATATATTTTGTTGTCCTGAATATATATATATATATATATATATATAAGAAATTTCCAATTAAATCCATTTCCAACCAAATCAGAGTAAATCAAATCACATATGTCAAATCAAACATTTCTTGGAACTTGAACCCATCCTTCTTCACCGAAGATAGGATTTGCCTTTATAGCATCCCATTCTTATAATCTTTGTTCATAGTTCCTTTTGGATTCGCTCCAAGTTCCTTTGTGAAGGGCTGATATCATCCATCGAACGGCATCGAAATGCCTTTCTTATTCTTTTATCATTTGCATTTGGCTTAATTCTACGCGATGTTGATTGCGAAAGATAAAAGTATGTTCTTGAAGGAATTGAGAGTGTCTTCAAGATTCTCACTTAGATTATGAATAGGAGAGATCATTTTTTGATAAAATATGAAGAAATTCAATCGAAAATGAAGAGAATTGAAAGTATGCATTTTTCTGGAAGAAACAGGTATTTAAAGAGTTAGAAAGTAACTTGACATGAAAAGACACATGGTAGTTATGTCAATTTCAACTTCAAAACAAAAACCATATTCTGGCCGTTACATGTCGACATGGGGGTTGGGGGATGTCGACGTGCTCATATTAATTCTGGCAATTTGCTTTGTTTATATATATATATATATATATATATATATATATATATATATATATATATAAACTTGTATAATACAATAACAAGCATTCCGGAGATATTTTAGAGCTAATAAGCAGAAATAAAAGATTTTCATTGATAAATTTAGTTAACTTTGCGTAAATAATACATAACATTATATAAAGAGAGATACAAACTAATACACATGAAATGAAACTAGTATTAGTTAAAGGATGATGATGATCCAAGCTTGCGACTCAATTTCCTAAAGAACTTAATCATTTTGGTGGAAATCTTGTTCAACTTTTTATTGATGGATCTTTTGAGAATACGTTGGTTTTGCACGATAATCTTTTGATTCTTGAGAAGCGTTTTGTTTGATGGATTGTTAGGAGTGACAGGGTATTCGATACTTCCAATGAAGTCTCTTCCTCTTCCTTTCCTTCTTCTTCAATTTCCATCTCCTTCCTTTCTTCCTCTTCTTCTTCTTCTTCCATCTTTTCATGAGCCAATCTCTCATCCTTTTTGGCAAGTGTTTCATATGGCTGAAACACAAATGGAATTTTCATGAGAGAGATGTTAGTATGGTTAAACACTTTTCTAAAAACGAACTCCTTCTTCTTATAATCAACACAAAAGTAATTAAAATTTCGAGTGAGATAAATCCCATGATATAAAGTGTTTTCACCTAAAGTAAAAAATTTGGAACGAAGTTCATCCAAAATCATTGCGCCCAATTAATGTCATAGTGCTCATAAATAGCAAAAAGAGCCTTGCAAACTTTTAAAGTAGGGTGATTGAAATTTCCGGACCTTGGAGTTATGGTATGTTGCAAAAGAAGGTTACAATTCTAGTTTTAGGACAGGAATTTAGGTTTATAAACTCAAAGTTATCATCTCCTTCAAAAATGTGATGAAATGTTTCACGATCATGTTCATCAATTTAAAAATCCAAAAGATCCATTCTCGTATACTTATGATGAGATAATATTATCTGTGTTCTGTGTTTAGCTTATCTGTGCTATTATTTTATATGTTGTCCTGAACTATTATGAACCATCGCAGTTTGTTTTATATTGGAATTGAATATGTCGATGGGAGTAAATGAACAAAGAGATGAAAAATAAAAAGGGAAATATGTATATACCACTCCTATCGAGATAACCAATACTAGAGTAAGGCCTAACTACGGATGGCCGCTCCTATCCAGCCTTATTCTTCGTAATAACAGACAGTATTTTCTTTTAATACTCTTTGTTATTGTGAGCGTAGAGGTGGGACGTTACATATGACCAAGAATGTTGCCCAAAATCTCACTATTTAAAACAAACGTGTTCCTTTAGCACTACTTCACAATTCCCCTTCATTTCCTTCATAAATACCACGATTCAAATTTGCATAAAACATTTTGACAAGATTCGAATAAAAAACAAAATCATTGTGAGAATCATCAGTTAAGCTAAGAATTTGATTCTCTTCAAAATGAACTTTGATTTCATAGGAAGAAAAATCATTAAAGATAGCAAAATTTTCCGTATGGACCTTTCCAAAGTTTACATAGCTTATGTAAGCCTTGATATCTTCCGGATCATTGTAGAGGAACTCTTTGGTTGCTTGGACAGTCTAATGGTGGATGGAGTGCTTGAGGAAGCCATTTTTTTAAGAAATTAGAGAGCTCGAGAGTTTGAAAGAGAGTTTGAATTTTGAAATGAAAGTGAAAAGACATGATAAAGTTATGAAGATAAATATATATCTAAGCCATATTCTCTGGTCAAGAGACACATTTTCAGAGCTTTGGAATTGGTGAAATGGTGGAGGGAAATTCAAAGTTTTGAATTTCAAATTTCTAGAGGGATGTCGACATGGGAGGTAGGGTCATGTCGACATGGGTCCCTTAAATCATGTGGCTTATTTTTCTTATTTTATTTAATATATATATATATATCCTATAATTTAATTTTAATTTTTATCTGAAATAATATAAAATATAATAACGCTTTAATATTAATATTTTAATATTAAAATAATATTATTTTGAATTTTTTTTTTAAATTCAAACAACAAGCAATTTCAAAACATGCAAACAATCAAACATTCAAACAAACAATTTTAATCAATATAATTTAAATGTGTACCTATTTTTAGATCCATATTTCCGACATCATCAGAATTGTGAATAGCTATAAAGCACATGTTTTGAATTTTCCATCTCTTGATCTTCATCGCTAGAGGATGAGTCTGCATCGTCCAGTGTAGCAGTATATTCTCTCTTTCTTTTCTTTGATGAATAATTACTTGGAGAAAATTTATATTTATACGGATGTCGATGAACTCTTTTTAAGTGGCCCGACTCATCATAATTGTAGCATCTGTCGTTGTTTTGAGTTTCATTATTGTTTTCAGAATTCTCGTGATCATTTCTCTTGTAATTGTTCATCTTTCTATATTTCAGAAACTTTCTAGAATTTCTTGTCATCAAGGCTATTTCTTCATTGTCGTCACTGTTTGAGTCTGAACCATCTGTTATTGCATTGAACGCTATTGACTTCTTTTCTGAGGTCTTGCTTTCTCTTCTCCCTTGCATTTGTACTTCAAACGACATCAAATTTCTAATCAGTTCTTCAATTTTCAGAGTCCTACTATCATTAACCTCTTCAATTGCTAGAGTCTTCTGATTCCATTCCGGAGTGAGTGAATTCAGAATTTTTCTAACTTGATCTTCTTTGGAAAAGTTCTTTCCTAATGCAATTGGTGAGCGCACAATGTCTTGAAACCTACTGTATATGTCTGACATGGACTCGTTTGGATTCATCTTGAATAATTGAAACTGATTGGCCAAGATAGATATTTTGGTCTGTTTAACTTTGCTTATTCTTTCATGAGTAACTTACAAAGTTTTCCAGATCCCATATGCAGACTTACAGATAGACACTCTATTAAACTCATTCCTATCAAGTGAACAGAACATAATATTCATGGCTTTGGAATTGTTTTCTTCAACCGTCTTTTGCTCAGCAGTCTATTGTGCAAAATTTGTTATGGGTTCAATATATTTCAAGTGTCTAATCCTATTGATTATAAATAGATTTTCATCCTACAAGCCCAATATGCATAGTTACTGCCATTAAAAAGTGGTGGTATGGCAGTAGGCTGACCCTTTATAAATGAACTAGTGATAGCATTGACATTACCAATGTTGGCAGACGTTTGAAAACTTTTCAAAATCAGATTATGAAAACTTTGAAAACCAATGCTTTGATACCAAATGTAAGAAACGCGGATTACGGATTTTAAGGCTAGATTAACACTAGAGGAGGGATGAATAGTGTTTAATGGATTTTATGTAATGTTTTAAATCTTTTCAAATTAAACACATACAGATGCAATTTCACAAACACAGAGACAATCACAGAATTAGACACAAATGAAAATAGTAAATAAGAGCAGTAAAGGAAAGAACACACCGAAATTTTATACTGGTTCGGAGTTAACCTACATTCAGTCCCACACAATTTCTTGTGCAGATTTCTTTTCAAATATAATGTCGATATTACAAACTTGATTTCAAGGCCACGAGATACACCCTCCTTTCTTTGAGTCCAAGGAAATCACTCTTGATTTAACCAGGCTACAAGATCACCTAATTGATATACGGACTACAATCACACCGTTTCCAATCACACTTTGACAGAGAGAGACTCGATACACTTCGATCATTCGATTTTTGATTACAAATGATTATGTAACTCTGAATAGCACTGAGATCTTTGAGAGAGAAAGGTAGAGAATCAAACTAGAGATGATCGAGTTTGATTCACTTAGAATTTCGGCAAAATTTTGTTAAAGCATTTGAAATATAAGAGAATATTTGAGTGGAGAAGTAGTGAAGAAATAAAGAAAAACTAACTTAAAATTCATTGAAAACAAATGGCATTTATAGAAGAACAATGGTCATGTACATTCGCGAAAGGTTACGACGAATAGACACTTCTTTTAAAAATTTAAAATTTAAATTCTACGGCTACTATGTCGACATGATGTCGACATGCCTATGTTAATTTTGAAAATAGATTTTGCTTTAAAATGATTTCTATTCTAAAGCTTGTCAAAATAATTTCTAAACTTTGTAAACCATTTTGAATATAGTTTAACTTTATAAAAGAGTTTTAGAAAGTAATCTTAAAATAAATAATCTATAATATAAAACTAATATTAAAAACTAAGTATACATTTCTTTAAAATATATTAAAGCTAAAATATTAAAATCAAGTGATAGTTTAAAAAACAAAAGATGGTTTTGAAAGTAATATGTTTAAAAATAGTTTTTGAATTAAGGCTAAAATATTTAAATTGATAGAGACGACTTTAAAAAGATAGTTTTGAAAAAAATAAATCATTTTGAAAATGTCATTGATTCCATTCCACTAGAGAAGATTGTGGGTTCCATCCCACTAAAGAGGTCGTAGATTCCATCCCACTATTAAAGCGAGAAGGTGGATTCCATTCCACAATAAAAATCAGAATAAAGATTTTAGTGCTACTATGAAGTTTTAACATAAATCTAGAATATCCTGAACTCTTGATAATCTTGATACTCATGAATCTTCAGTCTTGATTTCTGCAATCTTGAATTCGTCAGTCTTGAATCCCTATACTCAGCCTTAAATCTTTATATTCAATACCTGCATATATATATATATATATATTATATATGTGTGTGTATGTATATGTATGTGTATGTATGTATATGTATGTATGTATATGTATGTATATGTCCTACATATACATATATATCTAGACAAGAATATTAATACTTATATTTTTTAACAAGTCCTAAGGTTGTTGTCATCAAAACCATCATCTCAGGGATTAACAAATACTACCTTACATCACCTTCCTTCCCCTGTCAACTGAACTGCTTCCACAACCCCAAACCATCACATTCTCATTATCAACCAACCAACAGTGCAAAACTGTGCAATTCTACTTCAAAACAACACTTCAATACCGCACTTTTATTACTGTCACCACACTTCTTCCACAACATCATTTTAATTTCACGTATCTTTCCACTTCAATACTGCCATCACACTTCATCTACAACCTTCAACCACTATCAATAGTCAGCGCCTTTACCTTCTTCCACTACAAATAAACAAACTCTATATCATTCAATTCATCCATCATTTCCACCATCTACACATTTGACAACCAGTGCAACTACATATCACTGCAGAGCAATATTCATACCACACAATACAGCAAGTACAAGCAGCAACTTACATCATCAAACAATTGCTCATAACTACATACACACCTCTGTAGCACATCTACTGTCTCCAGCAAAACCCAATGTCGCGTCACCGTCCACCTTTCTGCTCACGGTACAATCACCACTGTCCAAACCGAAAACTACCATCCCTGCCTCAACTTCATACTGCTACCCATCAGAATACCCCTTGTCTTGCCTCAACAAACTACCAGTCACCCACATCAACCCCATCACAAATCTCACTGTGCCACCACTTCTCTCTGCCATAATAGTCACCTTGCAAACTTCCCAGTGCAACCTCCTAGCCCCTTGACCACCAACCATCCACTGACAGCAACAATTCACGTCACCATCCACAGCAAAATCACACCACAACTTACACCCCATAGCCTCTGCCATCCGTCCAAACACCAGTAATTTCATCACCAGTGACAGACCACCCACCATCACCAACCTCAACAGAGACTGATATACTCTTCTCCTCCTACCACTACCACTCCACTACTTCATCTGCTGCTCAAACAGTGCCACTATCAATCATAATACTGCAGAACACCCCAATCCCACTGCTAACACTTCTGTCACTTGATTGTAACACCCCATCCCTCCAATTTGCCCACCACTTAACCAATACTACCTTTACCATTTGCAAAAGACCACATTCAATCATCCCCTTCAAACTGCTGTGCACGTACAACCCATCACTCCTCTGATCAAACAAAACCCCACCTTGCACAACCACTCTGCTTCTAGACAACTGTACACACTTCATTATCCAAACTTGCACTTCATCTCTATTTATCAGCAGTACGCACCCCTTACTCCACATCTAACTACAACTAACAAATAACCATATCACACTCAACCTGCTTACCACCCCGACCACATCAACATTCACTTGCCTTACTACTAGAAACTGCCTGCATATCACACTCTTCAACTTCTACATTTCTTGCCTGTCACAATACCAAACTGACAGTATAGATACTGTCAGCAGCGACAAGCACAACATACGACTGTGCTCCACTGCACCGCCCAATACCATAATTTCAACCACTGCAACTCCACATCGCAGCATCCCCCATCACTAAACGAATACCCCATTCACCTCAGCCACAACAAGCAATCAGCGACTCCACTTCCTCTTTCACCATCAAACAACATCATCGAATACGTACTCCATACACTGAATTCCACGCTCCATAAATACGACCCAAATCGCCTTAACAAAACACTTACCCCGACCAACCACAACAAGAAAAACCTTCCCCGTCGCCTCAACCCCATCGCCATTCCACTACATCCCTCAATAGCCTCGAAGACCACAAATCCACAGCAGTTCGCCTCTGCCAACCTCCCCAATTTCATGAACAACACAACCAATTGCAAGCACCAAACTACAAACCGCATCCAAGGTGACCATCCAGAGAAAACTCGCCTAAATCAAAATCAAACCACAATTCGTCGGACTTATTTATTTATTTTTTTCTTCTTTTTTTGGATTTAAATTTCTAGTCTAGAATAAGGGGGATTTGTGATTCTCTTTTAAGGATTGAGAACGTGGAAGTCGAAAGTGGGATAGAGAACGAGTTGGACCGGGTATTGGGCTTGTTTTTAACGGGCCAAGTGTATATATCTTCTTCTTTTTTAGTTTTGTTTAGCAATATTTTCCAAAAAAAATTTCAAAAATAATATTGCTTGTTTAATTTGTTTTTAGTTGGTTTGTTTCTTTTAGTTAGGAATTTCTCTTTGTCTATTAGTTTAATCAAAAAAATTAATTTCAAAATTTGTTTTGTTTTTTTAAATTGTTTGTTCCATCCCTATATATATATATATATATGTATGTATATATATATATGTATGTATATATGTATGTATGTATGTATGTATGTATGCATGTATATGTAGCAGAAAATTGCAAAATCAGACAAGAAGTGCTTGCTAAAATAATTGTCTTGCTTGCTTAAAAAAAATTGCTGCTTAAAATAATTTCCTAATAATTTTGCAGGCTCCGGTATCATGCCATTTTTCCTTGTTGGTTGCTTACATTTTAAAAAAAAATCAAAAACAAATTTCATCGTAGTTGCATCTTTAATTCATGTTTAATTTTTCTTTGTATTTCATTCTAGAATTTTGATTAATAATAATGGTTAGACATGGATAACAGTTGATTGTATATTAATAAGTTGTTCTCTTTCGATATTTTAATTTCTTAGTGTCTAGGCTACGACAGAGCAATAAACATTTATAAATATTATGGTGATTCGTAAATCTTATAGTGGTTGTTTCTCTAAAATTACTTAAACCTTTGGTTATTGCTACGGTGATTCGTGGTGCACCAATAAATCATGTCCGTTACCTGGCGGAGAACTATCTTGTTGGATTAAGACAAAGTGTGATTATATAATTTTGGGTTATGGGCTACTTAGGATAGAAAACTTGTAATTAATCCCTTGCATTCATTTAGTTGCATTAGTTCATGCATATTTAAAAGACAAAAAAAATTCAAAATTCAAAACTAAAAAAAACTGTAAATATTTCTCAACTTAGTTTTTATTTAAATCCTTTGAAGTTTTTCAATCAAAAACAAAAATAAATAAAAAATGAGTTAGTTTTTAGAAAAAAACAAAAATAATATAAAACCTTTTAAAAAAAATGAAAATCCAATAACAAAATAAAAATCAAATTTCTCTTTTGAAAAATAAATTCATTTTAGTAAATAGTTTTCTTTTATAAAAAAACCGAAAAAAACCAGAAACATTCTTGAAAATGTCTGAGTTTCCGTTTTACTCGCCAAAATTTTACAATAGTTATGAACATTAATATAATCCATATAATTTCACATCAAATTCTTACGGATATTTTAGCAACAACTATTGTACAAATAATTCGAATTTTGAACAACAAATTTTTCAAAATGATGAGCAACCCTCGACTCTTGAAAATAGCATTGAAATGATTTCATCTTTACTTGAACTCTCTATATAACAAAACCAAAGGATAAATGATTTGTGTTATTCATATTTGTGCTATAATTCAAGTCAAAGTTTTTAAAATAATCAAAATTTGAATTCACTTCGAAATTCAAATGATTTCGAATATAACCCATGCCAATTCAATTTCGAACTTCAAAACGAATTTTGAATCAAAATGATAATGGAAACAACTATTTAAATAATTTTGGCAATGGGAGTTGTTTCAATTATGATGAAATTTTTTGTTCTCAACAAGCTCAAATCAAAAATTCTCAAGTTAATAATTATAAATTGGATTTTGTTGAGCAAATGAACGAGATTTACAATGATCATATGGATATGTTGTTTGAAATAAATATGAAACAAAGCGAGCAACAAAATCAAATCCCAACATGTGACGAGTCAAATGATAATCCATCTTTTACCCAAATCGACGATTTCAAATAAGAACTTCTGAAATCGAAAATGATAATCTTAACGAAGTTGTTGAAAATATGATAATTGAGTTGGATTTTAATTCTTTTAAGAGTGTAGAAAAAAAAATTCGATCTTCCTTTCTCCGATTTTGAAAATTTGAATGTAACTACTTTGGATTTCGAACACAGTATATGCAATGAAGTTGTTAATAATCCAACAAAGGAAGACAAATTTTGTGAACATGATTTTCTTGGACTTTTATAAGACGAGTTGTTGAATTCCGAAGGGTAAGATTTAGATCACCATTTTGATTTTGAAATCGATAATTCATAAGAAGTTTCTAATGATAAGCTTGAATTTCAGATTGGTGAAAATAGACTTGAACTTCAATCAATTGTTTTATCAACTCCTAAAATTATCGAAGTAAAACAACTCACACGATTTTTAATGAAACGAAATTCATTTTTCCAAATCAACATTCAACTTCGAAATCTTTTACGATTTGGTTTTTCGAGCTTATGCTATGTCTCTCATACTTGATGAGACAAATGAATTGCTTCGAAAGACTGGTTCATTTACTCTTTAACGGTATATTTTCTGATACAATGTAAATAATAATCTTTTCATTTTTATGTAAATATAGGTTATGCTTTTTTCTCCTTTCGCTTAGGTTGACTGTGGGGACACAGTCAAAATCAAGCGTGGGGAAGAGTATCATCTTCTTTTTGATTTTTCATGGTTTATTTTTGCATTTACTTTACAAAACTCAAAAGAAAAATTCAATTTTTTTTAATTTAGCATTTTGATTTACTTTTGAAAAGACACTATAAGATAAGTATAAATTTTGTTTATTGAATTGGAATTTTTGAAAATTTATTTTTCTTAACAAAAATAAAAATAATGTTTGATTACAAGTAACGATAGTTTAACTAGTATATAGGAAGGTTCATAGGTGATAATTATGAAGTATATACTAATTGAAAATCTTTGTTTAAAAAAAGTGGTGGATTTGAAGAAATGGTATAGCATTTTTTATCTTCTAAGTTAAATGGTGGTAAGATCATTTTGCAAAACTTTCTTAAAAAAACAAAAAAATTATAAAAAACAAAAAAAAATTGTATATACGTATTATTATTTTTATTAAAACCTAGAGTTATATTTTCGCACAATTGTGTGTGCACTCGCCATGCTCTGCACTTTTCTCACGTAAGCCCGAAAGGCAGTGCACGATCGGTATATCTGGTCTTAATTTATCCGTGTTAGGTGTATGTATATAAAAATTCTTTTTTAATAATTCCTATAGTCGATAGGTGTTCACACTTGTATATTCACTCGCCACGCACTGTATTCCCCTCATATATGCCCGAAAGGCCGTGCATGGTAATATATCTGGCCTCAGTTTTCGAGTTAGGCATATGTAAATATTGTTAATATTAATCAAATTTTCAAATAAGAAAGAGTAAGCAATTGAAATCCAAGCACTATTTTTACTTATTTAATTTGACTTGTTATTCACAAGAAATGAAAATACCACTTTGACAAACTTTGATAATCAACTAAGGATCCATTTCATAGTTACACTGTGTTATCAACCGAAACAATGAGTTAAACTAGTGTCTATTTGATATGATAACTTCGTTTATATTGGAAATTTTGACTAGTAAATGACTTAAATTTTCAAGATAATGACCAAAATTTATATTTAACTTATCTGTGTCAGTTTTAAATTAAATCCTTCATTTGTAAATATTTTCAAAAAACTTGCATCCATATCTTTGTAAATAAATCTTGCATTTAGAAAATTTTCACTTTACATTGGGATTTTGTCGGTAGTATCTGCTTAAAACCCTCACGAGACAACACTCGTCCTACTAGGGACACCTAGGGGTTTAACGGCTTGTTACATACGCTCAACGCAATCGTGCTCCCTACGAAAACGGATTTATCTTAGTTTTTCTTTATTCGAGGACGAATAAAAAGATAAGTGTGGTATTCGATGTGCACGTAAATGTGCATATTTTTACTTCCATATTTTGTCGAATTTAATTAGATAAATGAGCACATACGGTATTTTAACATGTTTAAACCGAAATTCAAATTATTTTCAAATAATCACATATTCATCTTCATACAGGGGCAAAATGGTCATTTTTGTGCATTTTTTTTGAGAATTTATTGTAAATTTCTATGTTATTTTTAAGAATTTGAGTTCAAATTACAAATGGTTTCATGAAAAATACGCATGCACAAGAGAATACAAAGGAATGAAGACAGAAATAATTCATTTCACAAAACATGGAGGACCCCACCTACCCACTTACTATGATGTACACTTAGGAGCTAATGTACATGCTAATGGAAATTAAAGCTACATGTACATTTAATTGGAGGATTAAGACATGCTAATGGTTACTTAGTTGCCACACTACGTCAACGACAATTTGCGTAGTTCTCAAAAATGGATAAGGGTTTCCAAACATGTATAAATACCCCATATGTTCATGTAATTAGTCTCTCTTCTCTTAGTCTCTTAGCCTCTTTAGTTTAGTGTAGGATCAAAAATAAAATGCAAGTTTTCTTTCTTTTCATGGCTACTTAGCCATTTCCATTCATGTAATTCTTTTACATGCAATTTAGTTCATTCTCTTTTTATTTACATGCTTCTTCCTTTCGTGTCAGTAGTGTAGATTATTACTTTATGCAAGTAGCTTGGCTTTTATTTACTTTGCTCTCTTTTTCCTTTTGTTTTTTTTTTCATGTTGAACTCTACATTTGTTGATATGATAACAAATATGAGTGACTAAACCCCTTCAATTTAGGGGCAATGATGCTCTCTTAGTCAAGTAGCTTCAACATTCTGCTAATTATTGATCTCTTTTTGTGCTTAATGGAAATGTTAGATGTGGTTAAACTTTGTTGTTTTAGCTATGAATTTGATAGCCTATGTTGTTGACACCAAATAGACTATGCTTAAACAAACAAAACACAAATTACATCTTCATCTACATATGATTATGATAATGAAGATAATGTTGAAATCAAAATTTGATGGTTTATATTTCTAATCAATAGTTAATAGGTCATGCTTAAAATAGATTTTATCTTCAACTTTATTGTCACTTTTCATGAGAGTTAACAAGTGGTTTAAAAGATGTGTTATATTTTGATGGTTTATATTGGACTAACTAATAGCAAAAATATTCCATATTTATGTTAAACACATCAATTAAATTTATTAATGACCAAAAAAGAGAGATCAATTTCATGTTGTGTTGATTTATGTGATCTAGAGAGTGGATTTATCTCTAAATTGCCTTTAAACTCTCATTTTTTTATCCATTTTCTTTTGCTAGTTTTTCTACACTTTTTAACACACTCTCAACTTTGGTTAATTTGATTGAATAGAATTTTAATCTAAACAATTCCCTGTGGATCGAGCCGTACTCGCCACGTACTATCATTGTATGCCGGGCACTTGCGGTTAATTTTTAATTTAAATTTGATCTTCTATTTTCCAATTTGATGGATATTTAGCCGATCCGAACACCTTTCGTAAGCATTGGAGAAGTGGCAAGTTTAAAACAAGTAAACCTTTCGTCTTTATCGAAAGAAACAACTTCGAAAGGTTGGAAAAAGCGGCAATAACCTTTTGACTGTGTCGAAAGGTTCAAAACAAAACAATGATAAGTGGCAGTAACCTTTCGACTGTGTCAAAAGGTTTCAAAATAAAATAGTGGTAAAGCAGTAGTAACCATTCAACTGTGTTGAAAGGTGTCAAAACAAAATAGTGGTAAAGCATTAGTAACCTTTCGACTGCGTCGAAAGGTTTAGAACGTTTGTTTCAAACATTTGACCTGGTTGAAAGCAACCAAGTTGAAAGATCTAATTCAAAAGCAAAGCAGGTGATAGCTTTAGTTTATAAAACAAACATGTCCCAACCTCTTTGGCAACCAACCTTTCAACTAAGTAACTCTCGACGTTGTTCAATTCATTACGTACCAAGTAACTTGATACCATTTGCATTGAAGTTTGGCCTTGTCGAGAGCTTTCCTTTCAACTAAACCAAAAGGTCTGGGTCGGAAAGTGTGATGCTCAAATTGGCTGAAACATACTAAAAGTATGATTTCTTTGTTTTTTTAACTTAAAAGATAAATTTTCAACTAACCTTCCTTTATTTGTCAAATTCCTATTGGTTAACAAATTCTTTTTAGAAAAGTGCTGCCTCTAATTTCAGAATTTAAATAATAATTTTATTTTATAAATTTCCCTTTCTCCTTAATTAAATATATAAAACATTCAAGTCTCATACCTCAAATAATTTTATATATTCATTAAAAGACTTAGAAATTTTTTGGAAAAATCCCAGAAAATCTATTTTAATACGTTTTCCAACATATAAAAATTTCAAATCCAAATAATTAATATATTAGCCGTAAATAATTTATAACACAATGAATCATTTTCTTCACTAAAAAATTAATGTAAAATCCACATTAATTCAGAAAATTATGGAAATTAAAACCCATCTTCAAAATCATGTTTTATAGAAAGTATAACTTTCCCGTGGCATTTAGAAATCATTTTATCTTGGTTTTACCCTAAAACCGTGTATATCTCCTTTTAAACAATCTTGTTTAATCCATTTAAATCACAAATCAAACATATCATCATTAAATATATCATAAAAACAGATTTGTACTAAAATCCGAAACTATATGATCACAAAACTAAAATAGAGATGTAGAAATAATTATTCACCTTAGATTGGATAAAAAAATTGAAGTTTGATTAAGATTGATTACTTCTAACTTGAATCCTAGGCTTTAAGTTGATTTTTCTCCTCTCTTCTCTTCTTCCAAATGGTTGGCCTTGCTTGCTACTTACATTTAAAATTTTGTTTGAGATAAAAATGAACGTGTATCACTAAGGGGATAGTATAAGGGTGGGAAATATGGGCAGCCAATTACCTTGATGCCCTTATGTTCTTTTTTTTTTAGTAAAGCTAACAGGGAGGAACTGGCCCCTACAAGATGTATAGATAGAAGAAATATTACGATAACATGCTATCATAGTATGAGATGTACAATGAAAACCAAAAAATAGACAATATATTAAAAAATTATTGAAATCCCAACAAGCCCAAATGATTTAATAAAAGGCAATAACATCACTACACTACAAGGAGCTATTATAAATATTCCTAATGATAAAAGCACCGGATCTTTCCTCATGCACAAATATCCTTTTATTTCGTTCTTTCCAAATCACATACACCATTTTCTTTAGTAGCCTAAGGAGAAGATCTGAAGCATTGCAACGCTATCTCATACGTTAGAAGATATTAAACCACTCAAGCTTGGAAACAGTATGGGGAATATAAAGGAAGAAGCTTCGAAGAGTAGTTTTCCAGGTATGATAAGTGAAAGAACACTCAAAGAACAAATGCTTATTCGATTCAGGAGCATTTTTGCAAAAACACAACAAGAGTGATTAAAAATACCTTTGTAATCTAAACTATCCATAATATGAATAGCATTATTAACCACCTTCCATAAAAGCAAATTTTCCTTTGGTTTCGATTTTACTGTCCATATTCTAGAATGCTAAGGGAATATAAAACCAGTATTCAGAGAATCGTAGACAGTTTGACTGAATGTGGTTTATCATTCTAAAGACTGGAGCTTATAGTAGAAATTGTAAATGTATGCAACATATTCCATGTCTACCTGACATGGTAAGAACTCAATAAGGAAGTGAGATGCGATCTTCAAAAACATATTTGGGTACTATATCATGGCCTTGAATACCAGTCATGCTTCTTAAGTTATAGTTGATGATATCAGATAGTATAAAGCCTTTCCTTGTCCATGGAGAGTGGCAAAAGGAGGTTCTATCAGTGATGTCAAACTTGTACATTGGAAGAAACCATTTTCTTGAATTTAATAAGCTCCTCCAAAACAAACCGCAGTTGCAAGGAAGAGGCATGGTCCAAAAAAATTGATTTTTCTATAAGTTTTCAGTTAACCAGATCGAAAGAAGGTCATCTTTTCTTTTTTGCAGTCTATCAACTGTTTAGAGACCACCATTGTATTCCACATTTTCAAATTAAAGATTCCAAGACCATCATATTTTGCTAATCTGGTAATTTTATTGTAAGCAATAGGAATAAGCTTTTTGGAGTAAGGGTTCCCATGCCAAATAAAATGATTGATAGCACTGTTAATCATTCCAATGAGTCTACCAGGAAGAATATAAGTACGGGAGTAATATTTAGTTATTGAGGTGGCAATCGATTTGGCTATAACTATCCTACCAACAGTTAAAAGTTTATTGGCAGGTCAGGAAGTAAGTTTCGTGACAATTTTTTCAAATATGCATACATTGAGCAGTGGAAATTTTCTTGGAAGTTAAGGGGATTCCAAATATATGCTTTTGATGTCCATATAAGGCAAGGCAGCCAAAGTGACAATTTCAGATAGTTTACTAGGAGGCAATCCAGCAATTTTGATCTCAGATTTTGTATGATTAATCTGTAAGCCAGTCATCAAGCAAAAAGTGTTAAGGACTTTTTTAATATTAGTTATTGATCAGATATTTGGCTTAGTGAAGATGATTAAGTCATCAGCAAAAAGAAGAGAGACGATCTTTGGATTTTTACATCAAGGATGCAAGTCAATGTCATGAGAATATGCTCTCATGTTTAACAGCAATGTTAAACATTCCATAACAGCTATGAATAAATAAGAAGAGATCAAGTCTCCTTGTCTTATACCACGAGTTTCCTTTGTTAGCATATTGATCCATTTCCTGTCTGGGTTGGGCTTTTTAGCCTTTTTATAGTTTATGTTTTCTATCTATATAAACCTATCTCTGTAACCCTAATGTAATCAATCTTTCTTTTCTCGGACGTCTTGCTGAATAATATGAATTATCTTTTTCTTCTTATTTGATTTTACAAACGTTTTACAAACGTTTACATGGTATCGGAGCCTCGTTCTTGTTTCTGCCTGTTGCCTCGTCGCTGCCTCGTCGTTGTCTTGTCTTCCTGCCTCAACCCGAAACCCTAGCCTGGTATCGTCACCTGCTCCAAACCCTAGCACCCACCGAAACCCTAGCCTGTCGTTGATCTTGTCCCAAAACCCCAGAGCCCTGTCCTTTCCCTGCCGAAACCCTAGAACCCCGAAATCCTAGCCTGCCGATCTCCCTGTCCTGAAACCCTAGCCTACTGATCAACCCGAAACCCTCTTGCAAAACAATTTCAGAAGTTCCTTGCTAGCCAGTCTTTGTCTCAAAACATGACTGGTCCTCAATCTCAGCACTTTGCCATGTCAGCTCCCTCCATATCAGGTTTGAATTCTCCTTTGTGGATTTTGGATTCTGGTGCCTCATATCATATGTCTCATGATTGTTCATCATTTATATCTATGTCTTTTGATTCTCGCTCACCTTCTATTTTGACTGCTGATGGCACACCTTTGCCATTAACAGGAATCGGTACAATTCAAACCACACACGTTTCCCTCCCAAATGTGTATTGTATTCCTAAATTAACTATGAATCTTGTGTCAGTCGGACAACTTTGTGATCTTGGATATCTTGTTCATTTTTCTTCTACCACTTGCTCTGTGCAGGATCCCAACTCCAAGAAGTTGATTGGGATAGGCCGTAGGCAGGACGGTCTCTATGTTTTGGATGACTTGCACATTCCAAGTCATGCCGCTGCTGCTAGTATTGACCTTTCTTCTTCTCATTTAACTCCATTGTCTTCTAAGTTTTATTTGTGGCATTCTAGACTTGGTCATATTTCAAGCTCTCGTCTTAAATTTTTGTGTAATTCTGGTGTTTTGGGAGATTTACGTTCTCATGATATTTTAGATTGTAGTGGTTGTAAACTTGAAAAATTTTCTGCTTTGCCCTTTAATCAAAGTGTTTCTACTTCCACTGCACCTTTTGATTTAGTTCATTCTGATGTTTGGGGTCCAGCACCCATCCCCACAAAAGGTGGGTGCAGATATTATGTCTCTTTTATCGATGACTATACTCGTTATTGTTGGGTTTATCTGATGAAACGTCGTTCTGAGTTTATTGACATATATACTTCCTTTCAAGCATATGTTAAAACACAACACTCTGCTATTGTTAAATGCTTTAATTCTGATTTAGGGAGGGAATACACTAAGGGAGACCTTTCTAACATATTCACGGTTGATGGTACTTTGCATCAGACTTCCTACACTGATACCCCGCAACAAAATGGTGTTGCTGAAAGAAAACATAGACACATTGTTGAAACTGCCCATTCTATGATTCTTTCAGCTAGCGTTCCAAAAGAATTTTGGGGAGAAGCTGTTCTCACTTCCGTTTATCTTATTAATAAGATCCCGATTTCTCATAACTCTGGTATTTCTCCTCATGCCAAGTTGTTTGGTCAAACTCCTGATTACTCTCACCTAAAAGTGTTTGGTTCCACTTGTTTTGTTTTTCGTCCACACGCTGAACGTACAAAATTATCTTCACGTGTTGCTATATGTGTTTTTCTTGGGTATGGTATTGGACAAAAAGGCTATCGTTTTTATGATCCTTCTTCAAATAAACTATATGTTTCTCGTCATGTTTCCTTTATTAAACATATTCCCTTCTACTCTATTCCAGCTAGTCCTCATAGTATGACTGAGTCTGATCTTATTCACGTTGATCCATTTCCTGTTGATAACTCCTCTGATTCACCACCTCTTATCATTGATACTCCGTCATCCATACACTCTGTTCCTCCTCCTTCTGCAGGTGACACTTTATCCCCTGCTACTACGACTGTTCAAACACCTCCTGTGATGACTGATCCTGTTCAACCTCGCTATCCCACTCGCACACGTAAATCTACTCAATTATCTGATTTTGCTTACTCTTGTTACTTTTGGGATTTTGCTTCATTTCTTGTTTCCATTGACACTTTCTATGAGCCTTCTTCTTACTCGGAGGCTGTTCGTTCTCCTGTATGGCAACGTGCTATGTCTGAGGAAATGTCTGCTTTAGACAAAACTGGTACCTGGGATCTTGTATACCTTCCTACTGGGAAGAAAACTATCAGTTGTCGATGGGTGTATAAGATTAAAACCAAGTCAGATGGTTCTATTGAGCGATACAAAGCTCGTTTAGTTGCTAAAGGATTTGCCCAAGAGTATGGCATGGATTATGAGGAAACATTTGGTCCTGTGGCTAAGATGACATCTGTTCGGGTTCTTATTGTTGTTGCGTCCAGTCGTAAGTGGGACATCTCTCAAATGGATGTTAAAAATGCTTTTCTTAATGGAGATCTTAAGGAAGAAGTTTACATGGTTGCTCCACCTGGTGTTTCTCATGCTCCAGGTCAGGTTTGTAGGCTTAAGAAAGCTATATATGGCCTTAAGCAAGCACCACGTGCTTGGTATGAGAGATTTTCGAATGTATTTACATCACTTGGTTTTACCTCTAGTCCCCATGATTCGGCACTTTTTGTCAGATTGACTTCTGCAGGCCGTATTCTTCTTCTACTATATGTGGATGATATGATCATTACAGGTGATGACAGTAATGGTATTGTGAGTATTAAAGCCACATTGTCTCGTTGTTTTGATATGAAGGATTTGGGTCATCTACGTTACTTTTTAGGGATTGAAATAGCTTCCTCAGAAAAAGGCTATCTTCTTTCCTAGTCCAAATACACTACTGACATTATTTATCGTGGTGGTCTTACTGATGCACGTCATGTTGATTCACCACTTGAGGTAAATGCCCGATATACTCCGATCGATGGGAGTCCTCTTTCTGATCCCACTTTATATCGTTCTATTGTTGGTTTCCTTGTATATCTGACCATCACTCATCCAGATATTGCCTATGCTATTCACATTGTTAGTCAGTTCGTATCTTCCCCTACATCTGTTCATTGGGCTGCTGTTATGCGCACTCTTCGTTACTTGCAAGGAACACTTTATCAGAGTCTTTTGTTCCCATCGACCTCATCTTTGGAGCTTCGTGCCTTCTCTGATGCAGATTGGGCTGGTGACTCAATGGATAGAAAATCCACAGCTGGATTTTGTATATTTTTAGGCGATTCCCTTATTTCATGGAAGAGCAAGAAACAGGATGTTGTTTCTCGGTCTTCCACTGAGGCAGAGTATCGTGCTATGGCCTCCACTACATGTGAGATTATTTGGTTACGTTGGCTATTGGAGGATATGGGTGTTTCGATTTCTTCTCCCACTCCTATGTATTGTGACAATAAGAGCGCTATTCAAATTGCTCATAATACTGTTTTTCATGAGCGTACCAAACATATTGAGATTGACTGTCATTTCACTCGGTATCACTTGCTGCATGGAACTATTTCTCTGCCTTTTACTTCGTCATCGACGCAACTTGGTAATTTCTTCACGAAGGCTCACACTATTGAACGTCATAGATTTTTCATTGGCGAACTCTCGATGCTTCTTGCCGTACCATCGCGTGTTTGAGGGGGATGTTAGCATATTGATCCATTTCCTGTCTGGGTTGGGCTTTTTAGCCTTTTATTGTTTATGTTTTCTATCTATATAAACCTATCTCTGTAACCCTAATGTAATCAATCTTTGTTTTCTCGGCCGTCTTGCTGAATAATATGAATTATCTTTTTCTTCTTATTTGATTTTACAAACGTTTTACAAACGTTTACATCCTTAAAGTACCCAAAAGTGTCTCCATTGATGATTAAGTTGTGATAAGGAGTGGAGATACAAGGGTAAATCCAAGCAACAAAAGGAAGAGGAAAATTTATTTTTTGCAGTATGAAGGCAATGGATGACCACTAAATTGTATCAAAAGCTTTTTAGATGTCTAGCTTAAGAGAGCATCTAGATGATATAATTTTCCTATCATATCCTTTCGTAATTTCATGAGTAAGTATGATATTATTTGATATACTTCGACCAGGAAGGAAAGCATGTTGGTTCTTGGATATTATTGTGTTCAAAGAATTTCTCATTCTTGAGGCTAATTTTTTTTCTGTGCATTTATAAACAACATTGCAGCATGCTATAGGTCAAAACTGATCGACATTATCTAGAAAATCAATCTTAGGAACAAGAGAAAGCTTAGTAGAGTTTATTCCTTTGGACATATGATTGTTTAAAAAAAATTCTTAATTGCAGAAATTAGATCTTTTTTTATGATAATCCAAGCATGCTTATAAAAGTGAGCATTAAATCCATCTGGGCCTCCTGAGATATTAGAGTTCATAGAGAATATAACACCTTTTATTTCATCTGCAGTAATCTCTTGTATGCATACCTGTTGTTGTGGAAAAGAGATACCACGCAAAGGAATTTCCAAAATAGTAGCAAATCAGGTTGAAGAGAAGTATCGGTTGCTAATGTTTCAGTGAAGTAATCTAATAAAGCAGATTTGATTCCAGAATGTGTGGTAATAACAACACCTTTTAAGTCTTTCATAGCATGAAGGTTTCTGTTTGTGTTTCTGGTTTTTAAGGACATGTGAAAAATAGCAGAATATTTATCACCATGAGAGCCCCATATAACCTTGTTTTCTACTTCAGCATATTGTGTTTAGTGAGTGTGGCTTGTTCAAGGTCTTTTGCAAGATTTTTTGCAGAGAGAACAAGAAGACCGTTTTGAGGATTGTCTAACATATCTTGTTACTAAGAAAAAAAGTTCGGTACGAATTAATGTAGATTGCTTTCGGCCATTTCCAAATTTTGGCAATGACCATAGCTTGAGAGCCTTTTTAACTTTTAGGAGTTTTCCCTGTAAAACAAACATAGGATTACCAAAAATGATCTGAAAGTGAGGGGAGAGGAACATGAGTAAAAAGGGTAGGCCATAAAATTATTGCATTCATATTGTAGAAAGTTCTATCAAGATTGCAGAGTGTGAGTTTACCAGATCTACTGCAATTATTCCAGGAATATTTATTCCCAGTAGTAGGAGTTAAAAAGGGTTTGAATTTATGATTGAGTTAATGAAAGGAGATATGTCTCTTAAGGAGAGAGGAGTGCCACCTAATTTGTCAGAGCTGTGAAGCATACAGTTCCAATTGCCTAAACATATCCAAGGCAGAGAAGAGGAAGATAACGTAGGGATACAGTCAAGGAGTAGCTGTCTAGCACTTTTAAGTTTTTAGCATATACATTAGTTAGAAGAAAGTCATAGGATGAAGAAATGTGAAATATTTTAGAATGAATAAACTATTTATGAAAAAGCAGAGAAGATACAGTGTAAACTACTAGGTTGTATAGAATTAAAATTCTCCCATAAGGAGCTTGGGCAAGATTATGAACACTTTCCATGTAGGAGCAATAAAGTTAGATGCTTTGAGGGTAAGAGGATGATTGATTTTATCTCACATATGCAAATCAGCTGTAAATTATGCATGGCAATTAAGTTTTGGACTTTAAGTTTCTTGGCAATACTATGTGCACCTCGAATGTTCCACATACCAAATTTTTCTAACATTTTGGGTTTTCTGAGTTTGCTGCCAGATAGCCTAGTAACAACACTTGAAATTTTACTATTAGCAGAGGCCAAGCTTTGAATTTGTATTTGATCAATTGAAAAGTAAATGCCTTTGTCAATAGTAGTTGCATTGAATTTTTTGGAAGGACATGAAGAAGAATTGTTGGGAGGAGGAGAAAGATGATTGTTTGAAACAGACTGAATGGAGGGAATGATTAAGGGTTCATGGGGATTTAATTGTGAATAACGGGAAGTAGACGAGGACGCTATATTGGAGCATAACCGTGCATCGTGACATGCACAACGGTGTGCATGTTTGTCAACAAGGAGTCATGAGATGGAAAAGGAAGGATGGGTTGGCTATGAACTTGTTAAAAGTAGGAGTTTGATTTGATTTTGGAGAGATTTTAATCATATCAATAGAATGATAAACTGTTTCAGGAATAACAACTGGCATAATTTCAGTAGGAGATTGTCTTGACGGTGATACATGTAGAGATTTGAGTTGTAGTGGGGATATATATTCACCTTCTTCTAATGTAGAGAGAACATTGATTTTTTTGTTGTTGGGACTTCGTATTTACAGTATTTCGTAATTACGATATTTTGACTATAACAACTATATAAGTCATTATTATATACTAACTTGTTTTTACGGGAATCAATCAAGACCGGATTCAAATGAGCTTCAACTCTTAAGTTTGTATCGAGTCTGTGTCTAGAGTTTATTCATGTTAAAACATCTCCTATATGATATATCTCGACATTGTTTTTAAAGCTTTGCATATTATCAATTTTTAGTCTACATTCAGATGTCTGAATGCACTAAATCAGACGTCTGAATCTGAAAAAATGAATATTGTTTTTAAAAATTCAAACGTCTGAAAATAGTCAATTTTTAGCCTATTTTCTTTCTGGTTTGAGCTCGTGCGAATTCAGTAGTCTGAATTTTTCGATTCAGAAGTCTGAATATCTATAACGGTTATATTTTTCAAATAGGCGTTTTCATTCGTGAAGATATGTGTCCTTCATTTCAATAGATATGACCATATCTCTTCATGATAACTCTTCATGAACAAATGCACCTACTTATAATCTATATAAACACAACAAAATCATTCTTTTGATCAACGAATTTCAATCTATTCTTACTCTACTCTCATATTCTTGATTCTAATACTCTTGTGCATTCAATTTCATTCTATTGCTTCCTTGTTCTTCACACACACAGAGATATATATATATATATATATATATAATAAAGGAGAAGATTATAGGAAGAGTGTACTGTAATTGAAAATTTCGTGTTATTAAAGAACACATAGTGTCGAGAAAACTTTATTTTGTATAAGTCATGTTCTGCTGCTCAGGTGTGTGAAGTCCTCTTTGGCTGTTGAGGCGAAATCATGTTTTGCTGCTCAGGTCCCTTGTTTGGCTGTTCAAGGGTTGTATAGACATGTTCCTCCGGGTTAAGTGAGGGTTGTTGTAGTTGAAATTCCAGAAGGAATCTGGGACTAGACGTAGAACGGGAAGTTCGAACCAGTATACAAATCCATGGTGTCATTTACTTTACTGCTTTTACTTTTTACCTACTTATTCCACACAAGTAGTTTATATATATTACTCGATCTTATAGCATAGATTCTTTCATTTGGTATCAGAGCCAGGCATCTTATAACCGTTACAAAGTTATTTGATATTTTGTTAATATGGAAAAAAATACCAGCACTAGCATTGTCACTGACACTAGTTTTATTGAAGGTCAATCTACTGCATGACCTCCACTATTCAATGACATGAATTACGACTATTGGGCAACACGAATGCGTATTTACATGCAAGCCAATAGTTTTGATGCATGGAATGTTACACAAGAAGAATATATTGCACCTACTACTGAATATACTACATAGACAGCTGCACAAAAATAAGAAGCTTCTACTAATGCTAAAGCAATGAATAAGTTGTTTTGTGCATTAGATAAAAATGAATTTAAACGAGTTAGCATATGTAACACTGCATATGAAATATGGAGAACACTACAAGTCACTCATGAAGGTACTAACAAGGTTAAACAATATAAAATATCCATGCTTAAGAATCAATTTCAAAATTTTAGAATGAAGCAAGATGAATCTATAAATGATATGTACTCCAGATTTCAAGATATTCATTATTCTTTATTAGGACTAGAGAAATATACTTCGATTTTGATATTGTTTCATAAATCCTTAACTCTTTAACGAATGAATGGGAAAGAAAAGTCTTAGCTATTGAAGAAGCTAATGATCTTTCTACCACGAAACCAGACGAGTTAATAGGAAATCTAATGTCCTATGAAGTGAATCTGCAGGCAAAAAGAGTTCAAGCACAAGACAAAAAGAATATGGCATTTCATGCAGAAAAAAAAGAACCGGACTCGGATGAAGAAGACTTAGCGTTTATTCCTAAAAACTTTAAAAAGTTCTTGAAGTACAGAAAAGGAAATCGAAATAACGGAAAAAGAAACTTCAATAACAATTCAAATAAGCCATCTTCATCTATACTAGAATGCTTTAACCGCCACAGGAATGGGCACATGCAAAAATATTGTCCAGAACAAAAGAAAACATATCACAATAAAAAACGAAAGGACAAGTTTAAAAGAAAAGCATTTCAGTAACATGCGATGACTCGGATTCTTCTTCTTCAGAAAGCAGTAGTGACAATGAAAATGAACAAGCAAATGTTTATTTCATGGCTATAGAGAATAAGGTAAATGATTTTACTTTTGATGACATGATTGAAATACATTTTGAATTATTGGATACTTTAAAAAGTCTCAAAAAAATATATAAAGAGGCTCTAGAAAATAAGAGAAAAGTAGAATTCGAGAGAGACATGCTTAATGATGAAAAACAGATATTAGAAAAAGGACTTGGAAATCTTCAAGATACTTTTACTAATGATAACTCTCAACTTACCTTATTGAGTCAAGAAATTGAAACTCAAAAGGAAAAGAATGATGCTCTTATCTCTGAAAATCATGAGCTAAAAACCAAGATCAAAATGATTGAACTAGACAATAAAGTTAGAATGCATTACTAAAAATGTATCTAACTTTAGTTAAGGCAGAGAAAACTTATCTAAAATTATTGAAACTTCTCAGTCAATTTCAAATAAGAAAGGTATAGGTTATACTAAGAAATCTGCAGCTCCATCAAAAACTAAGCAAAATAAGAGAAATATTTCTAAATCTAAGTCTACCATCGTTCAACCAAAAAGGAATCAAAACTCAAAAACCATAAAAATATGGGTTCCTAAAACAAACAACCGTTTGATTAGGAATAAATATATTGAGTCCTTTTTAAAAAATGTTCATAAAAATAAAAATTATTTATATAAAGGGAATACCGAATCCCCTTGGGTTTGGTTTCCTAAGATCTAACTCTTAGGACCCTATCAAAAATTGGGTACTAATCTTATTCTTTTATTTTTTGCAGGTCCCACTTAAGAAAAGAGGAAAATGGATACTCGACAATGGCTTCTCAAAACATATGACAGGAGACAAAAATATTCTATCAAATATCACATATTCAGATGGAGGCTCTGTCACATTTGGAGATAATTCCAAAGGTTATGTCATCGGCAAAGGCGATATGAGCAATTATGGTATATTCAATTTACCTCTCATTTCCAATGTTTTATTTGTCAAAAACTCGAAGCATAATTTGTTAAGTATTAGCCAATTGTGTGATAAAGGATTCAAAATCTCATTTTCTAAAAATAAATGTAGTATTTATGATCAAAATGAAAAACTTATCTTTGAAGGTAATAGAGATAGAAACATATACGTTCTGAATATGAAAATTAATCATAATTCAGATATGTGCTTAGTAGTCAAAGAAAATGATTCTTGGTTATGGCACAAGTGATTCTGTCATATTAACTTCAAAGCTATAAACAAACTGTCTAAAAATGATTTAGTAAAAGGATTACCAAAAATAAACTTTAAAGTCGATCATATTTCTGATGAATGTCAATTAGGAAAATTATCTAAATCATCTTTTAAATCTAAGAAAATTATTTCTACATTACAACCACTTGAATTACTACACAAGGATTTATTTGGACCGACTCAAGTACAATCCATAAATCATAATAGATATATTTTTGTAATTGTAGACGACTTTTCTAAATATACTTGGACCATATTTATGAAAAATAAAAGTGATACTTTTGACCATTTTAAAGTTTTTGTCAAAAGAATCCAAAATTTAAAAGGATTAAAAATAAAGAATATTAGAAGTGATCATGGGGGAGAGTTCGAAAACGAAGCTTTTGAACATTTTTGTAAAAAGAAAGGAATATTTCACAATTTATCATTTCCTAGAACTCCACAACAAAATGGAGTTGCATAAAGGAAAAATAGAGCATTACAGGAATGTGCAAGAACTTTATTAAATGGAAACATACTTCCAAAACATTTTTGGGCAAAAGTTGTAGCAACTGCTTATTATGTTTTAAATCGTGTTTCTATACGACCTCTTACAAAAAAATACTTCATATGAACTTTTTCATGGATGAAAACCAAACATTTCCTATTTTAAAGTCTTTGGATCAAAATGGTTTATATTAAATACCAAAGATCAGCTTGGCAAATTCGATGCAAAATATGACGAAGGTATCTTTGTAGGATATTCAGATCGAAGCAAACCTTATCGACTGTTTAATAAAAGAACTAATCTTGTTGAGGAAACTCTTCATGTATCTTTTAATGAATTTTTTTACAAAAACCAAGTATAAGAGATGATGAAGAACTTTCAGATAAAATCACAAATATTGACAATATAAATTTTGAAAATAATGAAAACATAATTGATAATTCTAGAGAAGATGAAATTGTTATTCATAACAACAATGAGTTAAGATCTCCACCAAAAATATTACAGGATCATCTTGTTCAAAATGTTATTGGAGAAATTAATTCAAACGTCCGAACTAGATGTCAATTGAATCAAATGGGCCACATAGCATTTCTTTCCAATTTTGAACCTAAAACTCTAAAGAAGCATCTTCAGATGAGCACTGGATAATTTCAATGCAAGAAGAGCTAAATCAGTTTGAACACGATGAAGTTGGGGAGTTAGTTTCTGTTGGGGATGCAGATTAAGGATCTTAAGGCAGAAATAACACTAGAGGGAGGGGGGTGAATAGTGTTTTAAAGAATATATGAACTATATGACTAAATTAAAACTTTCAACACAAATCTAAACAGAATTCTAACACAGAGTGATCACAGAACATATAACAAATGCAAATAGTAAAGTAAAGCAAGTAAAAGGAAAGAACACACCGGATTTTATACTGGTTCGGAATCCTCCTACATCCAGTCCTGCACCAAGGAAATATCCTTGTACAGATTTTTATAAGCCAATATCCAAATTACAACCCTCAATTTCTAAGGCCTTGAGGAACCCTCCTATCTCCGAGTCTGGGGTAAACTCTCTTGATTTACGGGACACAAGATCACCCTAATACTTTCTAATAACAATCCTTTTAAATGGATAGACTCTATGGACTTTTTTAATACAAATTAATCCTATAACTCTGAATAGCACTTTGATCTTTAGTAGAATGATGGAGAATCAAATAGAGAGAGTATCTAAATGATTTCCTATTGAGAATTTGGCAGAATGATGGCACGATCTTGAAAATATGAAGTTTTATGGATATGGAATGGTGGAGAAGAAAGAGTGAAGAAAATAAGAAAATTAGTTGTTAAAAAATTCGTTTTGGAAGCCTTTATATAGATGCTCAACAGTCATAACCATTGGCGAAAGGTTTTTTGAACGAATGGACACTTCTTTTGAAATTTGAATTTTGAATCCAACTGTCACCATGTCGACATGGGGTATCCCCATATGTCGACATCCCTCGGTTCAAAATTGTAGAGATGTTTTGTAAAAGCATTTGAATTTAAAACAAGTTGAAACTTCTCTGAAGCAAAATAAAGTGTTTAAACAATATTTTGAGATAGAGAATGAATATAAAACATTATTTTATATATATATATATAATTGATATAGACCGTCAATTATATAAGTAATATTTAAAATCAGAATAAGTTTTGATGTTCTAAAAATAGAAGTTTTTAAAATCAGAATGGAGGAATATTTTAAGGCTAAAACAAAGTTTGAAAACATTTTTGAAAACATGATTTTGAAAGCTAAAACATTTTGAAAAACAGATTTAAAAACATTTTGAAAAATCTATTCAAACTGAAATTGCAAGAACCTTCCTACAGAGCTCCTCCATAGGACTTGAGAACTTGTACAAAGTAGTTTAAATGATTTTTATTTTCGTGGGTTTGTAAGCCACTTGTCGTAGATTTGTAAGCTACTTGTCGTGGGTTTGTGGGTTTGTAAGCCACTGGTTTCGATAGAAATTGGGTTCCATCCCAAAAAATAATTGGAAGAAAGATGAGAGTGCTATTATGAAGTTTTAACAAAATACTAGACACTTATCTTGAGATCTTGAAATCTTGATTCTCTAGAGTCTTGAATCTTGAATCTCTAATTTTCATCTTGATGCTTGAGTCTTTATACTGATAAGTCTTCGATAATACCTGCATATACTTCCTATATACATGCATACATACATACATACATACATATATATATATATATATATGAAAATGTTAGTATATATTTTATAAAGTAAAGTATAATAACTATATAAGGTTGTTGTCATCAAAACATCATCAACTCAGTTCCTAACAATCTCCCCCGTTTTGATGATGAAAACCTTTATTTATAAAATATTCTTACCATACCATAACTCTCCATAACTCCACCTTACTCCATGACTTCTTCTCAAAACTACAACTCTCCTTTATTCCATGACTCCCCCTTACACCAAGCACATATTTTTATAACTTTCTCCCCCTTTGTCATCAACAAAAACTATTAACTACTTAAGGATTCAAGAATGATTAGTATGAACAAATAATATGTATAGAACAAGCATGAAATAATGAGTATAAGTGAACACATTTTTGTTATTACGACATATATAAGAACATACATAAACACGAACAAACAGAACAATGTAAAACAAAGAATAAAAAAAAGAAAGTACGCTTTAATGGCGATCCTTAACTATAGGAGACTTATGAATCGAACAGTTGGGGTAGTGAAGACAAAAGTTTCCACGTTGTTAAATTATGTTTCCATTAGTATCAACAAGGATCTCACCAACGCAAATAACGCTCTCGTCCTCATTAATAGGGACTTCGGGTTGAGGAAAAGATTGATCTTCCTCTTGGTCTTCTTGTGGCTCTTCCATAGGTTCTTCTTCCTCTGATTCCATTGCTTGTGAAGAGTCTTCAATATTAATAGGATTTGTAGGTTATCCATAAGGAATTTTTGTACATTCCTAATAATATTCCCTTGCCTTTGTTGTTCTCTAGCCATCCTAAGTTGACTTACTTGAATTTCAGTCAACAATTGAAGGATATCTTTCATCTTCTCTTGCAATTTGATCACTCGAGCGTGCGTAGATCGTTGAAATGGACCAGAATGAGGAGATGTGGGTGAATGGGTTCATTAGTAGAAGAGGAGGCCATTATTTTATTGTTTCAGAAGTTATTTACAGAGAATATAGTGAAGAAAGAGGAGAGAAAACGAAATAAATAGATAAATAACCAAATAACTAACTTTGGAGGGAAATTCTATTTTCAAATTTTTGTTGGGTATGTCGACATCAGGGGATGGGGTATGTCGACATGTCTTTCAGAAAAAGTGTAATTTTTATTTTGAATTTTATTGATTATATTTTATATTTCAGATTTGTAACAAAAACCTAATTCTCTTCTAAATTTAGTAAAATTCTGTTCGGTTAACGGTTTAGTTAATATATCAGCAATTTGTTTTTCAGTATTTATATAATCTAGAGTTATTATTTCTTTAGTTATATTATCTCTAAGAAAATGATGTCTTATATCAATATGTTTAGTTCTAGCATGATGAGTTGGATTTTTAGATAGATTTATTGCACTAGTATTATCACAATATATTGGTGATTTACTTATGTTAATTCCAAAATCTTTTAAAGTTTGTTGCATATATATGACTTGTGAACAGGCCAGAGCAGCAGATATATATTCTGTTTCAGTTGTTGACAAGGAAACAGTATTTTGTTTCTTACTGAACCAGGAAACCAGTGAATGTCCTAGAAAGTGACAAGTTCCACTTGTACTCTTTCGGTCTGATTTACAACCAGCATAATCAGCATCACAATATGATATTAAATCAAAAGTATTATTTTTAGGATAAAATAAACCATAATCCAAAGTGTATTTTACATATCTTAAAAATTCTTTTAACAGCTTTTAAGTGAGTTTCTTTAGGTTGTGATTGGTATCTTGCATAGAGACAAACACTATGCATATTATCAGGACGACTCACTATTATATAGAGTAGCGAACCAATCATTCCCCTATATAAAGTGATCAATATCTTTTGATTTATCTTCTTTACTTAAACCTACATTTGTTGACATTGGAGTTGGTTTCCCACTAGAGGTGCTTAAACCAAATTTATTGATTAAGTCTTTAGCATATTTTTCTTGACTTATGAAGATTCCATTTTCTAGTTGTTTAATTTGAAGCCCTAAGAAGAAACTTAATTCTCCCATGTGACTCATTTCAAATTCTTTAGTCATTATATCTGAAAATTCTTTATTCATATGTTATTAGTTGATCCAAAGATTATATCATCTACATATATTTGAACCAGTTGAATATCTTGATCATTTCTTTTAATAAAAAGTGTTGTATCTACTTTATCAATTTCAAAACCAGATTGAAGTAAATAAGATCTTAGTCTTTCATACCAGGCTCTAGGAGCTTGCTTTAGACCATATAGAGCTTTCTTTAACTTGTATACATGGTTTGGAAATTTATTATCTTCAAAAAGTGGAGGTTGTTCAACAAAAACATCTTCTTTTACAAAACCATTTAGAAAAGCACTTTTAACATCCATTTGATATAATTTGAAGTTATTATAATTAGCGAAAGCAAGTAGAATTCTTATAGCTTCTAATCTTGCTACGGGGGCAAAAGTTTCATCATAGCCAATTCCTTCTTCTTGACAATAACCTTGCGCGACTAAACGAGCTTTATTTCTTACGACCTCACCGTGTTCATTCATTTTATTTTCATAAACCCATTTAGTTCCAATTATACTTTTATCCTCAGGTTTAGGAACAAGTTACCATACATCATTTCTGGTAAATTGATTCAATTCTTCTTGCATAGCAAGAATCCATGAATCATCAGACGACGCTTCCTTTGGATTTTTAGGTTCAATTGTTGATATAAAGGCTACATTACTCATACTACTTAATTGATTTCTAGTTCTTACTACAGATTCAATATTTCCTAAAACATTTTCTATAGGATGATCTTTTGATATTTTAAATCTCTTATTAGGTTGATTTATTTTACTAATAGTTTCATTAGATTGATTTAAATTTATAAAATCTTCTTCATCATCTACTTGTACAATATCTTTAAGATTTTCATCAAAAGATACATGCATAGTTTCTTCAATAGTATTAGTTTTTAAATTAAAAACTCTAAATGCTTTTCTTCTATTAGAATAACCAATAAAGAACCCTTTATCAGCTTTTGGTTCAAATTTATCTAAATTATCATTTGTATTAAGTATAAAACATTTACTCCCAAATACTTTGAAATAAGCAACTATAGGTTTCTTATTATAAAGTAATTCATATGGAGTTTTATTTGGTAATGGTCTAACTAAAATTCTATTTAATATATAACAAGCTGTAGCAACTGCTTCAGCCCAAAAATATTTAGGTAAATTACTATCAGAAAGCATTGTACGAGAACACTCTTGAATCGTTCTATTCTTACGTTCTACTACTCCATTTTGTTGTGGAGTTCTTGGAAATGAAAAGTTGTGAGTAATTCCCTTCTGAGTACAGAAATTCTCAAAATTTTCATTTTCAAATTCACCACCGTGATCACTTCGAATAGTTTTAATTTTGAAAGAATGTTGTTTTTGAATTCTTTTAGAAAAGTTTTTAAATATTTCAAAAGCATCACTTTTATGTTTTAAAAAGATTGTCCAAGTATATCGTAAATAATCATCTACTATAACAAAAACATATTTACTATGGTTAATTGATTGAACTTGAGATGGACCAAATAAATCTAAATGAAGTAATTCTAGAGGACTAGAGGTAGAAATAGCATCTTTTAATTTAAATGAACTTTTCTTAAGTTTTCCTAATTGACAAGCATCACAAATACTATCTATTTTAAAGTTTAACTTGGGTAGACCTCTAACTAAGTCAAGTTTTGATAGCCTAGATAATAATTTGAAATTCAAATGGCCAAATCTTTTATGCCAAATCCAAGGGTCACTTGTATTAGCCAAAAGACATATGTTATCATTTGAAATTTTCATACTAAGGATATAAATATTTTTCTTCCTAATACCTTCAAAAATTATATTAGACTTGTTATCTTCAATGTGACATTTATCTTTTTCAAATTTAATTTTAAAACCTTTATCGCAAAGTTGACTTATACTAAGCAGATTATGTTTTAAGTTCCTAACTAATAAAACATCAGAAATAAGTAAAGTTTTAGAGTTACCGACATTGCCGACGCCAACCACATATCCTTTAGAGTTGTCACCAAAATTGACTATCCACCATCTTGATAAGTAATGTCCTTGAGTATCTCGGGATTTCCAGTCATGTGCCTTGAACAACCACTATCAAGTATCCATTTATCTTTCTCAATTTGCACAGTTTGTCCATTGGGTGTTGATTCGTCAAAAGCCATATAACATGTCTGTTCCTGCATAACACACCAATTCAGTAGATAACTTGATTTTTCAAAATAACTATATGCAGACTTATGAAACTTTGATGAAATGCATATATTCAAAACAATTTTAACACAATGTTCCAAAAATTCCATTTTTATATTTTCAAGTTTCAGATTATGAAAACAATGAAAACCAATGCTCTGATACCAATTGTTGGGGATGCGGATTAAGAATCTTAAGGCAGAAATAACACAAGAGGGGGGGGTGAATAGCGTTTTAAAGAATATATGAACTATATGACTAAATTAAAACTTTCAACACAAATCTAAACAAAATTCTAACACAAAGTGATCACAGAACATATAACAAATGCAAATAGTAAAGTAAAGCAAGTAAAAGGAAAGAACACACCGGATTTTATACTGGTTCGGAATCCTCCTACATCCACTCCTGCACCAAGGAAATATCCTTGTACAGATTTTTATAAGCCAATATCCAAATTACAACCCTCAATTTCTAGGGCCTTGAGGAACCCTCCTATCTCCGAGTCTGGGGTAAACTCTCTTGATTTACGGGACACAAGATCACCCTAATACTTTCTAATAACAATCCTTTTGAATGGATAGACTCTATGGACTTTTTGAATATAAATTAATCCTATAACTCTGAATAGCACTTTGATCTTTAGTAGAATGATGGAGAATCAAATAGAGAGAGTATCTAAATGATTTCCTATTGAGAATTTGGCAGAATGATGGCACGATCTTGAAAATATGAAGTTTTATGGATATGGAATGGTGGAGAAGAAAGAGTGAAGAAATAAGAAAATTAGTTGTTAAAAAATTCGTTTTGGAAGCCTTTATATAGATGCTCAACAGTCATAACCATTGGCGAAAGGTTTTTTGAACGAATGGACACTTCTTTTGAAATTTGAATTTTGAATCCAACTGTCACCATGTCGACATGGGGTATCCCCATATGTCGACATCCCTCGGTTCAAAATTGTAGAGATGTTGTTTTGTAAAAGCATTTGAATTTAAAACAAGTTGAAACTTCTCTGAAGCAAAATAAAGTGTTTAAACAATATTTTGAGATAGAGAATGAATATAAAACATTATTTTATATATATATATATATAATTGATATAGACCGTCAATTATATAAGTAATATTTAAAATCAGAATAAGTTTTGATGTTTTATAAATAGAAGTTTTTAAAATCAGATGGAGGAATATTTTAAGGCTAAAACAAAGTTTGAAAACATTTTTGAAAACATGATTTTGAAAGCTAAAACATTTTGAAAAACAGATTTAAAAACATTTTGAAAAATCTATTCAAACTGAAATTGCAAGAACCTTCCTACAGAGCTCCTCCATAGGACTCGAGAACTTGTACAAAGTAGTTTAAATGATTTTGATTTTCGTGGGTTTGTAAGCCACTTGTCGTAGGTTTGTAAGCTACTTGTCGTGGGTTTGTAAGCCACTGGTTTCGATAGAAATTGGGTTCCATCCCAAAAGAAAATTGGAAGAAAGATGAGAGTGCTATTATGAAGTTTTAACAAAATACTAGACACTTATCTTGAGATCTTGAAATCTTGATTCTCTAGAGTCTTGAATCTTGAATCTCTAATCTTCATCTTGATGCTTGAGTCTTTATACTGATCAGTCTTCGATAATACCTGCATATACTTCCTATATACATATACATATACATATATATATATATATCTATATGAAAATGTTAGTATATATTTTATAAAGTAAAGTATAATAACTATATAAGGTTGTTGTCATCAAAACATCATCAACTCAGTTCCTAACAGTTTCTAGACCAAGTGACCAAACTGTTATTGGTACAAAATGGGTCTATAAAAATAAGGCGGACGAAGAAGGCAACATCACCAGAAATTAAGCAAGGTTAGTCGCTCAAAGTTATAATCAAGAGGAAGGAATAGACTATAAAGAAACATTTGCTCCTGTTGCAAGATTAGAAGCAATACGTTTCTTATTGGCTTATGCATGTTTTCGTAATTTCAAACTTTATCAAATTGACGTTAAAAGTGCTTTTCTGAATGGTTATATAAAAGATAACGTGTGCGTTGAACAACCTCCTTTATTTATCCATGAAAAATATCCAGACCATGTTTATAAACTTAAGAAAGCTCTATACAATTTGAAACAAGTACCACATGCTTGGTACGAACGGTTTAAGAGCTATTTACTATCATATGGATTTCAAATAGGAAAGGTTGGTCAAACACTTTTTATTAAACATTCAAAAAGCGATATTTTAATTGTTCAAATTTATGTTGATGACATCATTTTTGGTTCTACCAATGAAAAATTATGCCAGGACTTCTCCGATATTATGACAAAAGAATCTGAAATGTCCCACATGGGAGATTATCATATTTTCTTGGTTTACAAATCAAATAATTGCAAAATGATATTTTTATTAATCAAGAGAAATATTGTAATAATTTAATCAAATGCTTCGGAATGAAAAATACTTCTGCTAAACCGACTCCTATGAGCACAACAACACATCTCGATAGAGATGAAAATGGTAAAAGTATTGATCAAAATTATAAGAAGTATGATTGGTTCGTTACTATATTTAACGGCCAGTCATCCTAACATAATGATGAGTGCTTGTTTATGTGCTAGATTTCAAGCTAATCCAAGAGAATCACATTTAAGAGCAGTTAAATGTATATTACGGTATCTTAGTAATACCAAGGACTTTGGACTTTTCTATCCAAAAGAGTGTCTTTTCGAATTAGTATCATATAGTGATGCGGATTTCGGTGGATCTTAGACAGATAGAAAAGTACCAGCCATACGTGCCATTTTATTGGAAAATCGTTAGTTTCTTGGTTTAGTTAGAAACAAAACTGCGTTTCACTTTCTACATGTGAAGCAGAATATATTTCTGTTGCATTAGCTTGTGCTCAAGTTATTTATATGCAACAGACATTTAGAGATTTTGATATAAATTTAACAAATTCAATAATATATTGTGATAACTCAAGTGCTATTAATTTATCAAAAAATCCAATCAATCGTTCACGAACAAAACATATTGATATTCGTCATCATTTTCTTCATGATTGTATGGAAAAAGGAAAAATAAATTTAGATTTTGTTACATCCGAAAACCAATTGGCTGATATTTTTACAAAATCACTTCTTGAAAATACTTTTATTAAGCTAAGACGAGAACTCAGAATTATCTTGTTTAAAAATTTATAATTTGATTTTCTAAAATATATTATTAGTAGCATACTATTTTTTACATACTAGTTTTATATTGTTTACATTCAATTTTTTTAAGTTAAATTTTGATTTGACTTTTAACCATCCATTTCCTGAAAAGATGTTGTCTACATTTTTTTATCTATTGCAATTTTATTGCTATTTTTTCTTAGGAACATATTTATCTTTGATTCTCATCCACATATTTACTTTCTAAATATATGTTTTGCTCACCTATAAATTTTCTCCTCTTGCTAAATTGTTTTTTAGCTTCCTCATTATTTTACCTTTATCTGTTAACACAACCATGTTGCTTTCTCAATTACTCGCAATTGTTTTTTATTCTATAGCATCGAATGGCTCTAGTTCAGAAGAACCTTCTTCTATAGAGTTTTCTACACCATCTTCAGCATAATCTTCCAATTTACCAACTCCAACCCCTTGTTATGAACCTGCCCAGCATGTATCTCCGAATAATCATACCGGTCACACTCCAGAAAAGAAGAAAGCTCGACGTTTTTTGTTCTTTGGTTCCCCACATACTAAACAGAAGATTGATATACTCATCATTATCAACAGGAATCGTTAAGTCTTCAACGAGAAATGTACTATGAGCAAAAAGTTAATTCACGACGTCTTAACTTTCTGGAGAACCTTGGTTGGAAAATATATGGTTCATTTATGTCTAATGTTCATCAACCTATATCTTCTCATCACAGTTCATAGAATCAGACACCGCAACGTCCTCATGTATCACCAAATTCATGGGAACGTGGAAATAACTGGAATTCTTTGGAATTAGCTAAGGGAAAAAAGACGATAGAACCAGAAGAGCCTAAGACTCCTAGACAATCATATTCCTCATCATAGATACAAAAATCAATAAATTGTTTTTTCCATGTTTTTTTTATGTTTGTAATTGTATGTTTTTAATAAATAGCTTCTGTATGTTTAATAAATTTGTTTATGCTCAGAAATACAATTTTTTCTCTAAATTCAGACGTTTAAAATGGTTAAAAACAGACGTCTGAATATTGCCAAATATATATTTTTAACTTCAGATTCAGACGTCTGAATCATCCAAACCCGTCGTCTGAATATGCTCAAAAATGAACTATTTGCGTTCTGTTTAAAATTTGTTGATTTCAGACGTCTGAAATTTAAAATCCAAACGTCTGAATAGTTCAGGCTTTTCAAATTACAGGGGCTTTTCAACATTTTTGTTTCCCACCTACCATCTTAAAACCATTCCAATCTTCTACTTTTCTCATTTTTTCACTGAACTGCTTCATTTTATTTCTTCTAACCCACCTTTTACACTCTTAAAAATTCAATCTTTATTATCTTTTCTTCACAAATGGCTCCAAAACCTAAAAGATCTAGGGCTTCAACATCCTCATCTACTCTTAACATCGATCAATGGCTTTGGAATGATGAAGCAAAACGTCGGTTTGCTCAAATGGAAAGATCCAACTTTTTTCTCGGTGCCTTCATGGAGTATGAAGAATTTGAGCCTTATCGAATTCTACAAATAGCTCGCTCAAATGGATTAGAATCTCTTCTTTCTTTTTCTGCCAATAATGTGAAGATTAATCATCTTTTAGTAAAGCTTTTTTTATGAAAATATGAATTTGGATCATCACCATCCTCACAATCGTCAAGATTGCATTTGGACTATTGTTTGTGGTACTAAGATTTATCTTCCACTTGTTCGTCTTGGAGAAATTTTTCATTGTCCTTCAACCGAAACCGATTTAGATGATATTAAGGTTTCTCTATCACACTCAACATGCCACACTACCAAATTTGTAAGTATATCACTGATAACCATCAACTACCTAACCTCTGAGCTCGTACGTCTTAAACAAGGGTGTTAAGCTAAGAGAATAAATTCTCCGCCACCAAGTAGAAATGTATTTGATAGAGATCAATTTAATATCTCAAAGTGTAGTGTCAGACATAAAACCATACAAGTCTGTTCCGGGTTTGAACAGAACCGAAGGCACTTTCGAAGAAGCCCTTGCAATCCTGGTATCCACAATCCCGATCGGACTTCCCATCACATATAGAGAACTCTATACCGAAGCAACTCAGTGCAGAGTCAATCGATAGGTTATCCTATCATTCTCGAAGACACCCGGCCTTCAACACCAGTCTTCAAATGCAATCCATAACGTCGTATCACTATTCGAAATGAGTTATATGACACAAGGTCCTCTTCCGGCTAAACCGAATAATGAGCGCAATATTGAAAAACATATGGATATGGTATTTCAGTTAAGTCACAACTTTAAACCAAAAACCTTTCTTCAAATGGTTAAACAAATTACCATTTCAAATCTTTTAACAAAAGGTTCGTTTTCACAAAGTTCACCTAGTTTCACAAAGATCTATTCATAGATTTCCAAACAATTTCCATTTCAATTGGATTAACTCATTAAATCTTTAAATCAAAGATTTAACTTATAGCTTTCAAACCCGTTTCCAAAGATTTATTCATAACTTAGAAGACCATTTCCATTTTAGACTTGAAATCCTTTTAACACAAATTGGAAGTTCATTTCTTATGTGAAAGCTTTTATTATTCGAAAATAAATAGTTTTTGTTTTGGAAAAATCCAATTTCATTTATACAAGTTAAAATCTTGGATTAAATTTAAGTACCCAAAACAAAACTTTTAAAATGGTTTAAAAACCCATATAAACACATTTATAAGTTAAATATACTTTTTAAACCATAGTTTCCAAATCATAGAATTCGATTTCAAATATTGAATTCAAATTTAAATCAAACTATTTAAATTTCAAAACTTAATCAAGTTATTCAAAATAACTTTTTTTTTTGAAATTCATTTTCAGAAGCTTTCAATTCCAGAACTATTTTTGGATTCAAAAATTCAATCGTTAAAACTATTTCAAAATCTGTGACTTAACCCATTTCCATGTCCAATCCATATTTGTGTGTGTATAAGTGTGGTCCAGGGGGTTTACACAATAGAGGTGCAACGCCATCAATCAGTACATATTCAAATACAGCAATATATTTGATAAGCGGTATAAACTATAACGCTTATATTTAATAAGCGGTATAAACCATAACGCTTATCTTTTATTCACAGATCACGGATATATATCACAGATAATAATTTACATCAAACATAGCTCAAATCAAAACATAGCATCACAATTAGGGATATCAAACAATTCAATCATCCAATAGAATCCAAACATACATGAGTAAGACCAGATAATTGTCTGATTAATTCAAATCAGATTAACTACTTATGGATTACTAATCCTGGTTAATTAACATTACAAATCATTTTTGATTAATTATTCTTTAATCATTCATTAATTAACCATTAATAATAAATTAATTAACCTTTAATTTTAATTCATCAAACTTTAATTATTAAATAATTAACCTTTAATTATTTAATTTACCATTTAATTATTTAATTCATCATTTAATTAATTATCTTTAATTAACTGATTCTCAATTTATTAATTACCATTAAATTAATTATCCTTAATTAATTACAAGAATTAATTGACCATTAATTAGTAAATTACCCCTTTAATTACTACTTAATTAATTAGTCTTTAATTGCCCAAAACTTTAATTAACATAAGGTAACCCACTTATCTTAATCGCTTAACATTATTAAATTCTTTGAAAACAATTTAGAGTTAATTATCATTAACAAATTACTTTTAAACCTTTAAGTTAATTTATTCTTTAAAACATTTAATCTTCTTAATTCACTCCTTAATTATCTTTATTTAGTTTATTTAAAATAAACACTTAAATTAAAGGTGGTGTTTATTTAAAATACCTTTGAATTCAAAAATAATTTCACTTTCAAACCTTTAATAAATTACAACTAAAATCAACATTGATTATTTAAAGGTAGTAGTAAATAAATTGTTCAAGCTTGGTCAAACCCTAAACTTAAAATTTGTTTCTACAACTAGCTTTGAAAACTTATTTTAAAAAAATTCTTTTTTTTTCAATCTTTATAATACCTGGTAGAAACTTAAAAACCTAAAAACACGTTTTAGCTTGAAATATAGAAACTTGTAATTACTAAATCTACCCAGGCCAATCTTCAAATTTCCCCGAGCCCAAGCCTTTTATCCCTGAGTTCAACCCGAGCTAACTACCCAATGTTCCTGAGACCAAGCTTACGTTTAATCTTTGTTTATTTTAAACTTTAAAACAGATTACAATAAGGAACACTCACATACACCAAAGCCTGACCCGGTCCTCTTCGCGCCATCATCAAAATTTCGCGAGACCCACTTCGAGCCACCATCTTCTTCCCCAATCTTCCAAAAATTGCCTGAAAACTCGAGAGTGCACCGTGCACGTTCATAATCATCAAGAAGCTCTCCAATCATTGTCGTATCCACCATCGTGTCGGCGATGACCTTGTCATCCAAATTGACAACCCAGAAATTTGAAACAACGTCGAACCCGTAATTTCGCTATTCAACTCAAACTGGAAACTTTCGATCATCAGAAAAATCGTCACGTTCGATCACCTCGAGCCACCATCAACGTCTCAACCTTGGTCGAAGCTCCGCCTACCTCTCACTGTCCCATCGCCACCAGTGCGATCGACCCAATATCCTCGATGACGCTGCACGAACCAAAATTACGACATCGTTTTCGAACTAGGATAAAACCCTAGTTTGCCATGGACCGATCACCACAGTCCATTATAAAATTAACTGTTATTTTTCCCACGGTCTACCTCCTTCCAGCTACCTTCGACCCCAACCACAACCAAGATTCTCTAAAAATAAATAAAGGCAAGTAAATTTATTTTTAAAAAAATTTGAATTTAATGTTGTTGATCGGTAACAAAGCAAAAGATTTAAGCAATTGTATCAATCCAAGTTGCAGGAAAACAAATCAAGTTTAAAGGCTTAAATCAATTTCTGGTTTCAACTGCAGATCTGCTCTCTATAGTATGAAAATAATTATGACAGTAAGTAAATAAGAATTGTTGTTATTGGTGAAGTAAATAAATGGATACAATAGAAACTAAGCAAAGTTTTGTATTAACAAACTTTGCAGATCTAGCTTCAAAAAAAATTAAAGGGAAAAAAATTACCAGCTCAAAATTCTTCTCTATTTCCTCTTTGTTCTCTGCCTTCACATCAAAGGTGAGCAAAACCTTATTTTATAACCTGATAATTATGATATATACTTGATGTGAAGTGATTGAATGTATGTGATTATGTTGTGAATATGCAAGTGTTGGTATGAATGTCTATATATGTTTATATGCATATGTCTCTGTTAGATTACTGGAACAAAAAAATCTAAATTTAATTCAAATTGCTCTTTCTATGATCAATTATAGGTTATGATTCCCAAATGAAAAATGATTAGAAAAGTATAATCTTATTTTTAAAAATGGTTTCGAGAGTTTTATTTCGGTAATCAATTCAAAATTTTAAAATTCATAGTAAACCCATTTTTAAAGTAGAAATCAATAAACTTAATTTTAGGCCTGGATCCTATAATTAGATTTGCGTTAACAGAAGATATTTTTTAAAAGAAATTTCATAATTTTTAACATTGTAAAAGATGAAAAATTTCAAGTTGTATGAGAAATCTGTTTTGAGTAAATTCTGATGATCAATGACCGCTGGTCCATCGTGCTTTGGTTAAGAGGTGGTTCGAGCATCAGGGATAAAGGGAAAAATGGCTATAGAGTGTTCTGATCATCGGGTAGGTCGAGCGACGCCATTTTAGGGTTTAAGAACCCAATTTGGTCGAGGTGTTCATCGTGTTCGTATAGCAACAATGATCGATCGTGGTGAATCAAAGTGGTGGGAATCGATGCGTTGAAGTGTCGTGCAGCTTTGGATGAAGTCATGTCATTTCTGATGGACTAGTCGGCGTCGAATGGTGGGTTGTGGTTGTGGTCGAAGGTAGCTGGAAGGAGGTAGATCGTGGGAAAAATAACAGTTAATTTTATAATGGACTGTGGTGATCGGTCCATGGCAAACTAGGGTTTTAGCCTAGTTCGAAAACGATGTCGTAATTTTGGTTCGTGCAGCGTCATCGAGGATATTGGGTCGATCGCACCGGTGGCGATGGGACAGTGAGAGGTAGGCAGAGCTTCGACCAAGGTTGCGACTTGATGGTGGCTCGTGGCAATCAAACGTGATGATTTTTCCGATGATCGAATGTTTCCAGTTTGAGTTGAATAGCAAAATTACGGGTTCGACATTGTTTCAAATTTCTGGGTTCTCAATTTGGACGATGAGGTCATCGCCAACACGATGGTGGCTACAGCAACGATTGGAGAGCTTCCTGATGATCGTGCATGTGCACGGTGCACTCTCGAGTTTTCAGGCAATTTTTGGTATATTGGGGAAGAAGATGGTGGCTCGAAGTGGGTCTCGCGAAATTTTGATGATGGCGCAAAGAGGACCGGGTCAGGCTATGGTGTGCGGGAGTGTTCCCTGTTGTAATCTGTTTTAAAGTTTAAAATAAACAAAGATTAAACGTAAGCTTGGTCTCGGGAACATTGGGTAGTTAGCTCGGCTTGAACTCGAGGATAAAAGGCTTGGGCTCGGGGAAATTTGAAGATTGGCTGGGTAGATTTAGTAATTACAAATTTATATATTTCAAGCTAAAACGTGTTTTCAGGTTTTTAAGTTTCTACCAGGTATTATAAAGATTGAAAAAAAAGATTTTTTTTTTAAAATAAGTTTTCAAAGCTAGTTGTAGAAACAAATTTTAAGTTTAGGGTTTAACCAAGCTTGAATAATTTATTTACTACTACCTTTAAATAATCAATGTTAATTTTAGTTGTAATTTATTAAAGGTTTGAAAGTGAAATTATTTTTGAATTCAAAGGTATTTTAAATAAACACAACCTTTAATTTAAGGGTTTATTTTAAATAAACTAAATAAAGATAATTAAGAAGTGAATTAAGAAGATTAAATGTTTTAACGAATAAATAAACTTAAAGGTTTAAAAGTAATTGGTCAATGATAATTAACTCTAAATTGTTTTCAAAGAATTTAATAATGTTAAGCGATTAAGATAAGTGGGTTATCTTATGTTAATTAAAGTTTTAGGCAATTAAAGGTTAATTAATTAAGTAGTAATTAAAGGGGTAATTTACTAATTAATGGTCAATTAATTCTTGTAATTAATTAAGGATAATTAATTTAATGGTAATTAATAAATTGAGAATCAATTAATTAAAGATAATTAATTAAATGATGAATTAAATAATTGAATGGTAAATTAAATAATTAAAGGTTGATGAATTAAAATTAAAGGTTAACTAGTTTATTATTAATGGTTAATTAGTGAATGGTTAAAGAATAATTAGCCAAAAATGATTTGTAATGTTAATTAACCAGGATTAGTAATCCATAAGTAGTTAATCTGATTTGAATTAACCAGACAATTATCTAGTCTTACTCAAGTATGTTTGGATTCTATTGGATGATTGAATTGTTTGATATCCCTGATTGTGATGCTCTGTTTTGATTTGAGCTGTGTTTGATGTAAATTATTATCTGTAGTATATATCTGTGATATGTGAATAAAAGATAAGCGTTATGGTTTATACCGCTTATCAAATATAAGCGTTATAGTTTATACCGCTTATCAAATATATTGCTATATTTGAATATGTACTGATTGATGGCGTTGCACTTTTATTGTGTAAAACCCCTGGACCACATTTATACACACACAAATATGGATTGCATGTGGATATGGGTTAAGTCGCAGATTTTGATATTATTACTAGTGCATAGTGTAGGAAAACCATTTTGAAAGTATAATATAAATGCTAGCCAGCATAGACATTTCAAACTATGCCTACTATAGCTACCATCTAAATAGTGGTGACCACCATAAGTAAATGGCAGGTTATACAACTAAAACCGTACAAGGCGCGTATTGAAGATTGGATTTTCCAACAAATGGTCAGGCTAAGGAACTTCCTACAGCCACATGGGTACGCCTCTGGCAGGACGTCCCGAAAACCTAACCAGATCTCTACCAACACAAGGACGGGTTACCTCTGTAACTAGGTAACTACTACTCGAGCGTGTCATCCCCCGGTCCTTTGGGACCTTTATCTGAGGTGCCTCTAATCCAACAACCACAAAGCAATCACAAAGTAATAGATTTGCAGTGACCACATGAGTGAACTATCTGGGCTCCATACCATGATACCACCCTTTTCTAGATGGGAATGACAAACCCTAAAGGGCGGACCCTCATAACCTTGCCGCATCTCTCCTGTTTCAGCCATTTCCGTGGTATGAGGTCCTAATGCAGTCTCGTCCACAAAGCTACGCTGTATACAAAAGCCATGTTGTGTATCATTTGTTGATCAAAGCATGGCTTTTGTATAAAGCGTAGCTTTGTAGACGAGACTGCATCAGGACCTCTGTAACAAGCAGGTATCTTCAACCATTCGCATCCATACATGTCGGAATTGAATTGCTCAAAATACCGCGTTGTAAATAAAATTTGACAAATCTCAGAATATACAGTAAATAAAATCACAGATCACAGATACAGAGTAATAATAGTGCAGCGGAAGTAAATGAAATAGTAGTTCATGAAGCTACTATGTAATATATCAGAGTTTCATAAGATACAGCAGAAGAAATAAAGTACAAAAGAAGTCTCAAGATAATAACCAAGTACAAAATGAATACAACACTGGGATCAACAGGTAACTGGAAGTGAAACAGATAAAACTGGACAAGCAGATAATCTCCAGCGATTCCCATCTCCAGAATATGGAAATCCAAATCTGTGAATACTCAGGCTGACCCGAGCGTAAATAAAAATACAAATACTCGAGTCAGGACATACATACTTATACAATGTAAACCAACTCAAGTGAACTGTAGTAAAAGTGCAAGTAACTTAAAGGATGCTTGGGACCGCCCATCCTCTAAGGATCCGCTAAACTATTTACTATGTAGTAATATTGCGTTATTATAATAATGTCTATCAGTAAAATAAACTTACTCTAAAATAGCGTTAAGGAGTGACCCAATATTCCCCCTAACACAAATAATGCCAATAGTCTATACAGTACCTGCATATCTCCTGATCGAGAGACTATGAGAAGATACTGCGTAGGTACGACACACATAGAAACTCGTAGTAAAGGCTCGATATGGTAGGTGACACGTCATACTAGGCAATGCCAGGGTAGATATACCAATTACGACACTCGGGCTGGTGGTAACGCAGCAGCCACATACGCCCACCTCGGAACACACTCCCAAAAATCGGAGGGGCGTCCAAACAATCACAAAAGCAATATAATGGTATCGAAGAAATGTGTCCGACCAGAGGAGCTACCCATTTTGGCCCGAGACCGCTCCTGTTTCTGCCACCTTATGCCAATTCACGGGAGTTAGGTCCACATAATATACCTCAAAAACGTCGCCACCATCCTACTTCATTCTGGAATTCCACCGCGTACACGGTTGTCAAAGTGGTTTTCGGTATCGACAGAGTATGCCCATATCCGATCCTGGTCTCTTTGCCAACCAATCGTTATTATAACCCGTGGTTATAACTTAAAATAATATTTTATACTTAAAAATAAAATATCATTTCAATCTAAATCTTTATCAAAAATAAATATTAAATCATTTCCAAACCAATTCAATATATCAACATACCATATCTTTCAAATTCAAATATTTATCAAAATCAATATCAAGTCATTTCTAACCATTTCAATATATTAAATTATCATATCCTTTCAAAAATTCCTTTCAAATCATTTTAAAACATTAAAATATCATATCGTTCAGAACTTTATTTTCAAATCATTTTAATATCAAAATATCATATCTTTCAAAACTTTATTTTCAAATCATTTTAATATCAAAATATCATATCTTTCAAAACTTCATTTCAAACCATTTTAATATCAAAATATCATATGTTTCAAAACTTCATTTTCAAATCATTTTAATATCAAAATATCATATCTTTCAAAACTTCATTTTCAAATCATTTTTAATTTCAAAATATCATATCTTTCAGAACTTCATTTTCAAATCATTTTTAATTTCAAAATATCATATCTTTCAAAACTTTATTTCAAATCATTCTTATAAGTTCAAATCCAAATATTCAACTTTAAATACCTTCTAAATTCAAGATAACATTCATTTATTATCCTTTCAAATCACCTTTTAAAAATGATTTATATTCCATTAAATTAATTTATTTAAACCATTTAAAAGTGGAGTTTTATACTTTCAAATTAAGTATTCAATTTCCAAAAATAATAAACTTCAATTTAAACCCTTTAAATATTATAAAATCATATTTTAACATTTAAAAATGTTTATTAAAATACCTTCAACATATGATTTTTATAAAATAAATTTCTTATAAATAAATCATATTTTTCAATAAATTTACTTAACAAATTCAAGTGTATAATTTCCTTTCCTTCACATAAGCAATTTATTAACACTTACACTTTTAAATTTCCATTTCACAAATTAAACTAAATTTCTAATTGATTTTATTTAACTAAAACCTTTAATTAAACCAAATCTCACATTTCCAAGTCAAGTTGTATTTTAAAATTACACATTTAAGCATTTATTTGTTTAACCATTTAAATTCATAAAAAAAATCAATAATACTTTAAATCACTTAAATTAAACTTTAAATAAAATTATCATATTTACCATTTTCCAAATACAATTAAATTTCCATTTTTATTTATAGAACTTAAATATCATTTTTAACTTAAATTCCAAATTTCCAAACTTAAGTTATATTTCAAAAATTCAATTTAACCATTTATTTATTTAACATTTTCCACTTATAGAAAAATCATAAATCCTTTATTTAAAACACTTTAAAATCTATTTAAATCAAATTATCTTAAATTTTCATTTTAAACCACTTAAAATTTTATTTATATAACTTAAAGGTCGTTTTAAAAGCTAAAGTCCAAATTTCCCGATTTAAGTTATATTTCAAAAATCCAATTTAACCATTCATTAATTACATTTTAAACTCAGAGAGAAAAATAATAATTTCTTTATTTTAAAACATTTCAAAATCTATTTAAATCAAATTTAATAAATTTATATTTTAATATACTTAAAAAATATCCAAAACACTTTATACAATAACCACGGGCTTGTATATGTTTTCTAACGTAGGTCTAGTGATACAGATATATATCATTTCAATCCGCGGTTTAAAAAGAAAAATCCGGATTCTATCATTTCAAACCCGCAATCCCAAGTTAAAACAAAATAAATAAAAACCATTCAGGCCTATCATTTCAGCCCATAATGATTTTTCCCTATTCTAAAGTCCGTTCGGGTATGTATTATTTCAACCCATAGTGAACCTAATCTACAGGGAACTTGCAGTGTGATAAACTGATATAAATGAAAAGTTAACAACATATAACAGTAACAGATGAGATGACATGTAAATTAATAGGTGTAACATCATATATCAATAATCATAGGCAGTTATAACATCATATATAATTCTACACATTCAGTTGTTGTCGCTTCACAATTGCATAAGTATAAAATGTCGTGTGAGATTTACTCACATGTATTAGCTGGAGATGACAAACAACTACTCACAACAAAGATCTTCGAAGGCATGAAAGAACGACAATGGATTCAAGTGGATGAGAACCAAGCTAAGGATCTTGTGTTACAACCCAAAACAATACCAAAATAAATTAACATTTCAACAAAATATTAAATTGAAACAACTTTGAAAGAAAAAGCAATATGAACACACGATCTTTTGCCTTGCTTTCTATTATTGTTTTGCATGACCTAGGGGTGTATTTGGCTCAGGTTTGGACATAGCATGGCTCAGGTATGGACACAAGAATGCATGGCTACAAGGCATTGAAGGTGGAGGGGTTACAACTTGAGAATGTGAAGGATTTAAGGCAAAATAGTATGTTTTTGGTCAACAAAAGGGCTCGGCCTTAGAGTGGTTTGGCTTGGCCATTCAAGTTCAGGTCTAGATAGATGTTGGAGTGGTGTGTGGTGGTCTGGTCAGAGGTGGTGGTGGCGGCTAGAGGTGGTGGTGGTGGTGGAAAATGAAGTGGTGAAGCAACAAGGCTCAAACTAGCATGTTTTCAAGGCATAGGTTGGATTTTGAGGGGTTTTGTCACCATGGTTGGCACGACTATGGTCATGACCTAGAGTGTATGTGGTGATGATGGCAAGGAATAGATGTAGAGAGTGGTGGCCATGGCAATAGTGAGGAGGCCGAGCAAACATCATGTGAAAACAAGGCAAAATATATGAAAAATAAGAAGAAAAAGAAGAGAAATAAGGAGCCATTACCCTTTTTTTTTTCTCCTAGTCGTGAATGAATGAGAAGTGGAATTTTTTTCGTGAATGAAGACTGGAAATACACGGATAAAAAAAAATTTACATGGCCAAAATAGTAAACGAGGAGTTATGGAAAAAAATGAAAAGTCTAGAAATTGAAAAGCCATAGGAAAAGGAAGAGTCTTGTCTCTTCAATTTACCATTTCTTTTAACTCAAACAAAACAAAATATAATTCAGAAAAATACTTTTAAAAACCGAAACAAAGTGAAATAAAATGAAAATAAATAATAAAATTTAAAGAAAATAGAAAAATAATAAAAGAAATTGCTTAAAATTCAAAACAGGGTTCAAAAATTACAATTAAAACATCACTGGCTTTGGGAAAATATCTACTTCATTTTAAAAATATTCTAAAGAAAATTTTTGAAATAAAATACTTCATTTATAATTTCTAAAATGAAATAAATAATTTAAATTATATAAAATAGAAAAATAATTAAATAAATAGTTTAAAAATTGGAAACATGACTTAAAACATACAAATAAAATGTCACTAGCCTTAGAAAATTTCTATTTCACTTTAAAACAAATAAGAAGTCAAATAAATAAAATAAATGAGAAAAAAATAAAGTGGGAATGAGAATAAAATAAGTTCTTAAGAAAATATAAAAATAAATAAAGAATTTCTTTAAAAAATTGAAACTAGAAATTAAAAATTATAAACAGAATACAACTGACATTGGAAAATGTCAATTACACTTTTAAAATTGTTTGAAAACTAAAATATATACGTAACATGTTATTTTACTCATATAAATATAAATTAGAACATTACATGACCAAATAAAGTATTATTTATATAATTTAAAATAAACAATTTTGTTAAATACAGCAAATTTCACACAATAGTTAAAAAGGCATAACTTTCACATTATAAATCAGATTTCAACGAAACGAAATGCAGTGTTCTTAAAATTTTATTTACTTTCATAATAAAAGATAAAATTCAAATTTTCAAGCTTTAAAATTTTTAAATTTAAAAGTCAAAGTTGACCATATTGACCAAAATACATTTTTTGTAAAATATTCTATTTAATCATGTTTGGAATTCTAACTCACATCAAAATCAAATTTTATATTTGAAATAACAAAATTATCTAAATTAAATAAATAAAATAAAGTTAAATCAAAATTCAATTAAAATAATTAAAATATATAATTAAAATATATAATTAAAATAATCACGAAATATAGGGTTGTTACAACCTCACACCTCAGAAATGGTCGAAACAGGAAAGATGCGGCAAGGTTATGAGGGTCGCCCCCTTTAGGGTTTGTCATTCCCTTTTGGAAAAGGGTGGTACCATGGTATGGAGCCCAGATACTTCACTCATGTGGTCACTGCAAATCTATTACTTTGTGATTGCTTTGTGGTTGTTGGATTAGAGGTACCTCGGATAAAGGTCCCAAAGGACCGGGGGATGGCACGCTCGAGTAGTAGTTACTTAGTTACAGAGGTAACCCGACCTTGTATTGGCAGAGATCCAGTTAGGTTCTCAGGACGTCCCGCTAGAGGTGTACCCATGTGGCAGTAGGAAGTTCCTTAGCCTGACCATTTGTTGGAAAATCCAATCTTCAATACGCGCCTTGTACGGTTTTAGTTGTACAACCTGCCATTTACTTATGGTGGTCACCACTGTTTAGATGGTATCTATAGTAGGCATAATTCAGAATGTCTATGCTGGCTAGGATTTATATTATACTTTCGAAATGGTTTTCCTACACTATACACTAGTAATAATATCAAAGAAATTTTCTCGTATCAAGCATATTTGACTATCATAAGGAGAAATCTCCTCCAATTCTGTGTTTGCGTTGTGTGTGTGGTGGAAGGCCTTATGGTAGTTTCATTTTCTAAAAGCATTGAGGATTTAAATTTAAATTCTCTTGTTGTCTGTTTTTAAGATAAACTGTTTTTGTTTGCTCATACCAGTCCCACGACTGACCTGGAGTTTATTGTTCCTTTCCTAAACTCTGGTTGCCCACAAATTTCCCACACGGGCAGTCTAGAGTTGGCTTTTTCAGATAATCGAATAGTCGGTGTAGATTCGATAGCTTTCAGCCTTAGGATTTGGCAATCGTATTTTGATCGAGTTACTTCTCTTCATCTTGATTGGGAGTTCGAGCTATTTCTGGATTGGTGCCTTGGAGATGGAGATTACCGATACTGGAGTTCTCTTGAAGACCATATTAGAGATATTGTTCCGTTGTTGGTGTTATCTTTTTCTTTCCGCTGCTATTGTCTTGTATCATAACTCTGATGTATTTTGATATTCATTGTATTATTCAGTTGTATCAGATATTGTATCAATGTTGTATATCAAATATATTATTTCATTTCTTCCACTGTGTTGTACTTAATGTGTTATAAGCTCCGGCGAACCAGATTCGACGTTTGGATTGCAGCATTTGAATACGAGTGTCATACTCGGTGCCTATTTTCAAAGGTCGAGTCAGGGTCGTTATATTCATTTGTTTACCACTTATTAATAATTTAATTAATCTTTAATTATAATTAATCAACCCTTAATTTGGATGAATGAGATGAAGTTTCTCACCGCTTTCCTTCTGACGATATTACTAAACTTATATCTATTCAACTTCGGCCACAAGCCCGTATCATTCATAGAGCTTTGATTCGCTCGGTTTTACTGCGCACCGGTAGCTATGAAGTTGTTAATAAGCACAACTTTCAAGCTCTCTATGCTATATACTCCGAACAATCTGTAGATCGGGGCCATGTTATTATGGAAGAGTTTATGGATGTAAATCGCTGTTGTCGATATAAAACTTTTCATTACGATGCTTATATAATGAAAATTCTTCAAAATTATGGTATTTCTTTCCGAAATCTGAATTTTCCATAACTAAAGAGCTTGGGTCTAAAAATTTAGGACTCATGAACTTACCGAAACATCCACAAAGTCATTCTTTTATATCATTTCAAGAATAGATCGCCAACCGTAATCAAAATCGTCCTCAACCTTCTCAACGTCATCACCCTGTTTCTACTCAAGTTCAAGAAGGAGATGATGATGAAATAGAAGTTCTCAATCTTGGCTCTACTCCTCAATAAGCTTTGGTTACTCTTTCACAAAATCAAGCCAAGCTTAAGACTAAAATAGATAAGTTCGAGAGGCAATCCAGTAAAAGGTTCAAATCCATTCGTGGTTTTCTAAATAAGATATGGGAATGTATTGGTTGCACTTCCTCGACTTCCATTAAAGTTTTTGATCCAACTCCTTTTCAATGGTCTTCTGCCTCCAGCACCAATGATGATGATAACAATGAGGAGGATGAAGAGAGTGACGATGAGTCAGGCACAAGGTTTTGAAATAGTGGTATGGTTGTTTTCTTATCAAAAAAACATTCGTAGTAATTCGCTTTTTGTTGTGTACATTTATGTGGTGATCTCATACTAGCTTGCTGGTTTGTACTAATTAATACTTCTATGACTATTTTGAGATAGTGTAGTTTGTCATTATCTATGATATGTGAGTATTTCATATTTTTGGTATGTTTCCTTTTTGTCGATGTCAAAGGGGGCGAAGGAGTTTAAAAACTATACCATTGACAAGGGGAGCTTATAGTTAGGGGGAGTACGTATAATTATTTCTGTTATATATGCTCATATTGTGTATATACTTATATAGTTATCATCGTCAAAAAGGGGGAGATTGTTGGAACTTCGCATTTACGATATTTCGTAATTACGATATTTTGACAATAACGACTATATAAGCCATTATTATATACTAACTTGTTTTTACAGGAATCAATCAAGACCGGATTCAAATGAGCTTCAACTCTTAAGTATGTATCGAGTCCGTGTCTAGAGTTTATTCATGTTAAAATCTCTCCTATATGATATATGTCGACATTGTTTTTAAAGCTTTGCATATTATCAATTTTTGGTCTACATTCAGACGTCTGAATGCACCAAATCAGATGTCTGAATCTGAAAAAATGAACATTGTTTTTACAATATTCAGACGTCTGAATTGTTTATTTCAGACATTTGAAAATAGTCATTTTTAGCCTATTTTCTTTCTGGTTTGAGCTCGCACGAATTCAGAAGTATGAATTTTTCGATTCAGAAGTCTGAATATCTATAAAGGCTATATTTTTCAGATAGGCACTTTCATTCGTAAAGAGATGCGTCCTTCATTTCAATAGATATGACCATATCTCTTCATGATAACTCTTCACAAACAAATTCACCTATTTATAATCTATATAAACATAATAGAATCATTCTTTTGATCAATGAATTTCAATCTATTCTTACTCTACTCTCATATTCTTGATTCAATAATCTTGTGCATTCAATTTCATTCTATTGCTTCCTTGTTCTTCACACACACACACACACACACACATCATAAAGGAGAAGATAATAGGAAGAGTGCACTGTAATTGACAAATTCGTGTTATTAAAGAACACATAGTGTCAAGAAAACTTTATTTCGTATAAGTCCTTTTCTGCAGATCAGGCGTGTGAAGTCCTCTTTGGCTCGAGGCAAAATCCTGTTCTCCTGCTCAGGTCCCTTGTTCGGCTGTTCAAGAGTTGTATAGACCTGTTTCTTCGGGTTAAGTGACGGTTATTGTAGTTGAAATTCCAGAAGGAGTCTGGGACTGGACGTAGAACGAGAAGTTCGAACCAATATAAAAAATCTCTGGTGTCATTTACTTTACTGCTTTTACTATTTACTTACTTATTCCGCATAAGTAGTTTATCCATATTACTCGATCCGATAGCATAGATTCTTTCAGTTGTTACTCAAAATGTTCCCATTTCTTTCTTGTATACAGTCATCATCATGTTGTTCAACAATTTCATTTTCAAGTGAAACATGTACAACTTGATCATTCCCTACTTCATGTCGTATATTATCAATTTCTATGTACATATTAATAGTTATTTCAATTTCCTTGTCTATTTCTTTGGAGATGATTTTGATTGATCTTTTGCCATTTTTAAGTGAGCTGATTTTTACCAGTTTTGCTTTTGTGGTGAACTCCAAGTTTCACATGCTTTTTCCTGGGGTTTTTAGGGGGTTTCTTGAGTCTTTTTGAGTTTTCTTCGAGTCATTCTTATTTTCCCTCTTACCATTATGGTTAGATTTCACGTCACATGAAAAGGTTGCATGACCAAAACTTTTGCACACTGTGCATATCAGTGGTCTGCAGGTGAACACAATGTCCATTATCATCTCCAACTCTAATCATATCTAGAAGTTCTTTGTCTGGACTTATTTCGATCAAACATTTTGCATATTCAAATCTTCTCATTTTCTTCATATTTTCATCAAAACACACAAGTGATCCAACATGGCAGGCCAACCAATTAATTCCTAGTAGAGTCCATGTAAGAAAAGGTATAGTATGCATATATGCCCACATAGGAATAGTTTTAACCTTGGATTCCATTGATGCAAAAGTTGGGTTCTATTTCGAAATAATCATCATTTGAGCTCCAATGAATATAGGATTAGCACCAAGCATTTTCTCTTTATTTTCCTCACAATTGAATCTAAAGAATATCTTTTACCATCTGATAATCACCTTTTAGTTTCCAAAGTTTTGATAGATGCATGGTAACTGCCATGTAGTTGACAGCTCCTCCAAGGAAGAAGCCGACCAGATAGTCAAACCTAACTTTGATTTAAAACTATTATATTACTTAATCATTTTTAAAAATTCATTTGATTTAATTAAGCATGAAAACCTAGTTTATTAATACACTATTTTATTTAATTTATTCTAATTGAATCTCTTGAATAATGTCACTAAAATTAGGGATGTTACAATAATCTTAAGTGCAATGGATTTGGGTTTTGTTGTGGCAATGTTTTAGTAACATTTTCCTTTAACCCATTTTGATTATACTTACATATGTAAACAAGTCTTTAAAATGAAATTTTAAAGATAAGCTTAAGTGGAACGGTTTTGGGATTGTAGTGACAATGTTTTAGCAACATTGGTCTTAAGCCCCTTTAAATTTATTTGTGAATATAATTATGCGGTTCGGATAAGTATATAAATACTTTTGGAAAGTGTGGGGATGTGTTGAAAATGAATGGCATGTTTTAATTAAATAGTGGAGTTTAACTAACAAATGGAGTTTCATTTATAAAAGGGTTTACTAAGTAAAAGGAGTTTTACTAATAAAAGAGGTTTTTAATTAATAAAGGAAAATTAATTAAAAATGGGATTAGAAGTGGTCTATATGACTTGATCGTACTTGTGTGTTTCGATTGTGCTTTGTGTATTACTTACTTATGGACAGTATACGAGACTGAGTTTTCCATATGTGATTATTCTCATTGTATTGGATTGTTTGTCTATTTGATAGTTAAATAACCGACTATCAAATCTTGGCCAGAACATACTCTTGAAATATCATGAAGAAACACGAGTGTTATATGGTATAGTTATATTTAGTGATACTATATTGTGCATATAAACTCATTTTACTCTCCTAGGACAAAGGACAAGGAAACCTGTCCGCTTAAAAAATTAGGAGGTGATTCCTGATCTTACGTATTATCCATTTATTTCCCACAGTATCGGGGTTGAGATTCCTAAAAAAATCAATCGATTAGTTTCGGAGCATACGGTAAGTAGGGGAGTGTACTTATATGAGATGACTTGAAACTATAACCATTCCAAAAAGATATACATGTTATGGGTTTGTGATAGCTTCGTGATGGATTCGTGATTGGTTCATGATTGCTTCGTGATGTTTGGATCTATATGGAGATTCGAGCTTTGTTTGAGATACTTGAACACATGTAGTTGTTAGTGATCTATCAGGATGTAGGGATCTCTATGTGATTTTGAGACCTGTTAATGTATGAGAATCCGTGTGTGATTTCGAGATCTGTTGAGGAATCCATTTGTGGTTTTGAGATATGTTAAGATATGGGAATCAATGTGTGTTCCGAGATCTGTTCGAGTTGGAGTTCGTGTGGAAGATCTATTCGAGTGGTGACTCATGTACTGGAATGCCATACATAGTCTCATCATTGGTATGGAAAAAACCAAAGAGAGGAGACATAGCCAGTAGGGATGGCAAACCCATAGGGTGCATGAAACTCCATTTCTAGAGATACTTATTGGATTATGCATGTGAGAGCAATGCATCAGGACTTAGCAAGACTAACTTGTAAGATTGTGGAATAGGGATCTTAAGGCTAAATTAACACTAAAGGGGGGATGCGTGAATAGTGTTTTCTAATTTATACGAATCCTTTTGATATCTTTTGAAATTATACTTAGAATAATGAGATTAATAATTACAGAAACGATCTCATAATCAAAATACAGATAAATAGTAAATGTAGTAAGAGTAAACGGAAAGAACACACTAGGATTTTATACTAGTTCGGGATTACCTTACATCCAGTACCGTACAATTCCTTGTATGGATTTCTTTTACAATAGCAAATGCAAATACAATCTTGATTTCAAGGAAATGAGACACACCCTCTAAAATCCTGGCTTCTAGGTAGAGCCGTTTGATTCCTGGGCTACAAGCTCACCCACTAGATTTATGGGCTATTAAGCACACCCAATTTGTTTCATAGGCTACAATCACACCCACAAGTATATCGTTTGATTTGACAGAGATTCACAAACTCAAAACTTCAATTTTGGTTAATAAATGAGCCTATAATCCTTGAATTGCACTAAGATCTTGATTGGAGTGAGAGAGATGACAAAAATCAGAGTGCACATGATAGAGAATCAAACTAATCACAATGGAGTTTGATTTTGGATGAAGTTTGACAGAGTATGGTTATAATTTATTTTAGGAATGACAGAAAATGAGGAGGGAAGAACAATGAAAAGTGATTAAAAAATTCATTGGAAACACAGGTATTTATAAAGAAATAATGATCATGTCTATTGTGAAGAGATACGACAAATAGACACTTCTTTGAAAATGTATTGTTTTGTGAAATAATTTTATATTTTGTAAATATGTTTAAATATAATATATATACATTATAATCATAATAAAACTTAGGTAAAACTATAGATAAGAATTTTGACAAATAAACTAATATAAATCAAAATCTAATAAAAAAATAACTTGGCAAAATATTAAAAACTAAAATAATAAGTATAAGAATTTTCAAAACTATTAAAAGCTATTTTAAAAAGAATGTTTAAAAATCAAAACATTTTAAAACTATTTTAAAACTTAAAATGGAGAGAGAGAGAAATCAAGTGCTATAATAATTTTAACAAATATTCTAGACTCTATAAATTATCTGGAATATCTAGGAATCTTGAACTTTTGAATACTCAAGAGTCTTTGTTCTTGAGTCTCTATATCAACATGTCTAACTCTTCAATCTTTAATTAATACTATACAGTGTTCTTATATCAACACCTGTCTAATATCCTACACTATATACTATATACCTTGATAAAACATTAATATTTATATTTTATATGTTTTTCTAAAGTTGTTATCATCAAAACCAAATCCTTAGGTACTAGCAGTCTCCCCCTTTTTGATGATGACAACTTTGTATACAAAATATAATATAACTCCCTCTGATCTATGCCATATCAAACTCCCCCTTAATCTATGCCTAGTGTTTTATATATTTCTCCCCATTTGGCATTAATCAAAAATATCTAGCTATGACTGTAAATCTAATCCTAATTCTTAATATTAATTCTAACCCCTTTTTAAATAAACACTATATACTTATAGTGAGATAAATATGTATAGGAACAATAAGTGATATAATCTTGAAATGCAAAATGACAAGAATGATATATAAGAAATGATAAGTGAAGCACAAATCATTAATAGTAACCAAACCATACTATATGTTCATTCAATTGTATATTTGCAAACGACCCAATCCATACACATAATAAAGTCAAATTAAAGTTAAAATACACACTATTCTTAAACCAAGTGAAGAAGAAGTCCTATTCAAATGAGAGTTCTTAATGATAGGAGACTTATGAATGGGATAATGAGGATAAAGAAGGAAAAAGTTTCCCTTTTGTTCGATGATATTTCCATCTCCCTCACAACAAAATTCCCCAACGCATTGGACCTCTTTATCCTACTCCATATACTCTTCTTCTTCCTCTTCCCCTTCTTCTTCTTCCTCTTCCCCTTCTTCTTCTTCCTCTTCTTATTCGCTATTTTGAAAAGGATTATGAATGGCTAAATTCGCGGGACCATTTCCAATAATTATTGGATTCATAGGGTTATCCAATAAATATTTTTGAAGATTATGCAGAATCCAACTTTGTTTCTCTTGTTCCTTTGACATACGAAGTTGTACGACCTGAATTTCAATCAACATCTCTATAACATTCTTCGTATCTTCCTCCAATTTGATAACTTTTTCCATAGTAGTGTTTAGAAGAGTACGGGGGTAAGAGAATGTAGGAAAATGTTGAATTATGGTTTAGATTTGAAAAGAATTCCATGATTTATTTATTTCAGAAGTTAAGAACAGTGAAAGGTAGAAAATGAAGAAGAAAGTCGAATTTGGTGTTTATATAACCATCAAATTTAATTTAAGAGGCAAAACTTAAAAAACAAATTTTGCCATCATATGTCGGCATATAGTGGTCGTGTATGTCGACATACATTGGAAAATTTTCTTTATTTTATTTTTCATATTAATTATGTAAATTTATGTTATAATTTTTTAAATTTCCAACAGAGAACAATACCTAATTATCTTCTTAACTTAGTAAAGGATGTTTGATTCAATGGTATCATCAAAATATCAGTTACTTGATTTTCACTGTTCATAAATTCAAATGGTATAACTTCTTTATTTACATTATCTCTTAGAAAATAATGCCTTACATCAATATGTTTAGTTCTAGAATGATGAGTTGGATTTTTAGATGGGTTAATTGCTCTTGTATTATCATAGTATATTGGCGATTTAGTAAAATTTAAACTAAAATCTCTTAGGGTTTGCGGCTTACAGATAACATATGAACATGCTAATGCTGCTGAAATATATTTTGCTTCTATTATAAATAGAGAGACAGTATTTTCTTTTTTACTAAACTAGGAAACCGGAGAGTGTCCCAAAAAGTGACGTGACAAGTTCCACTTGTACTTTTTCGGTTTGATTTACAACCGGCATATTCAACATCACAATATGAAGTTAATTCAAATAAACCATATTTTGGATAAAAGATGTTAGGAAATCCAATCTACGGTTTCGATGACGAAAACTATACAATGGAAATCGAATAAACAACAGCTATACAATGGAAATCGAATATATATATATATATATATATATATATATAGGTACTTGCTAGAACAACATCACTAGAAATACAAGAACGAGGCTCAAAGGACATTATAAGAGACTACAATTCGATAGGTATAAAGAAACAAAAGATAAGATGCACAAAAACTGATATGCACCATATCAGACATCTGGGTGCACAAGCCAGACGTCTGAAAATGTTCTTCAGATCAACAAACAGACTACACCGGACATCTGATAATAGCACTTAAACATTTGTCCTCTACTATATTCAAAAAATATATGGTATCAGGCGTCTGAAACAAATACTAGACGTCTGAATTCAAACTCGAACTTCAGATATGAACTGCAACTGCCACATGCAAATGGACATCTTGGCTTCTCTTCGCCACAACTCTTCACCATCAACAGAAGCAACTTTAGAGCATTCATTAATGGATGCAAGTACTCAAGATACCAATCTACAACTATATATAGCATCAAGAATCAAGAGAACAGAACATACCTTACTTACTTACGCTTTCTAATTCTATACTCTATCCTATATTCTTGATCTCTACACTCTAGCAATCTTTAGTTGTATTCACTCTTACATATACTCAGTTCTTCACAGACAATATTCTTTAGACATATATTGGAAGCAATTGTAATAATTAGTCAACATCCTTATTGTACTAGAACACACATTTGATAAGAACAACTTATTGTAACCAAGCATATTTCTCCAGGCGAAGGGAGGGTTTTTGATAGTCGACTTTTGAAGGGGAGCTTCGGGACTGGACATAGGATGGGAGGTCCGAACTAGTATAAAATTCTAGTGTGCTTGTTCTATATTTACTTAGATTAATATTATTTTAGTTGCATCATATACTCTATCACATATACTTTCATATACACTACACGAACCACCCTGTAGACTTTCAATTGGTATCAGAGCAAGGTTTGATCAAAGTATAGTAACACGTTTCTAAATTACTTTAATATGGAAAGTATTTTTCAAGAAGATCAATCCACAGCATGACCCCCACTTTTTAATGGTTCTAATTATGCGTATTGGTCAGCACGTATGAGAATTTTTTTGGAAGCTAACGGATTAGAAATTTGGCCAGCCACTCAAAATAAATATGAAGCACCTAACACTGCTATGAACACATGGAATGATGCACAAAAAACCGCAGCTTCTAATAATTCCAAGGCTATGAATGTTTTATTTTATTCATTAGATAAGAATGAATTTTCATGTGTCATGTTATGTAACACTGCATATGATATTTGGCGTACTTTACAAGTTACACACGAAGGCATGAACAAAGTTAAGGAAACTAAAATTTCAATTTTACAAAATCAATTTTCATAATTTAAAATGAAACTAAATAAATCTATAGTGGACATGTTCTCTAGATTCCAAACTATTCAACACGATTTAATGACATTAGGAGTTAAATTCACAAATTTTGATTTAGTATCTAGAATACTCAATTCTTTAATTCTAGAGTGGGAAAGAAAAGTATTAGCTATCGAAGAAGCTAATGACCTCTCAACCCTTTTAGTTGAAGAATTGATAGGAAATTTAATGTCCTATAAAGCTAATCTTTAGGAAAGAAAAGAACAAAATTCGGAGAAGAAAAACATAGCATTCCAGCAACAAATGAAGATTCCGACTTAAACAAAGAAGAAATCATATTTATTGCCAAAAACTACAACAAATTCAAGAAGTTTAGGAAAATGACCAGATTTCAGAAAGGTTAAAAATCAAGCTGCACAAATCAAATGTCAATCAAATGCTATGAATGTGTTCAATTTGGACATATGAAGAAAGATTGTCCCAAGCTTAACAACGATAAAAATAAGAACAAATTTGAAAAATTCAAAAAGGAGAAAGCTTTCAAAGTAACATGGGATGATTCGGACTCTTCATCATTATCAGACAGTGACAGCGATGGTGACGGAGAACAAGCTAATGTATGTTTATGGCAGAAACTGATGATGTATGTCCCTAACTTAGCTATGATTAATTATTAGAGCTTAGCATGGAATTAGATGATAGATTTAGACAAATTAAAAAATTGAATAAAGAACATATAGCCAAAATAAATAGATTAGAACTTGAAATAGGAATGTTAAAAGATGAAAAAATTATTTTAGAGGAGGAACTAGAATTATCTCAAGAAAAAAATAAAAATAATGTAGTTGAATATGAGACTCTATCTATTGATTTTGGAAAAGTTAAACTAGAAAAGGATAACTTGTTAATAGAAAATATCAACTTGAAAAGTAATATATAATCATGGAAATTTAAAAAATGTGAAATAAAAGAAAAATTAGATAAGATTACAAATAATGTTTCAAAATTTAATAAAGGAAAACAAGATTTGGAAAATCATATCCGAACATCAAAACCTTCAGGTAATAGAAATGGAATAGAATTTAAAAATATTCCTAAACAACAAGGGAATAATATTACGAAATATAGTTTCATTTATCAAAGGACTAAAAGATCACCTAAGTCTAATACGAATACCAAAAACATAAAAATTTGGATTCATAAGACAAACAATAATTTGATTAGACAAAAACATATTAATAATTTTCTAGATAATGTACTCTATAATAAAAATTGTGTTCATAAAGGTACTAAACCTTCTTGGGTGTGGCTACCTGCTCCTCCTAACATCTAGGACCTCAAAAAAGTATATGGGTACCAATTAAATCATTTTTATTCTATTACCCAAAATAAAAAATAAGGAGAAATGGATACTTGATAGTGGCTGCTCCAAGCGTTTGACCGGAAATTCAAAAATGTTATCAAATATAACATACATCGATGGTGGAATGGTAACTTTTGGAGATAACTCAAAAGGATACATCGCTGGAATCGAAGAAGTCATCAAATCTGGTATTTCTAACTCTCCTATTATTACAAATTTTTTGTTAGTAAAAATTTTAAAACACAACCTACTTAGCATTAGTCAATTATGCGATAAAGGTTTTAAATTAATTTCGAAAAAGATAGATGTAATATTTTCGATAATAACAAACAACTTATCTTTGAGGGTTTTAGAAACAAAAATATTTTATGTCTTAAATATGAATATAAATCGAAATTCAAACTTATGCCTAACCGCCAAACATGACGATCCATGGTTGTGGCATAAACGGTTCTGTCATATTAATTTTAAATAAATTAATATGAGCTAGTTAGAGGTTTGCCTAAAATAAATTATGAAGTAGAAAATTTATGTGACGCTTGTCAAACCGTAAAACTAAAGAAAAGCTCTTTTAAAAAACAATATTTCTAAAACAACCATTAGAATTATTGCATTTAGATTTATTTGGTCCAACTCAAGTACGATCTATAAATCACAAAAAATATGTTTTCGTAATAGTTGATGATTTTTAAGATATACATGACCCTATTTTTAAAACATAAAAGTGACACTTTTGGTATGTTTAAATTTTTTGCTAAAAGAGTTAAAACTCAAATGGATTTGAAAATTAAGAATATTCGAAGCGATCACGGTGGAAATTCGAAAATGATCTTTTTACTAATTTTTGTAATAAAAAGGGCATAAGTCATAATTTCTCTTTTCCCTGCACACGTCAACAAAATGGTGTGATAGAAAGAAAAAATAGTATGTTACAGGAATGTGCACAAACACTATTAAATATAGTGGTTGACCAAAACATTTTTAGGCTGAAGCTATTGCTACGACTTGTTATGTTTTGAATCGAGTAACCATACGACCTATGACTAAACATACTTGTTTCGAAATATTTTTGGAAGAAAACTTAAAGTATCATACTTTAAAACTTTTGGATCAACATGTTTTATATTAAATACAAAAGATAATTTAGAAAAATTTGACCCGAAGGCTGATGAAGGAATCTTTGTTGGATATTCGGATCGTAGCAAGGCATATAGAATTTTTAATAAACATACTAACACAATTGAAGAAAGTTTACATGTTTTATTTGATGAAAATTTCTTTAAAAATCATACTAATGATGATGAAGAAATTATTCCTATAACAAATATAACTAACACATCTAATAATGTGACAAATGCACAAAATAATACTCTAGTGTCACCCCCTAAAATTCTAAAAGATCATCTAATAGATATTATCATTGTGGATCTTAATTCCAGAGTAATTGGAAATCAACGTAACTAAATAAGTCATATTGCATTTGTGTCAAATTTTGAACCAAAAATTATAAAGAAGCTTCAAATGATGATTTTTGGACAATAGCCATGCAAGAAGAATTAAATCAACTTGAATGTGGTAATGTTCGGGAATCAGTACCAAGACTAGAAAATCAATCAGTTATTGGAACAAAATGAGTTTATTTAAAAAAAGCAGATGAAAACGAAAATATGGTTAGGAATAAAGCACGTTTAGTCGCTCAGGGTTATAATCAAGAAGAAGGTATCGACTATGACGAAACTTTTGCTCCAGTAGTAAGACTCGAGGCCATACATACATTACTTACTTTTGCAAGTCATCACAATTTTAAATTATTTCAAATGGATGTCGAAATTTCTTTTGTTAAATGGTTTTATTAAAGAAAACATATATGTTGAACAACCTCCATTATTTGTTCACGAAAAATATCCCGATCATATTTTTAAATTGCACAAAGCCCTATATGGGTTAAAGCAAGCCCCCCATGCCTGATACGAACGTCTTAAGAATCATTTAATTGCATCTAATTTTCAAATAGCTAAAATAGATATAACTTTATTTATTAAACGAGAAAATAATGACATTTTAGTTGTATGAATTTACGTAGACGGTATTATTTTTGGTTCAACTAACGAAAATCTTTGTACTCAATTTTCAAATATTAGGAAAAGTGAATTTGAAATGTCTCACATAGGTGAATTAAATTTCTTTCTAGGTTTACAAATAAAACGACTTGAAAATGGTATTTTTATTCATCAAGAAAAATATTGTAACGATTTATTACATCATTTTGGAATGGATAAAACTTCGAGTAAACCAACACCAATGAGTACTAGTGTTCACCTGGAAAAAGGTGATAACGGAAAAGATTTTGATGAAAAATTATATCGTAGTATGATTGGCTTCTTACTATAATTGACGGCTAGTCGACTCGAAGTTATGATGAGCGTATGTCTGTGTACCCGATTTCAAGCAAAACCAAAAGAATCTCACTAAAGAGCTGTTAAACGTATCTTATGATATTTCTCTAGCACTAGAGATTACGGTTTTTTTTTACCCTAAGGGATCATCATTTGAACTTGTTTCATATAGCGACACAAATTTCGGTGGATTTAAAACAAATCGTATGAGTACTAGCTGAATGTGTCATTTTATCGGACAATCGTTGGTTTCATGGTTTAGCAAAAAACGAAATTGTGTCTCTTTATCCACTTGCGAAGCCGAATATATTTCAGTGGCCTTAGCATGTGCATAAGTGATATACATGCAACAAACGCTTAAAGATTTCGAAATAGTTATCGATAAATCACTAATATATTGTGATAATACAAGTGCAATAAATTTATCCAAAAACCCTGTAAATCACTCACGTACTAAACACATAGATATACGACATCACTTTTTTTGCGACAATGTAGAAAAAGGAATTATTACATTAGAATACGTAAATACTGAGAATCAAATAGCAGATATTTTCACAAAACCACTAAATGAACAAATGCTTGTTAAACTATGACGCGATTTAGGAATATGTTCTCTTAATGATCTTATCAGCTAATTCTAAATTTCATTCATTCTGTTTTTGGTTAAAAAAATTTAATCCACAATCAAAAAATTTAACACTAACCAACAAATTTTTAGAAAGTTTGTTTTCTGAAATAACTATGTATAACCTTTTAAAACATGAATAAATAGCCTCTCTTTTAACAAAACAAAAAAACAAAAAAAAATATAGATATCATATTCCTTTCGAAACAAACAAAAGAAAACAAAACATGCCTTCCGACAACTCTCATCTCTTCTTCTCAACACCAACCTCGGATAGTTTAACACATACCCCTCACCGACTTTCTACTCCTACACCAGGTCAAGAACCAACCTATAAGTGGTCCTCCTACCATACGGGATTCACTCCCAATAAAAAACAGTCCAAACGATCTCTATTTGTCTCTTCTAACACCAAGGAGAAAATCAATGAGATACATCATTACCAAAAGCAACAAATGGATTTACAACAAGAATTATACTTTGAACAAAAAGTCACTGCGCGACGACTAAGTTTTCTAGAGTAAGTAGCGATCAAATTTTGCAATTCATGAAAAAAAGATGTATATGAACCACTTCCGATTACATGAAATCCTCTAGATCCTTCTACATCTTATCGTACACCTTGGGATCCTCCACCTAGGCAATTTTTTGGTTCCCCAAGAACCAACGAACATGGAAATATTTGGTCTCCACTCATGCCATTGAAGGATAACATCTCTGAAGATCGCAATGCTCCATCTTCATCTAAATAAATTTGTTTATTCTTATTGTATTTCCTTCTACGTATATTTGTATTTTTTTTCAAAAAAAATAATAATAATATGTTTTACTAAAAACAATCTCTCGAAAAATAAGCAACAACTTTCAAAATAAATCAATTTTAGACATACTGCACATTTAAGACGACTGAACAATGGCCTCAGACATCTGACACCCTTGTGTCACACCATTTTTTAAATATTGTGCATATATCAAATGTCTGATACAAACATCCAAACGTCTTAAAATTATCTCTGCCTCATATAAAACACACAACGGTCTATTTCAGACATCTAAAATTGTTAGCAGACGTTTGAAAATAGTATCTGCCTTCTTAACATAATAATAAGGTCATTTTCAGACATCTGATTCTACATCCAGACGTTTGACAACACTCTTGGTCTTTAAAATTTACAACTCTAGCTATTCTAGACATCTTCCACCAACTTACAGACGTCTAAACATATTTATTGTCTTCATACTAGGTTAGAATCCGACATCTAATTCACTTTCTAGACGTCTGAAATTCAGTCGACGCCCTTCAGTAACCTTATAACGACTATTTTTCTCAAAGTTCTAACTCACATTTCATTAGTGGTACGAGAGTAAATTGGGCGAAATTCATATTTGACGAGCTTAAACATTATTAGACTCGATCATGTCCATCCATCATCTACCCTACCTACATCATGCATCTTTTGAAAGCTCACAACATTCCATTGTATTTATCGACTTTTTAAGAGATATCTCCCAAGTACGCCTCCACAAAGTTCTTCTCTCTTATGCACTTACCAGAAAATCCTTTGGATTTTATGTCATTTGAAGAGTGGACGCAACATCGTTAACAAGATAGTCAAGCTAGGCCTCCACCCGAACAACAAACACCACAATCATCACAAGAAGAAGAACATCTCGAACACACTCCTCCTTCTCCTGCAACTTTTGATTATTCATGACAAGACGACATTTTGGAGACTCGCAATGAGACCAATCCAAATGAAAATATTCAAGACTTAACTCTCCAAAATCAACTTATCTAATCAAGAAATCAAAAATTATTGACTAAGCATATTGATAGCTTTGAAACAACGTTTGCTTCTCGCCTAGCCATAGTTGAAACATTGCTTTCAGCAACATTATCTGTTCTAAAAGAGGTCCTTCAACGAGTCCATGTCCCTACACCACCTTTGGAAGATTAGCCAACTCCAATGCCCTTTCCTCCTCCTTCAAGACGTTCTAAAATTTTTAAAGAGGAAGAAGAACTTCTCGAACATACTCCAACATCTCCTAAAAAACAAGCTAGTTCTTCAAATAATGAAGATGAAGAAGATGCTCAAGCTCAAGCTTCCCAGAAGATCCTTGGATAATTTTTAATAGGTTCCATCTTTTTATTGTAATCAAAAATCTATGCATGTAAACACTGCGTTTAATGATTATAAAAAGTGCTTTTTTGTTTGTTACTTCTACGTAATTATAGTAAATTGATATAACCTTCCGGCAGTTAGTAAATATTCTAGATTAATAGTATGTACATGCTATCTAAATTATAGATGTTAATATTTTTTGATAATACCAAAGAGGGAGAAATAATGGTAAGCACATATTCAGGAGGAGATTTATAAAATTATATCTAAGTACATTGTATAGCTGTCATCATCAAAAAGGGGGAGAATGTTAGAAAATCCAATATACGGTTTCGATGATAGCATTTATACAATGCAAATCAAATTTATATATATATATGTATGTATGTATGTATGTATGTATATACAGATACTTGCTAGAAAAACATCACTAGAAAGACAAGAACGAGGCTCAAAGGACACTACAAGAGACTACAAGTCAATAGGTACAAATAAGCAAAAGAAAAGATGCACAAAAATTAATATGCACCATATCAGACGTCTAGGTGCACAAGCCAGATGTCTGAAACTGTTCTCTGGATCAGAAAACAGACTACACCAGACGTCTGGTAATTGCACTCAGATGTCTGATCCTCTACTATATTCAAAAAATATATAGTATCAGACATCTGAAACAAATACCAGACGTTTGAATTCAAACTCGAACTTCAAAAATGAAGTGCAACTGCCACATGCGAATGGACATCTCCACTTCTCTTCGCCACAACTCTTCACCATCAACAGAAGCAACTTTAGAGCGTTTGTTAATGGATGCAACTACTCAAGATACCTATCTATAACTATATATAGCATCAAGAATCAAGAGAACAAAACTCGCCTTACTTACGCTTTCTAATTATATACTCTATCCTATATTCTTGATCTCTGCACCTTTGCAATCTTTACTTGTATTCACTCTTCCATATCCTCGGTTCTTCATAGACAATATTCTTTAGATAAATACTGGAAGCAATTGTACTAATTAGTCAACATCCATGTTATACTAGAACACATATTTGACAAGAACAACTTATTATAACCATGTCTATTCCTATTCCTCCAGGCGAAACGAGGGTTTTTGATAGTCGAATTCTGAACGGGAGCTTCGGGACTGGATGTAGGATGGGAGGTCCAAACCAGTATCATGTACTCTATCACATATACTTGCATATCCACTACACGATCCACCCTGTAGACTTTCAAAAGAGTCGATAGTCTAATATGTTATTAACATATCTTAAAATTCGTTTTACAGATTTTATATGAGTTTATTTAGGTTGAGATTGATATCTTGTACAGTAATGAACACTATGCATTATATCAGGTCTATTAGTAGTTATATAGAGTAGTGATCTAATCACTCTTCTGTACAGTTTTTGATCTATGTCTTTGATTTTTCTTCTTTTTCTACTTTTCCATTACTTGCCATAGGAGTTGGTTTACCACTGTTATTTGCCATACAAAAATTTTCAACTAAATCTTTAGCATATTTTTCTTGAATAATAAAAATACTATTACTTAGTTGCTTATTTTGTAATCCTAGAAAATAATTTAGTTCTCCCATATGACTCGTTTCAAATTCCATAGTCATTAATTCTAAAAATTCTTTATTTAGATTTTTGTTAATAGATCCGCAAATAATATCATCTACATATATCTGTATTAATTGGATATCATTTCTTTTCTTTTAGTAAAGAGAATATCAAAGAACTCATTTCCTCTAAAAAAATATACCATACCCTTCATCGTCAACTTGAGCATCTAGAACTCAACTCTCTGAGAAATGTACCGCAATGTTGTCATTGGATGTTAACATTTACAACGAAGAACTCTTTTCCTCTAAAAGCATGTATTGTAACACTTATCCGTAATCACTATCGTTGGACATTAGTGATTGCATCGAAGAACTCATTTCTTTTGAAAAACAAATCGAAATGCTTGCCTTCCTAACCACCATCATTAAACTACAATGGTTATACTGAAGAACTCATATTCCATAATGCCTACCGTATTTCATACTGTTGGAATCACTAATTGAACAATGTATAAGAACATAGCCAAAATTAAGACACTTTCTAAAGTATCTCAAAATATAGCAAACCATAAACTAAAGCGTTCCCCATCTCACCACAATCGTGATGCCGTAAATCGCGCGTGAAATATAGTCTATTTGTGAGAGTTACGAGCGTTTGAAGTTAAGGCACATTTTCGTAATTTTTTTAATAATTTAATAATTATAACTTTTTTATCATATGGCCACACTGCCTCACCCCTCCTTTACATTGCTTCCTCAAACATTAAGCCGCCAAACCTTTTTGTATGCCGCCTTCACCCATGCTTTGTTATCAACATCGAAGATCGACTCCTCATGCCACTATGATCCAGATGTCACCATCGACTTTCCCTTCAGCCACCTCCACCAAAACATCATTGTGGACTACTATAAGGAAAATTTAAACTACTATAAGTCGATCTGGATCATCGACGACCATCATGAGGACCTACCAGACCTCCTCTACACATCTACGATTCCTAATCGTCGTATCGTCGTCGTGTCACCATTGGATCGAAATGGATGGTCTATATTTTCTGAACTTCTAGGCGTGTTCTATCCAATCCATATACCAAATTGATGAATGAACACCACCTTTGGATTCACATCATCGAGACCTAGAATTTTGATATATAATAATTCTAATTCAGAATAATATTGAGTTTTTAACTTTTTATTTAGAGAGTGATTAGTTAATTACCATTAACAAAAATTCATTTTTTAATATCTAGCTACACCCTAATCATTTTCATATAAAAAATCAATTTTTAAATCTTAGTTACATCATTTATAACATGATTTCAACCATAAGGAATGAATTACTATGACAAGCACTATTATCCCAGTGGTTAAGTGATTCGACTTTGGTGCGAGAGGTCATAAGTTCGAAACTTATGTAGCGTGATTCGAACATATATTGACATGTGATTTGTGTTATGTTGTCCTAGTGACATGTTGTATCTAAGTACCATTTTAAAAAAAAGTAATGAATTACTATATATTTTTAATATATACACAAATATGATAAGTTCTGCTCATCGATTAGCTGTACATCCTCTTCAATCCGAGATGAATCCTTCTTCTTCTCTTCTGTCCAGAAATTCCTTAGTTAGAAAATGCCAAATTTGTCGATAGCTTTGATTTATTTTCGTAACTCTCTTTACAATGATTAATGCCATATACTTATTTATTTAATTTGGATTTGATTCAGTGGATTTGGAATAGATTTTGATTAAAAATAGATGGAGATTAGAGGTAAGATGTTTAGGCTAAAGTGTGATTAAGAATAGTTTTGATTTCTATTTATAGGATGAAATAACTCAAATTTATGCTAAAATATCAAAATAAATATATTTCTAAAATGCAATTAGGTTTGACTTCTTCTATTTTCTAGCTTGTCTTACCAAAGTTGGTCGGTTTCTAACTTTAAACGACATATGGGACGCAATGGAATAGGTTTTGAGGCCCAATTTCATTTCTTGTAAAAATTTACTATTTGCCTCTATATAAAAATATGATTTTACCCTTTTAATTTAGTTATATAATTTCATGAAATTATGGGACGCTACATGTTTTATGCTTGGATTGGGTGTAATGGTTGCATGGATGGTGTCACTGTTACGTACTAATAAGTATTTAAATGCTGAAGAAGAGCAAGAATAGAATTACATAGGCTTTGTTCCCCATAAAAGGTACATAGGCAGTCTTTTCCTATGCAATTGCTATCAAGCTTATGGCCATAATGTATAGGATAAGGCATAGTCTAAAAGTCGTTGATACCCTTTCTCTTTTTGTTATATATCCATATAGATTTAAAGCGGGTAGGAGCATAAGAGGGAATGGATGTGTGGATGTTAAGGTATGTTCCGGATAGCTAATTTGGTGTATTTTTATACCATAATTATATAATTTATGAGTTAATGATAATTGATGTATTAAAATGGGAATTAGTGTGGTAATGTTTTAAAATTATTATATTATTGAGTTAATGTTCATTTATATTGATGTTTGATTCCTCTATGAGGTTTCTCCTTTCCTTTAGTTACTAAAAATTTTAAATTATAAAATAAATAATCCACTATTTTTAATATCATAAATTAGTTGTAGTCATATTTCATAGCATTTGTAATTGATTTCAGGCATTAAAAATTGTGAGGCGTTATATTTGGTATCGGAGCTTAGGTTTAGTAACTCCCTAAACCTTAAGCAAACTTAACCACTTAAGGTAGGTTTAAATTTTTGTTTGGGTTAAAAATATAAAATTAAAGAGCACTCTTATTGATGGTTATATGTTTTATGTGTATGGTTTATGTGCCTAACAAACATTGCCTAATCCTAAGATGTTAGGTTTTTCTAATAACCTTTGAGTGGGACATAAATATTGTAGGAATGAGGTAGGATGAGCACTTATAGGAGGGGCTAAGGCTGGTTATAACCCAAGTGATACAAATGTGACACTAAGACTAACCTTAATAAGTGGGCATGTTTTTATGGAATTTTGACATGAAAAGTTGTATTAAAAATTTACATTTTGGATTTTAAAAGGTATATTACTTAAGAAGGGAAGTGTATGTTTTTAGAAATGAAGTGATTTATTGAAATAAATAAAAATTTGAAAATAATATATAACTTGAGGAAATTTTGTTTCGACTGTGTTTTATAGAAAAAAGCTGTTTTAGTAAAAATATATTTGGATATAGAAAATACTTTTTGAGAGGTTATTTTAGTGGAGAAAATATTTGAAAGTATTTTTTGTTAACAATGTTCTTAAAATATCTTTTTTAGTAAAGAGCGAGTGGAACATTTTTTTTTTGAGGTAAAGTGTTTTGTTGAAATGAACATCCTTAAAATGTGAAAAGCTATTCCGTGGAAGAAATTTTTTGTCGTAATATTTTATGTAAAGAACAGTTTTTGATAAATGGTGTCTGAAGGGATAAAAAAATTTGGATAAAGGATTTTGATTGGGAAAGTGCCCATTTTTTTGTTAAAAATAGAAGAATGTTTTATTGAGAATATGTGTGAAACACTTTTCCTTTCAAACAAAGAATATATTGTAAAATATATAGTTTAGTATTTTGGGAAAATATTTTAGGAAATTAAATTACAAGGATGGAAATAATTTGATTCAACGTGAATTTTGAAAAAAAAGGTAAAATATTCGGTTTAAATAACTAATTTTGGAAGTGTATTTTATTAAAAAGAAATTTTATTTGGAAACTCTATTTGAAGATTGTAAAACTAGATTGGGTAGCATGGGATGTGAGACGATTGGTGATGTGAGTTTTAATTTTGTCCAAAACCTATTATAAAGACAAAAAATCATATCCTATTTTGTGTGGCTTATCCTATTACGTTATAGAGATTTCTAGTTATTCCCTTCCAGAGAAAGAGTAGGAGTATGTGGTTTTAGCCATTTTGAGGTATGGGATGGATATATTTACTTTAGTAGAACTTGTTCGCTTTGGTTGAATTGGTTATGTTGTTCTATTGCTTGTTATTAGTTATATCAATTTGATTATTTCATTTGACTGCATTTGTTTTATGGTCTATGGCTTGACTATTTGAATTAAATTATTCCATTTTAATTATGCTATTATTGTTTACTTGTTTAGTAATGGTGGTTCATTAGTTTCTGTTATACATTTTTTGTTTATTAATATTGCTTGCGTCATATTTTTGTTAGTCATTTGTTTTGATTTGATCCGCTTAATTGTTAGTTGTTTGTTGTTATCCATGCTATGATTGTGTACATTATATGTTTGATTACCTGTTACTATTAATAATCGTATGATGAGGTAATTACCTAATGTTAACTTTTCGAGGGATGTGCATTGGAAAAACTAATGAGATGACAAGGGGAATATTTAGATCGGTTATAGTGGATGATGTGGGGTTTTCTCTAGTTGCCTTCATGTCATATGTATGGAAAATGGTGGATTTGTTTGGGTCAAGTGTAAGGAATCTCTAGGAGCCAAGTGAGCTATTCTAAACTCAACAAACCAATGAAATGAGACATTTGATTGAGTACTCCTAGTAGGAAGTGTAGGCATAGGACATTCATTTTGTTTACTTTCTGAACGAAGGAATGCCATGAAGCTTTCCAAAATTTACTAGAGCACATACAGTGGCTACCAACATTGTCAAAGCCTTTGGAAGGAGAATATTTATTCCTTTACTTAGTAATATCTGCATATGTACTAAGTGCAACCTTGATAAATAGGTGTCTAAAACCAAAAGGCCCATACATTATATCAGCCAAAGGTTTACCGAAGCAGAAAAGAATCATCTGAGGTTAGAGAAGATGGCATACTTCTTGTTGATTGCTTTAAGAAAGTTGCGATCATACTCCCAGACTCATCGATAAAAATGCTTACCTATCATCCGCTAAGGCAAGTACTATATCGACCTGAGACCTTGGGAGATTTTTGAATTGGAACATCGAGCTGAGTTAGTAAAACATAACATACCATCCTAAAAGGACGATAAGAGGACATGCACTGGCTGATTTCATTATCGAATTTACCATCCGGGATGGAGAAGTGAAAGAAGATACGGTCTAACTATCCGAGTCAAAATTGTACATAGATGAAGCTACCAATGAATGTAATTCTAGGGCAGAAGTGATTCTTGTAACCCTAGAAGGATGAAAAGTATGATCTAGTTTGGATTTACAGTTCCCAATGATGAACAATGAAGTTGAACATAAAATGTTGATTGCAGGACTCAAGATAGCAAAGGAGCTAGGAGTCATGACACTTTATACATTCAGTGGCTCTCGGTTGGTGGTCTGCCAGGATAAAAAGGGATTTCTAGCTAAGGGAGTGAGGCTTTCCCTTTACTTTACGAAGGTACTGGAATTACTGAATGATATTGAACATTATATGATAACACATACTCCCGGAGAAGAGAGTACAAAAGCTATTTCATTGACCAAACTGGCCAGCGTCGGGGATGTATAGCTTAATTGTTCCCGTGGCGGTTTTACTAGCTTCGAGCATCAAAAAGACGGACGTTGATTGGATCTTGGAGGCCAAGGAAAAAAGGAGTCATGGATGGCTCCAATAAAAGAGTATTTTTCTGAAAGGAACTCTCCCAAATGGAAGGAATGAATGGAGAAAATTCTTCTGTAAGATACCACGGTTCATTATGCAAGAAGGAGTATTGTATAGTAGAGGATTTTTGACTCCCCGCTGTGGTGCATCATCAAATATGAAGCTAAGAAAATCCTTATGCAGGTAGGCGAAGGAAGCCATGGTTACCACATTGGGAGGAAGACTTTGGCAAAAAAGGTTCTTTGTTATGGATACTTTTGTCGAACGATCACCTAGACGATGTCGATTACACCAGATGATTTGATAGATGCCAGAGGCTTGCAAAGATACCGAGAGCCACATCCATGTAGCTTACACAAATGGTTAGCTTGCAGCCATTGAAGTTTGGGAAATTGATATAATCATTGAGCTATCGATGTTGAAGTGTAGAACAAAGTATGCTATCGTAGATGTAGACTACTTCATAAAGTGGGAAAAAGTAGAATCGTTAGCCATGATCACTAAGAAGAAAGTGATCAACTTTGTGGTGAAGAACATCATATGTAGATTTGGAATCCCATAGAAAATCATTACTGAAAATGGAACTCAATGTGGAAGTGCCGAGTTCAAAGACTTTTGTAAGAACTTGTCGGTAGTAGCATAACCACAAGAAAATAGGTACGTAGAGGGGTGAACAAGATCATCAAATCAATTGTGAAGAAATGGTCGATGAAAGTTGATGGCAACTAGGTTAATGAGTTGCCACTGACACTGTGGGCCTATAGGATGACCCATAAGTCTACGACTGGGCCCACTCCCTTCAGTTTAGCCTACAGAGCTGTGATTCCGTTAGAACTAGAAGTCCCCTCTCATTGAAGGAAGTATTATGATCCTAAGATGAATATGAACTCTTACTTGAGCCCCTCGACATAGTTGATGAAAAGCGAGATGAGGCTGAAATGAGGGTAGGTGCTCACTAGAAAAAAGTAGCAATACATTCAATGCTAAGGTCAAAATCTGTACCTTTAAGGTGGGCGATCTTATTTCGATTTAGGTCCTCCCTGGTACGATGGCCCTTGGTCCAAACTAGGAAGGTCCTTGTGAGATTAAACATAAACTTAGAGACAGAACTGTAAGCCATCAATTGTTAATGGAATCCCAATTCCACGAGCAAGGAATAGTGAACAACTACGATGCTATGTCACTTAGATTTATTTATTTCCTGCAAATAAGACACCATGATTGATGAGATTAGATGTAATAAGGTAGAGTTTGCCACCTTTTCATCTATAATAAACTTGGCTTTCAAAATCAATGGAACTATATTCTTAAATGTCCGATTTTGAGCCTTGTGATCAATGGTAAAATAAGGAGTTTAGTCTTTTGATAAACCAGATGTCTAGGTACCCGAAGATAGATATCGATGAACTCCTCCGACCAATGATCGTGTTGAAGAAGTATAATCATACAAAGGTCAATCAAATGATTGCCCTTGCACCACTAATTTTTGACCAATTCCAAGAGAAAGGCCAGGTTCAGGACTAATGTCCAGAAATAGGCATCAAAGACCAAGGATCCCAAAGATAGGAGCTATCATAGATTTACATCCTATTACAGGATCGATTACTCTTACAGCCTAACGAGATATACTTGGCCAAAGATAAGAGAAGATGATCCATGAATTTTCTCGATTAAAACCCACACATAGGTGAGATCGAGAATGGATCCCAAAGATAGGAATTCAAAATACAGATTCCAAGAGACAGGAACTAGTGTGTAATTGAAACTTTTTTACTGATGACTATGCTTATGGCCTTGTGAGATTCACTCGACTAAAGACAAGTGAAGATGGTCGATGAATGTTTTCGAGTAACGCCCAGAGATTGTTGTGGTTGAAGATGGATGCCCAGATATTAACATCCGAAGCCAGAATCCCAAAGATTGGACTTAGCATATAACTGAATTTTTTGTAGGTATAACCGCATTTATAGCCTAACGTGATATGTTTGGTTAATGATGAACGAGTTTGGTTAATAAGATAACTTTATTTATCACCTAAAGATAGGTGAATTTAAGGATGAATGTCCAAAGATAGACGTCCAAACTTCCATTTCCTAAAGGTGGGAAACAGCATAGAGTTAACTGTTGTTATAAATACAACCTTGATTATGGTCGAATGAAACACAGTCAAAAATAAATAAGGTTAGCCACAGAATTAGCCAATGTGGTATATATCTACTTATAGTTGAGCAAGATATGCTCAACCAAGGGTAGGTGAAGTTATCCAGAGAAATATAGTTCTGTGTAGAAGATAAGGAATATATTAGTAATGATACATAGCTAAATAAGAAAATAACACTGAGAAATTATAGTAATTTATTTATATGTACAAATTTACAATAAATAATGGCATTGCATAAACATGGGGATGTATAATATTAATGTCATTGAATTACATATGATTATACTATACGTGCAGGTAGTTATATAGGTAAATAACAGACGATACATGAATGTAAATATAGATAAGATTGAATAGAAAATAGTCTTTTATTTACATAGGTTATCATACAAGTGCTACGGGGGTCGCTTCCATATAATGACGGCGATATACAAAAGATTCCACAAAACAAGCAAAATACAACAATGTCAAAAGGAAAATGTCTTCCAAAAAACCAAGATGATAGCCTATTACCATCTCCCTTATTTGTTCCACCTAATAGAAAATTTGGCACGACGCTTCTTCAAAGTCTTCATTTCCTTTTCCTCCTCCTTTTTTGCATAGCTTTCCTCAATCAGAGAAGTTTCCTCCTCAGTTATCCAATGGATAGGATCCTTGAATTTTTTAAAGGCAGGATCGGAGGTCTTGGATCCTCCAACACCGTGACCTTTGGGAGGCATGATTTCCAATGGATGGACTTTGGGAGCTTGATTTATTTTTCCAAAGCTAGTCACAGGCTTTTCAATTCTTAGTTCCTTCTTGACTATCATCTTGTCGAAGTCATGCTTTAACCTCTCCGTTGTTCTAATTAAATCATACTGGTCCTTTGCACCTATGATAGTCACCTCCTCTTCTTGAGATTGATCTATGTCTTCCAAACCTTCCAACGCCTCTATTTTTCCAAGTCCATGCCAAGGCCAAAGCTAGAAGGAGGAATAAGAGTGATTGATGTCATTGTGACAGAAGTAGGCACTGTTGTAATTGCACTTTACCCCAGGGCTTGAGCGGTTCGTGGTAGTGGAGGCAGTATCGAATGACCAGTTACTTGACAGATAGAATAGTATGAATAAGCGACATCCTCGGGAAAGAATTGAATTTTCTCAAAGACAAAAGAGATGGAAAGTATAGCTTGGCTGAATGGAGTGTCCTGGGCTGGGGATTTAGTCATCTCACACTCCTCGACAGAAAAATGAGTTGGTTTAAAGCCGAAGGAGGGAGATTAGGAATTTTAACACTTGATGTAGCGAGGATAGGAGTATCGATACGTATGGCCTCAAAGGTGGTCATCAAATTACAATATCTACTTCATGCTCTTTTAAAGTAGGAGTGGATATATTCACATGGTTTGATGCATTGGGATCGCTAGGAGTCTCAATAACTACCTTCCCTTAAGCTACATCTTGACCCACCAAGATAGCTTTCCCTTTTTCCAGGGACACAAGATCCTCCTCATCCAGAAAGGTTGACTTCAAATAGTCTTCAATGATGCCTTAGCCAACTTCATTAGCCTTATAGAGCATCTCTTCCCAAGCATCGACCGACAAAATTGGGTTACTCTCTCCAAGCTATTTCAGATTTTTCTATTCGGCCATGTTAGCAAAGAACTAAAGGAGAATGGCTTCCATTTCTTCATTGGTTTATGTATACTTCTCTTTAAGCTCCATAATTTCATCTCCATCACCAACGAGCTCGATTAGAGCCTGAACTTTCAAGATACGTCTCAGCCGATTGATCATGTTTGAGTCGAATGCACGAATAATTAGCCGATTGGCTTGATTGACATCAAAAGGCCGCTAGCAAGCCTTTTCCATTCAAACAGCTAATCTATGATCTCTTTAACTTTGTCAGTGTCCTTTTTTATTTATATTTTCTAGTGGTTTCCTTGATGTTATAGTCAAACATTACCTCCTCGAAAAAATGCTTAGGCAGAAACACCAGCATTTTAGTAGCAATGGCCGTATATTGGCCTACGGGGGAGGAAGTGAAGCAGTGTAACTAGAAGTTCCATTAGATTTATGGGAGGCGAAGATAGTAGTGGTAGAAGGTTGAGATTATGGAGGTCGCTACTGAGAAGGTTGAGAGTTATGGAATTAATTGCTTGGGGTCAGAGTCGCACCTATAGTGATTGCACTGACCCTTCTGTTCATATGAGTTATGTTGTTTCCTTTTAGAGTTATGGCACTCTTGCTCTTCAATGCGAAGCTAACCATCCTTCTCATCTTGGTGCTTTTTTATTTCCTTATCCTTCTTTCGAAGTCAGTCCCTTGATGGGTGCTACGGCATTTATAATAAACCTTCATAGTTGAGGAATGACATTGATCCACGTCCAAACAGAGATTGTTGAATCAGTTTTTTCCCATTGTACCAAAAAAGAAGAAGGAATATGTTAGAACAAAGTCATTGGATTAAGAATGAGTGCTTCGTGCTTGCGATCATGTTCCTAGAAGTGTGTGAAGTGCCGGTGTGCCCCTAAGTAATCTACGAACCATGCTTGAGGGATCCCAGAGATGGAGTTTCATCACTGTAATTCACGTAGGCAAGTGTTAAGGATATCCTCGAAGCTTTCCCCCCAAAAGCAAAAGCATACAAGTTCTCAATGTCTCCTAAAGAACCAAATATGTTCTTAAAGGAGCCTGAAGGAGGAGTTGTTTCTTTGATTAGCTTAAGACTTAGACCGAGGACAAGCCAAGACAACTTGATAACTAGTCGCTTTGGATGGGTGCGCATTATGGCTATGGTGCCCCAATGAGATGTCCCTCCTTATGATTCTTCCCACCGAGGCCGTATTCTTTATCATCATTGTCGTTGCCATATACTTCATCGTCGCCTCCTTCTCCTTCTCTTCCTTCATCTCCCTTTCTACACCATTCTCTTCTTCTCTTCTTTCTTCCTCACCTACATTTGCTTTGCCTTCTTTCTTCTTTCATCACCCCCATCTTTACCTTGATCTTCATTATCGAAATCATGAATGGGGCAGAGGGAACGGTAACGACTCGAGATTTTTTGGTGGGAAGTTTGTTTAGGATGACCTCCAACCATTGTATAAAAGTTAATATTTGCAAAGCCAATGGTTCATCATAAGATAAGAAGTAGTGTGGAATTCATAGGCAACTCCCTTCATGAACTCCAACGTTTAAGCATATTCATCATTGACTTCTCATTCAGGGAGATCCACAAAGAATATAGGAAGAAATTTAGGCACTTGGGAGAAAAAACTCCAGGATGAAAAGGAAATTGGATGGGAAAACTTACGACCAGTCAACCAGAAGCAACCGAAGCCATGAGGATGGCGAATGAAGAAATATTCACTCTTGAAGTAGTTGTACTTGTTATCGAGCACCTCGATGACCTTGTAGTGGTTGAAAGACTCAATTATTAGCAAGGAAGGCAAATCCTGCCTCTTCTTGAAGCTTAAAAGGTAGATGAGCTCTTAGAATGTTGGAGGACTATTTGATTGCATCATGAAGAGGATGCATAGAGAAATAAATAAGGCATATCCGTTAAGGTGCATCTATGTGGGTGCCAAGCCAATTTTGTGTGATAAAGTCATTTAATGGGTGAACGGCTCTGGACAAGCACATATACTTTTTGCATGTTGTATGTCCTAGAAGCGGGAGATGGTTTCATTGGTTGAGTGTTGGAAGGAGAACCTTAACCTTAGGAATCACATGTTAGAGATAGATTAAATGGAGTGACTCTACAGTCAACTTAGGTGGTGTTTGGTCTCGAGGATTTTCTAAGACCATTAGAGAGGGTCATTCATCCGGTGGAGGAGTTTGGCCATGAGGCTATTTAGTTGGATAGACCTGAAGTTGAAGTACTCGAGTTATAGAATGTCACGCTTCAGATGGAGTGGGCGTAAAAGCTTAAGTTATTGAAGAGCTCGCCTCTGGAGGTGTGAAAGGGCCAATGCTAACCTTGAAATGAGGAGATTGACTGGTAATTTTGAACTGACAAGTTTGATGGCGAATGCGGCCAGGTATGTTTTACTTTAGTAAAATATTTTAATCAAAATCCATGTAGTCGATGTATAGAATCTAATGAATGTCGACATGCGTTGACCGATCATATTTTTCACAGTGACCAAGGTATTATGAAGCATTAGTTATATAATTTGTGCCATATCTTAAGAGCATGATGCGAACATGCTCCATCGCTTAATGGAACTATATGTCAGATCTTACTAGTTATTGCAGAGTGTATGATAATGAAACCATTATCCGGAGTGACACAAAGTTTTCTTTACAAGGATATGGGATCATGAAGCTCGACCATTGACACATACATTCCATCCAAATGCCAGAGTGCGTTTGATACGATCATTCCTCGTAATCATCTCACCAAATTCAAGCCATCGATTCATAGTCCACCGAAGTTTGACAAAATTGATTGCGCCACTTTTATATGTGGAAATCTATCACACATGAAAAATCATGACTCATCCATGAAAAACTTGAAGCAAGGGTCATAGGCACATAAAGCAAGCACTAAATTTGGGAATACAAAATAAACTTAGGTGAAATCTCGATCTGCTTTGTGCCAACCCTATGTATGACTTGAGTTCTCCATAAGCCCTAGTTTTGATTTCAACCTTGTAAAGTGGAACCGTGAATTATAGTCGACTATGGATCAATAGCAGCAACCATTGCATCGACCGCGTCTTGATGGAGGCAAAGATAATGAAATTATAGGGGTAAGCATGGCATCACCCTTAGTGCCAAGACCCGATGTAAGAATCCCACCTAAACAAGAAAGTCGAGATCTAAAAACCTAAGTAGGTTCCTGAATAATTCGGCACTAAGGTTAAATCGACAACAATTGAATTGGCTATGATGGCGTAATAAAAAATGTAGACGGTTAAGAATAGGCTATGACAGCGCTAGAGTTTAAGGGAGAAGGTAAAGACGGCCAAAACGTTGAAAGCTTGTAGAAGATGATGTGTGCTTGCAAACGGAAGTGAAGTAAAAATTGTATTAAGTGTTTATAAAGATAAATATTTTTTAGAAATAACGTTGGTATCGACAGAAGAAAAATGAAGGGAGCTTACCAGATAGAGACATAACATAACTTCCTATAACGTCCAGCCTTTTGAGGCCCAAAACTAACCGCTACTGATGCTGCAGTCATCCGTAGTTGTTATTTCTTGGCGACTGAATGCGGCATAGTTAATATTTATACACTGGAACACAAGAATATAAAAAAGATTTAAACTTCCAATAAACAGAATTTCCCATTTCATGCAAATTGCAATTTAAGATTTAATTATATAATCCCAGACGTTAACCACATTCAGATCACATATACATATACAAAATACAATAAGAGAAACATACGAATATGTCCCCTTATGATGATCAAAGAACTAATAAATATGAACTTTACAGTTCTTAGTACATCACAGCGGAAAACACGAAATAGCTCCTATATAGCTAACATTGCCTCCTGCACGTCTCCAGAAGCTTATTCGCCCAAACACCTGAAAGTCTCCCACTCTCAAACTACTCAAATTAATTTTGAGTACCTGAGAGTTTATGGAGAAACAAAAACTTCGGATCAAACAATAAGTCTGGTATGAATAATCCTCTATCATCTCTTATCATAAATAGATAGCTAGGGAGACCACGTCGCTAAGCGGAACGGGTTTTCCTTTCACTAGTATCCAAAACAAAAAATGCAAATCCTTTACTATGCCCTTGCACCCAAAATAAATAGTCTTAACATAACATGAAATAAAACCATAAATCATATACATTGGATATCCCTTCTACCCATTTATTAGATATCCCATCTAAAAGTAATTTATTAGAGTTCCCCTCTAAAATCTTTAGAAAGACTATCCATCAAAGCTTTAATAGGACTATCTGTTTGTACCAAAAATGGGCACAACACTCTTCGGAAGTCTTTGAAGAGATAAAAATGAATAAAAAAATGTAAAATGTGGATTATCTAACAAAAATTTCAAAAACAGATAAGTAAATACGCAGACACACAACAATTTAGAGTGGTTCGGCGTGTTGCCTACGTCCACTATGAAGTTTGATGATTTTATTGATATTCTTTGGATGATTACATTCGATTGTAGTGGATTAAAGCAAATTATAGTTATGAATTCGAGTACAAGAGCAATAGTAGAGTGCAAAGTTGAATCCGTCAGAGTCTGGGCGTTCGAGAATCAAAAGATCCTTCTTCTGTAGGCTTTGGGGCTCTATTTATAGGCGTAGGAGGCTAATATTTCGCTCAGATCTTGGGAGACTTCTTCTGGCGCGTGGGTGGGCCCACACGATCGATCCTATGAAGTTTCGAATCGATCCGTGATCGATGCGAACGTAATTCGTATCGATCAAGATTTTGTCCAATGGAGTCGAAACTTGGTGTGAGCATTCTTCAGCTTGTACGTAAGATCCTGTGAAAATTTCATTGCATTTGGACTTGTGGATCTCGTGTTATGATCGATACGAGTTGGAGCTTTTCTACAGGCTGTTTGGTTCGAATCGATAGCTTTGAATTGATCCATTCGAATCGATCGTTGCATGTGATCAGGTGATGATGTGGTGCGTCCTCTTTGCATCGATCCACCTTTTATGCCGAGTTGACCGAGTTGTTCCCAAAGATCTCGCCTCGTTCGTATCGAAGATCGTTGCCAATTCGTATGGATGGAAGTTGCGCAGTTCGTATCGATGGGAGTTGCGAAATTCGTATCGATTGCGGGGTCATGTTCGTACCGATCCATGTTGTTCCAACTTGATGGATGCGAACGGCTGATGACTAGATGGATACGAATAGATAGTGGCGTCGTTAGGCCTTGATGGATACGAACAATGGTCCCATGATGGATACGAACTAGCGAAAACAGATGGATACGAACAGGGCTCTCTTTAAGGGATACGAATAAGGTAGTTACTTGATGGATACGAAGCAGTGACTATTTGGTGGGTTCGAACAAGTCTGATAAGAAGGAAGTCGCCCTTGGATGGATACGAAGTAGACCTCCATGTTGTAGTTGAAGGATGTGAAGTAGGCATTAGCCGATTGATACGAACCGATTCTCCAAGATGGATTCGAACACAACCGATGCGAACCGAGGCTTGATGATGGATACTAACTAGACCGATTCGAACTGAGGTACAAAGATGGATGCGAAGTTGTTGCTGCTCTGATCGATACGAAGACGATGGATACAAAATGGGTTCATTTCCTTCAATTTTGTATCGGTCATAACTTGAGCGCATGAACTCGGATTGACTTGAAACTTGGATCGTTGGCTTACATGGCTTTGCTTGTCCCGTCTTGTCGATTGTAGCTTGATCCGGACTCAGACAAAATTCATCGATATCCATGGTGAACCTGTGCATACTCGATATCCGGGACGAGTGATCCTTGGTTTTCAGTCAGTTCCTTGATATCCCGGCCTTGCCAAAATAAGGGATAACATTTGCCCCCTAAAGTATGTATTATGGAAACATGACGTGCTTTGAAATGCTGCAATCTTCATTTTGAACAGTTATCGCTTTTTCATTGAAAGTCGTAACCTTTGACCGATTTCTTCAGCAATGTGAACTGTTGATTATCAACTGTTGTACCCTGTATTGTTGTAACTAATTTTTGTATGATGGTGATTAGCTGTTTGCCGTTATAATCATTATCAGATGAGTATCCAATTCCTATTGATGTTGAAAATTGAATATTATCCGACATATATGCATATATATTAATCTGACTCTCGTTAACATTGCACGTTCACGAGTCGTTGTCAGTTCTCTTGTATCAAATTCCATGTCGATCCTCTCCTGAACCGATGTGAAATTCGAGTTGCAACAACACTTGATGGTTGTTTTTGGATGTCCCTTCGTGTCGATCCTCTCCTGAATCGATGCAAAAGGTTGAAAGGCGGTTTTCGTATCGATGCAATCCACAACGATGATACGAAATAAATGTTCATATCGATGGATGCAAGCTTCGGTGGAGTCCATTGCAGTGGGTATTTGGTTGCAACTTCGTATTGACGATCTTGCGCAATTGTGGGTTGAGTGCTGATGGTTACAAAATAGGCATTTCGTATCGATGGAGTTCAATGCTTTCAGAACAGCCTTCATTGCGCATTTCGTATCGATGGATCCTGTGTTGTTGGATACGAATAGCCAATTTGCATCGATAGATGCGGGCCTTTGGAGGTTGTGATTAGATGGATTCGAAAGGCGTAGTTGTATATCATGACCGATACGAAATACACTCTCATGATCGATACGAAACGTATTGATTCGAACATGATCGATAAGAAACATATCGATTCAAACATGATCGATATGAAAATAAGGCCACCTCGATCGATACGAATTGCTGCATTTTGGACCGCTATGACTTGCATCTCTGGCGATCAATCCACGTCTGAACCCTGATGATACGAACCCTTGTACAATCGATCACATGACTCCGACGAGCTTCATTCTTGCATATCTGGACTTAACTGTTAAACTGCATATTCGACCGCCCTTCAAAGCTTGTCGATGGAGCTGTAACTTAACAAAATGATAACAAACTTTGACTCAGATCGATTGCCAATATCTGGATGGCACGGTTGTGACGGTCAGCGATGACGATTACTCCAATTGAATTTCAAATTCTTGTCGTTTGCATGTTTCTTTAACTCGGTAGAATTTTTTCAAGTGATATACAGCACTACACTACACGTTCACGTTCACACACTTCACACCGGGGGACGCATGGGATTACTATTGTCTAATGATGATTTCTCATAAGTTAGTTAGTTATGGAACCTTCAAGCTCACAGCAACAGGAAATTCAGAGTTCTCTTCCCCCAATAATCGAGATACCGGCCATCGCGGCCGAGATTATAGATCCAGTCCCGGATGAAGTACCTGGGGCTATTTTCACCTGTACTCCTCCAGATTCGGTGCTGTCTAATGTTTCCGAAGACATGTTGGGATGGATATACCAGAGGCATGGTTTGTTAATGAATGATGTGTTCTTGCCGGGTCCGAATGATAGACAGCACGTTCCACCTGAAGGGTATACCGCATTCAACCGTCATGCATGCGCAGCGGGGACACTTCCTCCGTTTAACCAATATATCATGGAAGTGTTGTCTTTCCTTGGGATCGCTCCATTTTAGCTACACCCCAACGGATAAACGTTGCTGAACAGTGTATTCTTCATGTTCATGGAGCATCTCTTTCGACCACCAATCCTAATCGAGATTAGATATTTATTCAACATTAAGAGCTGGGGAGATAACCCATATTTCACATTCTTGGAAGCGGTCAGAAATTGCCAAATAGTAACGAGGGCTTGGACCAGGCTAAGCTACTTCAAAACGAAATGGTTCTATGTTCGATGTCCCCTGGGATTTGCCAGCCGATGGTTAGCTAGACGTAAGTACCGTAATCTTCTCAAGTAGCTAAGAAGATAATCACGACTGATTCCAAACTTATATCACTTTTTTCTTTACAACTGATATCCCACGGCCTGAAGGTGTGCATTTCAAGGAGATAGTTCAGGTACTCTAAGAAGTATCGAGTGAAGAAAGAAACATTGACACGGTTCTGACGGATATGAACTTGAGAAACGTCGGATTGATTGAGCGGAACCAAAGTATTTGGCTTGAGGGAACGCTAAGGTCCGTCTCGAAGAAACGAGCTAAGCGTAAGACGCCCTGACTTGTTATAACCGAGGGGTTGATTCGGAGAGAACACCCACTGACGACGAATTCTTGGCCGGGCCTTCGGATGCGGTTCAGGGCTCTAAAAGAAAAAGTAAAGGCAAGGTTGCTGCTTTTAAGCGTCCTAAACCCGGTAGAAGGAAATCTATGTTTGTATCTTTGCCCGTTCCCGGGATTAACATTTCAGAGGCTCCTCCTTTGTAGGAGGTAAACCTTTTTGAAGTGCTTGACGATATTCCGATTCCAGATTATGTGTCATTCCAACACGATGTCGGATTGGAGGAGCTTCATCAGGCTTTAGACATAAGTGAGTCTCTTCCAACTAGCATGGATGACATTTTCGGTTGGTCAGGGGGTTGCACATACATACACACTTCACGACACCACACAATTCCTGACCGTACGTTAAGCACTTTGGGAGATTACTAACTCTGTTCTTCTTTTACTCTGCAGATACAATGTCTGGCCGAGATTCGATGCTAAGCAGTCTATGGAAAGCTCGCCGATCTTCTACATATTATGAGCAACGCAGAAGAGAGCCGGATACGGATTATGACCGCGGGTATTCTAACCAGGAGCGGTATGACAGAGACAGGGAGTACATACACCGATCTCGATCTCGTTCTCCTCCTCCCAAAAATCCTATACAGCCTCCTGTCTATGTTTCACTCCCTCCAGAAATTTGCGGCACAAGTCGTCTTCTCATGTTTCAAGGCCTGAAATTCAACAACGTAGAAATGAAATCGCAGCTCCCATAATTGCAGAGCAGGACCTCGCTGAGCCTACGGGGAAAGGAGCGATTAAAGTTGCTCAATTGAAGAAAGATTTTCCCGACATCTACTTCGATGGTTATATTTTCCCCTCACATTTAAAGAGAATTCCGAGGAGACTAAGAACACTATTTACGATTATGTGCGGATATTTACTTCCAATACAAGGAGTGGGCAAAAGCCGCGAAAAAAGCATCAAAAATGGCTTTTGAGCGAGCTGCTGTGATTGAAAAGTTAGAGAAAGTGCTCACACAGAAGGACCGGATCATTCAGGTGCTCAATACTGAGGCCGAGTCTTCCCGAAAATCTAAAATAGAAGCTCTCAAAAAGGCCGATGATGCCAACTCGGCCATGGATAGGATACGGAAAGAACATTATGCTATGATCGAGGATATGGGCCATAGGAACACCACCGCCACTGCTGAGCGCGACGCGGCCCTCAAAGTGCTCAACGAACTTAAGTCCCAATTTTATGAAATTATTAAAGAGAGGGATGCCATCAACACTTCAGCACAATAGGCATGTGACCAAGCGGTGGTGATTCAAAGTGAAAGGGACGCGGCTTTGGGAAAAGTCCGTGTAGTGGAGGCTGAGGTCGAAGAAAAAGTTCGGACGGCGAAATCTAGGCTGAAGGCTGATATAGAGGAACTTTTCGTTACCTACAATGCCAACATGTTGAAACATAGAAATCTGGCTTGGCTCGAGAACTATTCGACACATCGCTATAATGCCTAGAACCTTTTGGTCGAGCAGGAGAAGGCGGTGCATCTAGGTTGATCATTCGATGAGTTTGAGCTGGAGAATCATGTGCTGACCGAGGATGAAAAGAAGATTCTCCATGATTCGATGATCTCACATGAGAAAGAGAAACCCAACACCCAGCACTAGGAGATTGGGGAAGGCTCAGGTGTCGAGCATCATGCCACAAGTTCCGAGATTACTGCTCCACCTCGATCTAAGCCTATTTCAGCGGCTGAAGTCAAGTCTATCCCAGCCTATAATCTAGAACAGCCACAGCTATCCTCCATCAAAGAGCATACCTCCGAAGTCGCTCAACCATCCGTGAGCCAAACTGAGGAAGGTACTCTGAACAAATATTATGTATGTTTGAAATAAGGAATTTTCCTTGAAGTGCTTACTAACAATTTCTCTTCTTTCTTTGTTCAGTGACCGGAGTTACACCGACAGCACCTCCTGCAATTCAAGAATTACATCAAATATAGAAGGCCATTATTACTGAAGCGACCACGATGATAATGACCGAGCCAATCGAAGGAACGCAGGAGAGCTCACTTTCTTTCGACGAGCAGATGATGAATGAGCTTCTAGGTCGACACAGTGACCCCTTCGCAGACTTGCCATTTGTCATTAGTGGACTCGCGCCCGCTTCTGGTGCTTCAACATAGACCACTGCTGCCCCCAGCGAAGCCCAACCTATTCGCGAAGAATAAATACTGGCTAAAATCAATGCTGAGTTGGAGGCAGCGGCATGTGGTAGTTCTGAGGGTGGAATGGCGGCACCTGGCCCAGCTCCGCTAAGAATGATACCACCTAGCGGTACACTTGTTGATACCAGTGTGCCCATTCCGCCCCCTATTGCAGATCCGACTCCTCCGATCCCTCCTACAGGAAGCATTCCTCTACATTCGAGTTTAGAGGAGGATGTTGAAATCATGCCTCTATCTAGAGATGATCCGCCAAAGGGCAAAAGCTCAAAGCGAAAAATGACTAGCGGCTCCAGCGGATCCATACTGAAGAGGAAGCCGAAGAAGAAAAGAGAGTAGATAGGCCTCTTCGGTGCATTTTTTGAAAGTTAGGAACTTGTTTTTTTCTTTTCTTTCATAGGCGTGTATAGATGTGGGTTCGGCCCCTGCTAGTAGGAATTTTGGAAAAATTTGTATATGAATCTTCACTTACGATTAGTTGAATGAAATTTTGTTTTCTTGCTTCAACTTTTATTTCTGTCTTTTACGCTTAAGTGTTGTAGCGTTTAAATTTAAGTTCAGTGCATCTGTGGAGTTTCAACCTTTGGGTTGAATTTGATTTTATTTGCCAAGCTTGGAAATCATAAACACGTGTCGTAATTGGAGATCTTGTTGGACTTTGACGCTGCACTGCTTCGGCCAGTGATTAACACTTAAGTCCTTCCCCCAGTTCCGAGGACAAGTTGTAAAGATCGGGTAGTGATCGTAATTTGTCTCTATTTCTTCGATTCTAACATCGTCGGACCGATGCTAAAACAAGTGAGAGTCCAGAGGTCGAATCCACATTCGCTTACTCATAAACGATCACATCCGCACTCTAGGGATCTGCATTTGTATCTCGATGGTCAATCATGCCTATTGAAGTTTTAAGTACATGTCCACACTCTGGGGACTTAGGTTAGTTTATGAGTGGTCGTTCGCACTCGAGTCGTGTTTCTACTCTGTCCGCACTCCGGGGACTCAAAGATTTGTTTGTAATCGATAATCTGCTTTGCACTCTGGGAATCCGAAGACAATCGATGTTGGTAACCCAGTCCGCACTCCGTGAACATGGATTTGACATTTATACTCCAATTCACACTCTGAGAATTTAGAGTTGATGCTTATACTCCGGTTTGCACTCTGAGAACCTAGAGTTGATGTTTATACTCCAATTCGCACTCTGGGAATTTGGAGTTGGTGTCTATACTCTAGTTCGCACTCTGGGAACCTAGAGTTGATGTTTATACTCTAATTTTGCACTCTCGGAATTTGGAGTTGAACAACAGATGGCCAATTACCTCTATTTAAGCTTTTTAGGACTTCACTCGCACTCTGGGAACGATGGATTTATCGGGATCGTGGATGGTCGGTTCACATCCACCCTGGGTTAACAAGTGAGGTCGTTATATGAACGGATCCATCCTCCTCAAACTTTGCTAGGATACGGTTAAAGTTGTTAGATGGACGGGTCCACCCTCTTCAAGACCGTATTTATGAGTTTATGCTCCAACTCGCACTCTAGGAGTTTGGAGTTAGTCAAAGGATTGTCGTGTATCAATCCTTATTTGACTTTAGTGTAGTGACTTGCCCCTGAGCTTGGGTTTCACTTAGCGAGTGGCCAATCGTATCATAGTCACCCCCTATTTTAATAAATTCCACCTTATGATGGAATTTAGCTCTCCGTGCATCGTGATGTTGTTCGTCACATTCAATAAATCACAACTTTGGCCCGAAGAGATGGCATTTTATTGCTAAAATAAGAAAATACGGCAGAATTAGTTGCCTTATTACAAATTCACATTTCGAAATGCAGAAACAAATTGCAAATAAAAGAACGAACTAAATAAATAAAGCCTGTCATGTATAGTAGCGACGGAGACTCTCGCTGTTCCAAGCCCTCGGCAAAGTAAGACGGTCAACGGTTGATAACTTGAACGTGCCATCTTCGAGTTTTCGTGTAATCACATACGGTCCTTCCTAATTTGGCATCATGTGTAAAGAAACCAGATAGATTCTCTTAAGAACGAGATCGTCGAGTTCAAAGGTTCATGGTCGAACCTTGGCATTGTGTAACCGGGAGACTCAACTTTGATGTGCGGCTGCCCTCAAATCAGCCTCATCACGCTTCTCATCCAATAGATCCAGGAACTCAGCAAGTAGTATGGCGTTTGTTTTTGGATCATAATAAGTCATGCGATGAGAAGGTACTTCCATCTCGACTGGAATGGCGGCTTCTGAGCCATAGGATAGAGAAAATGGAGTGTGTCTGATCGTGGACTTGTGGGTCGTTCGGTAAGCCCATAAAGCCATAGGAAGTTCATCAACCCACTTCCCCCCATTCTTTTCTAGTCGTTTCTTTAGGATAGACTTGATAACCTTATTAATAGCTTCAACTTGGCCATTCGCTTGAGGGTGTGCAACTGCAGAGAATTTCTTGTGGATATGGAAACGATGACAGAAATCCTTGAACTCAACACTGTCGATCTGGGCTCCGTTGTCAGTAATGATGGTATGCGGGAGACCAAATCGGTGGATAATGTTGCGAACTACAAAGTTGATCACCTTCTTCGTTATGATTGTTGCAAGAGGTTCAGCTTCAGCCCATTTGGTAAAGTAATCAACTGCGATGATAGCGTACTTTGCACTACCTTTGGCTAGAGGTAGAGTGCCAATAATAGCAATGCCCCATACGACAAACAACCATGGACTGACCATTTGAGTTAAATCAGTAGGTGGGGCTCTAGGAATTCGAGCATGTTTCTGGCATTTATCACATTTCTTGGCATAGCCTGCTGCAGCACGGTTTACAGTTGGCCAATAATACCCATATTGGAGTACTTTTTTAGCAAGAGCTTGCCCCCCGTGTGATTGCCACATTCTCCTTCGTGTACATCATGGTTAACCGCGATATTATTGGAGTACTTTTTTAGCAAGAGTTGGCCAATAACACTCGTTTAATTTCATCATGCGCGATACATCGGAGGAGAGGAACATAATATCCTCTTATATACATGACTCCATTCCGAATGGTAAACCGCGAGGATTTTCGAAAAATCTGTCTTTTCTCACTTCTGTGCTCAGGCAGCATCCCATGCTCGATGTAATTTCGGTACGGAGTCATCCACGACTCCTTACTGGGGGTGACTTCAAATACAAAGTCTGTCTCCATCTAATCGATGTTTGGAGAAGATGACGTCTCCATAGGAATAAGTCCCATTTGTTGTGCTTCGCCCGTGCTGACTAGCTTTGCCAATGAATCAGCCTTTTGATTGCGCTCGTGGGGTATGTAGAAGATGGCATAATAGTCAAACTGATCAAGTATTCCTTGGACACGAGCTAGATAAGCAGCTAGTCTTCGGTCCTTGGCCTGATATTCACCTCGAACTTAGCACACGATAATTGGTAATCACAATAAATTTCCACAGAACTTATTCTCAAATCACGAGCGAGTTTCAATCCAACAAGCAAGGCTTCATATCCAGCTTCATTATCGGTCGCACGGAAATCAAATTTCAGGGCATAGCATATGGATCGGCCTTCGGGGGTTTCGAGTACTACCCCAGCACCCGAACACCGATCGTTTGATGCACCATCAGTATGCAGCTCCTAGATATATTCGATAGATTTACTTGTTTCTGGCAAGTCCTCTACGACGGTGAACTCAGCTATGAAATCTGCTAAGACTTGTCCTTTAATAGCTCCCATTGGAGTACAAGTGACATCGAACTGGCTCAGTTCAATGTTCCACTTGAGTAACCTACCAGACGTCTCAGGCCGCGTAAGGACCTGTCGTAATGGCTGATTGGTGTACATAGTGATAGGATGAGCTTGGAAATATGGATGGAGCTTCCTTGAGGCAATGACTAGGCAATAAGCCAATTTATCTAGCTTTGGATAATTTCTCTCAGCTCGGGTTAGTCGTTTACTAGCATAGTAGACCAGTTTCTGCACTCGGTCTTCCTCCCGAACTAAGGCAGCACTGATTGCGTTTTCTGATACCGTTAGGTAAAGGTATAATTTCTCGTGGTCGATAGGCTTTGATAAAATATGCGGTGTAGAGAGATGTTGAACTAGTGCTCTGAATGCGTCTTCACATTCCGTGGTCCATTCAAAGTTTCACTTTCCTTTTCGGATCAGATCGAAGAAGGGGATGCACTTGTCGGTGGACTTTGAAATGAACCTGCTCAATGCTGCTACTTTTCCCGTTGAGACTCTAGACTTGCTTTATGGTTCTCGGAGTTTGCAGATTTCTGATTGCCCAGATCTTTTCGAGATTCGCTTCCATTCCTCGAGCGTTGACGACGAACCCAAGGAACTTCCCAGATGCGACTCCAAAATGACATTTCAGTGGATTGAGCTTCATCTTATATTCTCGAAGGATGTTGAACATCGATTCCAAGTCTCTTACATGATCAGTGGAGAATATCGACTTTACCAGCATGTCGTCCACATATACTTCTATGGTTTTCCCGATCTGGTTGGCGAACATCTAGTTGACCAGGCGTTGGTATGTTGCTCGGCATTCTTGAGTCCAAAGGGCATGACTCTATAGCAGTAGAGTCCCAAATCGGTCACAAAGATGGTATGCTCTTGGTCGGGTAAGTGCATGGGTATTTGGTTGTAGCCAGAATATGCATCCATGAAAGATAGTAACTCGTGCCCAGTAGTCGAATCTACAAGCTGATCAATTCGAAGAAGTGGAAAACTATCTTCCGGGAAAGCTTTGTTCAAGTTAGAATAATCAACGCACGTTCTCCATTTCCCATTCGGCTTTTGGACAGGTACAGGATTGAATAACCACTCCGGGTATAAAGAATCTCGGATATGCCCATTTGATTTCAATTTATCGACCTCTTCTTTAAGGGCGGTAGATCTCTCTGGATCCATACCATGCCTTTTCTGTTTGATCGGGATACACCGCGGGTCAATATTCAACTGTGGCTCGCGATATCCGGCGAGATCCCACACATGTCAAAGTGCGTCCAGGCAAATACGTCGAGATTTGCCTGGATAAATTCAAAATTCCTGTTGCAGTTATTGGCTTAACTGAGATCCAGTCTTTATCGCCTTTGAATCGTCTTCTTCATCGATCAGAACATCGATCGTCAGTTTGGCCATGGAGGCTTAACTGTCTTTAGATTCATCTTTCCTCTCAGTGTCTCTAGGGTCAAGATGCCTATGGAATTGGTTGGGGTGCCCGGTCCGAGGCCCAGGCACCAATTGTCAATTATCGGCAAAACCGACGTAGAAAGACTCTTCTACGCCCTTCCCTTTCTCCCTTCGTTGCGCCCTGCGTAGCTCAGCATCATAACAGGCTCTCCCGGCAGCCTGATCTCCTTGAACCACTCCGACCCCATGATCGGTAGGGAATTTCAGATTCAAGCACCACGGGGCAATAGCTGCCTTGAATTCAGTAAGGGCCGGTCGGCCCAAAAAGGCATTATAAGGTGAATCAATGTCCAAAACAACAAACCGCAAAATCCGGACTCTCCAACATTCTCCAACCCCCAATTCCACTAGCAGTTACACCACTCTAGTGGGTATAGTAGCACTTCCATTGAAGCCATGGATTCGAGATTGATAAGATTTCAAATCCTTGTCTTCCATCTTCATTAAATCATAAGCTCACTTGAACAAAATATTCATAGAACTCCCGCTGTCATCCAGGATCCTCTTCATCCAAGCAGGACCTACCTAGGAAGATATGACAAGTGGGTCGAATGTAGGGGCTTCGACCTTATCAGTATCCCTGTTTCTGTATACGATGTCATCTTTCATCATCCTTTGTTGCTAGGCCGGAGCCTCATCGTCACAGCTGCTACAAAACTCGAAGTCCGCATGCCTGATAGAGCTGCCATACGACTCCATTTCCCTCCATCTTCGGTCTGCTGGATGAGGACCACCACTTATTGTATTTATAACTAACCTCCCGCTAGTACGAGCTGGTTCCTCCTGTCTTTCTTGATTCGATACACGATTTTGGGTTGATGGGCCCGCACCTCCTAACTGTGGCGCTCGCACAAGCTGAACCAATTCTCTAATCAATTTCTCGATGAGATCCTGCATATGATGACACTCATTTGTGTTGTGGCCATAACTCTCATGAAACCTACAAAACTTTCCTGTCTGGATCTGCCTCTCCGAGGATGGCTTCGGAGCAGGCTTCTTGTATTGCATAGTATTGCAGGTCTGCAAATACACATTCTCTAGTGACGTATTCAAGGGAGTGTAGTTATCAAATATTGGAGCCCTAAGTCGTGGGCCACGGTTTTGATCTCACTTCTTGTTTTGATTGCCATTGTTCCTCTACCGAGTTTGCTTGTTATGTATATTTAACTGAACTTTTCCCGAAACTCTCTCGGGACTGCTTAACCGCAACATTACTTTGTATCCCTTCCATACTGGGTCCCGCATCATCCTGCTTCCTAGACTGTTTCGCATCCTCTCGTCTCAAGAATTAGGCAGCGTTGGAGTAGAAATGGTCCAATGACGCGGGGGGTTTCCCAGCCAACCAATTTCCAAAATCAAAGTCAAGGTCAATCCCCTTAGTCAATGCCATTAAGATTGAGTTGTCGTTGGGATTACTAATCTCCGCACACGCAGCATGAAATCTCTCTAGGTAGCGTTTGAGTGTCTCACTGGGAGCTTGAGTGATGCTGGATAGAGTATTGACATCTTTAGGCCTCGTAACATGCATACGGAATTATTCTACAAACTTAGTGGCCAATTGGTCAAAGGAAGAAATGGATCAAGGTGGCAATCTTGTGAACCACATGGTAGCAATGCCTCCCAAATAAATGGGAAAACTACGGCATTTCACTGCATCATCAGCTCTTGCAACACTCATTGACCTTTCATACTTCAAGATATGTTGATTGGGATAGAATTTCCTTTATACATTGGCAGAGTCGGCATCCTTAATCGCCGAGGGGGTTCAGCATATAATATCTCATCGGTAAAAGGAGTATGACTCCGAGAGATTCCCCAGTTGTCATTCGTGAGGCCTTGGCTTTCTCGAATCATCTACCGAATCATAGTTGGAATATCCGACATCTGTACATTCTGTGCACGCTGAGCCAAAGTGTGGTCGGGTTCCACAATGCGAGGCTGAACCGGGCGTTATTGACGGCCCATGTCTCGCCTCCTTGGCTCAAAGTCTTCTGGGACGTATGGTTCAAGAGTACGTCCACGTTGATGATGGTTCAGATCTGACTGATTCCAGGCATCAACCCTTGGTTCAACCGCGGCGGTGGTAGCACGGTTGTCTGTGGTGTATTGAGGAATAGTACCTCCCGGGAGGAGGGTCTAGTATGGAAACTGGCCAATAGGCCGACTCTTAGTTGTCCAACGGTCATTGTAGGCTGATGTCTGGTGGCCTGTGTGTATCTCCCGTCTAGCCGGGGAGGGGTGGATATGTGGTTGTAGTCAGACGAGGCTGAACTTTCTATAGAGGAATGGGAAGCATGATCTCTTCTAGATCTTCTACACCTTTGGTTAGATGGAGGAAATTGCGTGGGATTCTGTCTATCCCGACCTTCTTGATCGGCAGCGGTGGAGGTGGTCCTTGTGCTTATCATCGCGATCGGTGAATTCCTTTTCTAGATTTTATGCAAATCTAAATAGGTTGGAAGGATTCTGGATTTGAGATCTGGATCTTCTTCTTGGATTTATGCAATCCGGTATCGACAATAGATCCAAGGTGCAGGAGAAAAGCTGTTTTTTCTCGGTGAAAGCACCAAAGTGTTTGTGCCAAAAATGGGTACAACACTCTTTGGAAGTCTTTGAAGAGATAAAATGAAGAATAAAAATGTAAAATATGGATTATCTAACAAAAACTTCAAAAACAGATAAGGAAATGCGCAGACACATAGCAATTTAGAGTGGTTCGGCGTGTTGCCTATGTCCACTATGAATTTTGATGATTTTATTAATATTCTTTGGATGATTACAATCGATTGCAGCAGATTACAGCGAATTACACTTATGAATTTAAGTACAACAGCAATAGTAGAGTGAAAAGTTGAATCCGGCAGAGTCTGGGCGTACGAGAATCAAAAGATCCTTCATTTTTAGGCTCTAGGGCTCTATTTATAGGGGAGGCTGATATTTCACTCAGATCTTGGGAGACTTCTTCTGGCACGTGGGTGGGCCCAAGCGATCGATCCCATGAAGTTTCGACTTGATCCATGATCGACACGAACGTAATTCGTATCGATCAAGATTTTGTCCAATGAAGTCGAAACTTGGTGTAAGCATTCTTTAGCTTGTATGTAAGCTCCCATGAAAATTTCATAGCATTTGGACTTATGGATCTCGAGTTATGATCGATAAGTGTTGGAGCTTTTCGGCAGGTTGTTTGGTTCGAATCGATAGCTTCGAATCGATCCGTTCGAATCGATCGTTGCACGTGATCATGATGACGTGGTGCGCACTCTTCGTATCGATCCACCTTTTACACCGAGTTGACTAAGTCGTTCCCAAAGATCTCGCCTCATTCGTATCAAAGATCATTGCCGATTCGTATCGATGGAAGTTGCGCAGTTCGTATCGATGGGAGTTGCGTAGTTCGTATCGATTGTTGGGTCTTGTTCATATCGACCCACGTTGCTCCAACTTGATGGATGCGAACGACTGATGACTAGATGGATACGAATGATAGTATCATCGTTAGGCCTTGATGGATACGAACAACGGTCCCATGATGGATATGAACTAGCGAAGACAAACGGATACGAACAGGGCTCTCTTCGAGGGATACGAATAAGGTAGTTACTTGATGGATACGAAGCAGTGACTATTTGGTGGGTTCGAAAAAGTCCGGTACGAAGGAAGTCACCCTTGGATGGATATGAAGTAGACCTCCGTGTTGTAGTTGATGCATGCAAAGTAGGCATTAGCCCATCGATACGAACCGATGCTCTGAGATGGATTCGAACGCGACCGATACGAACCAAGGCTTGACGATGGATACGAACTAGACCGATTCGAACTGAGGCACAAAGATGGATGTGAATTTTTTGCTGCTCTGATCGATACCAAGACGATGGATACGAAATGAGGTTATTTCCTTCAATTTTGTATCGATCATACTTGAGTACATGAACTCGGATTGACTTGAAACTTGTAATGTTGGCTTTCATGGCTTCGCTTGTCATGTCTTATCGATTGTAGCTTGATCCGGACTCAGACAAAATTCATCCATACCATGGTGAACCCGTGTGTACTCGATATCCAGGACGAGTGGTCCTTGGTTTTCAGTCAGTTCCTTGATATCTCGGCCTTACCAAAAGGCGAGATAACACCATCCATGCCAAATTCATCAAAATAAATGCAGATTATCCATCGTACATTGTTTTATAAATGTTGGCGTTGGTTATCCACTGCAAACTCCATAGTTTTCCTAGAATGACTATGAACCCTTGGATGCCAAATCCCGAGGCTAACCACCTATGGAAAAACATTCTTTACTTTAGAAATTTGATGTGTGCTATCCACCGCACATTCCATGGTTCTTCTAGGTTAGCCAAGAACCCAACACTTGGCCAATTAAAATTTCATGATCCTTATGATTATTTATTAAAATTCATGATCCCCATGATTATTTATTTTCCCTAGGTATACCACCCATTTAACATATTCCCATTAGTAGTCCCATTTAGGTTAAATAAAAAAAAACATTAATAGCCCCAATGTATATTTTAGAAAGCATATTTCTATTTGTAACCCCAAACTATGTATCGAAAACATTAAACCCACCCCAGTGTCCCCAAGGTTTATTGACATCCAATTTATATAAGGACCACCCTTACATATTCAAACAAGGATAAGTATTTTATGTTATAACCCTTTGAAGTAACCCCTTCAAATTTGAGAAATTTTACTTAAAGAAAAATGGCTAAAATGGGCCTTTAAGCCCCTTTGAATGAAGTCCCATTTGAAAGCAAATAAGCATCCAAAGTTAGCCCCTTCGAAGCCTACCTTTTGGATGCATCATAAAATCAGACCTTTCGATCTTCCCGGAAGCTTTCTTTTCGACCTAGTTGAAATGTTCTACCTTTCGATGTGTCGAAAGTCTGGATTATCCCCCTATAAAACCACTTATAAACTTTCTGAAAGCAATGAAACTCATAACCTTTCAAAATCATTGAAACTCAAAACCTTTCGAAATCATTGAAGGTAACCCCTTCGAAACCTTTCGAAATCAAACCTTTCGAAACCAAAACCTTTCATAGTCAAAACCTTTCGAAGTCAAAACCTTTCGAAATCAAAACCTTTCAAAGTCAAAACCTTTCGAAGTCAAAACCTTTCGAAGTCAAAACCTTTCAAAGTCAAGATCTTTTGAAGTCAAATCCCTTCGAAACCATTCAAAACAGTAAAGTGTTGGTGCTGGAACCAACCCTTCGAAAGCAATGGAGAGAAGCAGCAAGTTTTTATAAAACAAAACACAACCTTTGACTCCATCTAGGTCGAAAGGTTTGGAAGGACAACTAAACTTCCGACCCTATCGAAATCTAACCTTTCGAATTTGTCGAAAGGTTTCATTTAAAACAAAAAAGCAAACCAGTCAAAACCTTTTCTTTTGTATCATTTGACAATATCAAAATCTCTTTGTTGAAAGCTAGCAGGCGTATTTTCTTTAAAACCAAAACAAAGTTTCATCTCCTTCGAAAGCTCTAATATTTTGTCCCTAAACTATTCGACCCCTTTCAATTCACTACGTACTAGTCGCCTGATACCATGTGTATTGATATTTGACCTAGTCGAAAGGTTTGATACCTTTCGACCTTGTCGGAAGGTTTGGAGTGAAAGCTGAAGCTCTTGCCGAAAGAGTTGAAATAGTGAAAATTGTACTTTAAAATAGTTCTTTTGTACCCCACCTACCATATTTGTCTAAATCTGATTGGTTGCTAGAATTTTATATTCAAAATTCCTGTCGACTTTCATTACTTGGAAATTTAAATAAATTTGAAAAAAAACTCCTTTCTTATTTATAATTATACAAAAAAATTAAGTCCCATACCTTAAATAATTTTATATAACTATTAAAACATCATGAAAAATTCCAGAAAATCAATTAATACGTTCTCTTCAACATAATAAAATTTCAAAACATATGAAGATCAAAACCACTCGAAATTTAACCAAAACCGAATAAAAACATGTTTATTAATCCACTAACATTTAAAACACCTATGTCTTATCCAAACAAAGGTTTGGTCATATCCTAACCAAGACACAAGCATGAATCGGGTATAACCCATAGTGGATCTAAATAGAGAAAATGAGACGATAAACATGATTATTCATCTTGATTATTTGATTGAAGAATGAGATATTTTTCTAGCTTTAATTCCTTAGCTTTTTCTTTAATTTATGCTCTTCCTGGAGCTTTTAATGGCCAGCCGAAAGTAGGTGAGAAGTTTATGAATGTGAAAGTGAAAATTTATTAAGGTGGAGGAAGAGATTTATATTAAGAAATGTTGCCCCATTTCCAAGCTTACCCCTTAGGAAAATTCCTCCTTCTAAATTTAGTTAAGTCTTATTTTAGTTTATTCATTAAGACACATCCAATTGATTTATTAATCTCATCTCTCTAATTATGCACATTATTTTATTTAATTTACCTAATTAAATATCCCGAATAATGTTAATCAAAATTCAGGGGCATTACAGACTCCCCTTATAAAATTTTATCCTCGAAATTTCAGTAAGGACAAAAGAACAAGCATATAGCCCATGCAAGCAAAGCTAGTATAACCTATCAGCCAAATTCTATATAAACTCTATATAGAACATACAATCTAAAACAGCCAAGGAAAAGTTGCCCTAATCCTGTCTTCTATCTCCCAAGTACAGTCCTTCATGTTGTTGCTCCACTAAACTTTCACCAACCTGACTGTCATGTTCCTTAACCTCTTCTCATCTTTTGCCACAACATGAACTGTTTGTTTCACAAAAGTCATATTCGGTTCCACCACTAAGTACTCCAGTACCATCGGAGTGATAGTAGTTTCTAGATCATGAACATACTTTCTAAGACGAGAAACATGAAACACACTGTGGACCCTTGCCAAACTGCTCGATAAATCTACTCAGTACGCGAGTTTCCCAATCCTCTTTGATATAGGAAATGGTCCAACATATCTCGATGTTAGCTTTTCGATCTTCCTGAATCAAACCAGACCTTTCATCGGCGATACCTTGACGAAAACTCTATCTCCAACTGAGAACTCTAGGTCCTTATGCCTTCTGTCCGCGTAACTCTTCTACCTAGACTGAGCTTCCTTCATTCTTTCCCGTATCAACTCGATCTTTTATGTCGCCTCTCTCACCAAATCTGGATCGAGGACCAATTTGTCTCCGGTCTCCAACCAACATGCTGGTGATATGCATTGCCTTCCATACAAAGCTTCAAAAGATGCCATTCTTATAGTAGTCTGATAGCTATTGTTATAGGGAAACTCCACTAAGTGCAATTAATCTTCCCAATGACCACTAAAATCAAACACACAAGCCCTCAACAGATCTTCTAGTACCTTGTTGACTCTCTCTGTCTACCCATCCGTTTGAGGATGATATGCGGTACTCATTTTGAGCTTAGTGCCTAACACACTCTGCAGGCTCTTTCAGAACTCGCTAGTAGACAAAGAATTTCTATCAATGACGATACTACTAGGAATTCCATGCAGTCTAACGATGTTCTTCATGAACAACTTAGCCAAAATAGGTATCATCCTGGTTGACCTTACGGGAATGAAATGGGCACTCTTGGTCAATCTGTCCACTATGACCCATATACTTTCATTACCCCGGTTTGACCTTGGCAATATGTCAATAAAATACATGGATATCGAGTCCCACTTTCAAACTGGAACATCTAAACGTTGAAGCAAACTACTAGGCTTCTGATGTTTGGCTTTTACTCGCTGATAGTTCAAACACTGTTTTACCCATAAGCCAACATCCTTCTTCATTTCTTCTCAGAAGAACTTCTCTTCACGTCCTGATACATCTTGGTTTTTCCAAGATGAATCGTAAACTTCGATCGATGACATTCTTTAAGGACTTCCTTTCTAAGGTTTCCAATATCTGGAACACATAATTGTTCCTTCATTCTCAACCAACCCCTATAGTCAAGAATAAAATCCTTTAAATCATAAATATCAGTTCCAACTTCTAATCTTCTAATACTCTTGGCTAACACTGGATCCTCTTTCTACCTAGAAGTAATCCGTTCGATCAGAACTAGTTGAACTTCCAAACAAGACATCATGGCGATATTCCGACTAGATCCAGTAGTTGACCTTAACTGCACACTGCAAGAAGCCAATGCTTTCCAGTCTTTCCATTCCGCCAACATAGCTAACACCACATTCTGATGTTTTCTGCTAAGTGCACTTGCCACCTTATTTCTTTTTCTCGGTGTATACTCGATGCTAAAATCATAAGCTGCAACAAACTCCAACTATCTCTGCTGTCTCTTGTTCAGCTGCCTCTGAGAGAATAAATACCGTAGACTTATGATCCGTGAATAGATAAAACCTTTCTCCCAAAAGATAATGCCTCCACAACTTCAATGCGAAAATTACCGCTGCTAACTCTAAATCATGAGTAGGGTATCTCACTTCATGCGGTCTAAGCTGTCTAGAAGCATAGGCAATCATAAATACCATTCTGCATTAGCACATCACCTAACCTAGTACCACATGCATCTTTGTAAACTACCAATCCGTGATTCCCATCTGGAACTACTGACATGGGCGCATTGGTTAACAAAATTTTCAACTTAAGGAATGCTTCTTCACATTTGTCAGACCAAACAAACTTCACATCCTTCCTGATTAGCCTAGTCAAGGATGCCGCTATCCGCGAAAAATCCATAATGAACCTTCGATAGTATCCTGCAAGTCAAGAAAACTTCTAATCTCATTTACCATCTCCGGTCTCTTCCAATTGTTAACAGCTTCAATCTGATCTAAATCAACTGCTAAACCTTCCTCGAAAACTACATGACCAAGGAACGTCACTTCCCTCTTTCAGAAATGACATTTTGAGAACTTTGCTTTCAGCTGATATAGCCTTAGCATCTCCAACACTATTCTAAGACGATCTACATGATCCTTCTCATTCTTAGAATATACCAAAATGTCATCAATAAAAACCATAATGAGCCTATCCAAGTATTCTCGGAAAACCTAGTTCATCAAATCCACAAAGAAAGCTGTCGCATTAGTAAGCCCGAATGGCCTAACTAACCATTCATAAGACCCATATCTGGTCCTAAACGCCGTCAAAGGAATACTATCATGTGCCGCTCTTAGCTGATGGAAACATGTCACCAAATCCAACTGGGAAAACACTCTGGCTCCACTCAACTGATCAAATAATTAGTCGACTCTCGGCAAAAGATACCTATTCTTAATCGTCCTCTCGTTCAACATACAATAGTCGATACACATCCTTAACGACCCATTAGGCTTCCTCATGAATATCGCGGCCATTCCCCAAGGCGAACTGCTTGGTCGGATGAAATTCTTTTCTTCCAATTCCACTAGCTGCACCTTCAATTCCTTCATCTTGGTTGGTGACATCCTGCTAGGTGATCTACTTACGGGTTCAACACCTGGTACGAGATCTATTCGAAACTCGATTGCTCTTTTCAACGGCAAGCTCAAAACTGGTTCAAACACATCTAAAACTCTTTTGCAACATAAACCTGGTTCAACTCTGCTTTCGTTCCCATGGCACCCAATAATACATAAGCATTTTCGTCCGAACTCCTTATTGAGTAAATATCTAGGTTATGGCTATTAGGGTGCTTCAATGATATTCCCTTCCCCCCCGGCAAAATATCCTTGCATCATATCTATCTAACGAATCCATACCCAATTCGATCCCCAAACCCATGAAATCAAAAACATATGAACTACATGTAAACATATGACATAACAATTCAAGTTCTAACTAGTCATATCTCATTCCCAAAGTTGTGTACCCTCATATAGGATTTGTAACCCTTATAGGAGTAATAAGGTATAAAGGTTCCAGACATAAGCAATCTACCAAATACTGAGATATAAATGAGTGTGATGCACGGGTATCAAATAGTATCCTAACTGGAGTATTATGAACCATAAGCATACTTTCCATCACAACTTTTCCTTTCTCAGCAGCCGTTGGTCTAGAGGATGATGGTTCTAATGCAAAGACCATTCCCTTTCCAGCCTTAGCAGCCTCGGGACACTTGTCCTTATGATGACCCATCTGGCCACAGTTGTAGCACTTCACATTGGGCCTCACTTCAACTGCTCTTCCATCACCTGAGCAACACTCATTAGCATAGTGCCCCTTCTTGTCACACTTGTAATAAACAATATCGGCCTTGCTCTTCTTAGCTGCTACCCCTGACTAGGCACCTTTCTTCTTGAAGAACTTTTGCTTCTTACCCTAAAAATTCTAAACCTCAACTGGTTTCCTCTTTCCAAAAGTAGAAAGCATCTCTTCATTTCGAATAGCCATCTCAACAACAATATGGCATGAATCTCGGAGGTTTGGCATGGTTGCTCTGGCGATCTCAGGATCTAACCCCTTTATTAACTTATCATTCCTCCGAATGACTATATCCACAGTAGCATATCTGTAATGGGACAACTCATCAAATTTCATAGCATACTCAATCACCGATTTATCCCCTTGGACTAAATCTACAAACTTCCTTAGCAATGCTGACTTGGCAACCTCAGATAGAAATCTTTCTTCGAACCTCCTTCGGAATTCAGCCTAAGTCAGGTCTTCCTCTGGCTCTTCTACAGTAACTCCATTCCACCAAAATAATGTTGCTTCCTACAATTACCTTGAAGAAAGTCTTCTCTTTTGGCTATCCGTCAAGTTGAGATATGCAAATATCCTTTCATAATGCAATAGCCAGTTATCTACTCATACTGCATCCTCGGTTCCCAAAAAAGGCTTCCTTCCAAGATTAGCGTAATCCCTGCTCAGTTTGGCATAGTTATTGCCAATTGGGACCACCAGATTAGCTCCTCCAACATTCCCTACAGCCACTCCTGTAGATGCTCCAACTTGCATCATATTCATAAAGAACTGATACATTATTTCTACATCAACATTAGCATCTGGGTTTGCATTTTCCTGTCGACCCTGGTTGCTCCTAGCATTGGGTCGGACATTTCCACTGGTTGCGGTGTGTCTTCCACCTTGATTCATTCTTCCGCTTCCTACATCCATATCTTACTTCCCTACTACCTGAAATCCAATCTTTGTAAGATACAGAGGAACGGTCTAAGAGAGTGGGGAATACATACTTAGGTATTTACAGCAAAGTACACATACATTAAAATAATGCTTACCCAAGCCCAGTTATATGTTAGATTCACTAGATTATGCTTTAAAAAATTTTTAAGGTTCAATTCCTTTTAAGTACATAAACCATGCTTTGATACCAACTTTGTAACATTCCACCTTCTGAGGCCCAAAACTAACTGCTACTAATGCTGTAGTCATCCGTAGTTGTTATTTCTTGGCAGCCAATATGGCATAGTTAATATTGATACACTAGAACACAAGAATATGAAATTTTTTAAACTTTCAATAAAATGAATTTCCCATTTTATGCAAATTACAATTTAAGATTTAATTACATAATCCCAGATGTTAACCACGTTCAGATCACATATACATGTACAAAATACGAAAAGAGCAACATGTGAAGATGTCCCCTTATGATGATCATAGAACGAATAAATATAAACTTTATAGTTCTTAGTACATCACAGCAGAAAACACTAAATAGCTCCTATATAGCTAACACTTCCTCCTGCACATCTCCCGAAGCTTATTCGTCCAAAAAGCTGAAAGTCTCCCACTCTCAGATTACTCAAATCAATTTTGAGTACCCGAGAGTTTGTGGAGAAATACAAACTTCGAGTCAGACAATAAGTCTGGTATGAATAATCACATATCATCTCTTATCATAAATAGATGGCTAGCGAGACCACACCGCTTAGCAGAACAGGTTTTTCCCTCACCGGTATCTAAAACAAAACATGCAAATCATTTACTATGCTCCTGCACCCAAAATGATTAGTCTTAATATAATATGAAATAAAATCATAAATCATATATATTGGATATCTCATCTACCCATTTATTAGATATCCCATCTAAAAGTAATTTATTAGAGTTCCCCTCCAAAATCTTTAAAATTACTATCCGTCAAAACTTTAATAGGACTATCGTCCCAAAATCATCAAAATAAATGTAGATTATCCATCGTACATTGTTTTATAAAAGTTGGTGTGGTCTATCAACCGCACACTCCATAGTTTTCCTAGGATGATAATGAACCCTTGGGTGCCAAATCTCGAGGCTAACCACACCTGGAAAAATATTCTTTACTTTAGAAATTTGATGTGGGATATCTACCGCACCATGGTTTTCCTAGGTTAACCAAGAACCCAATACTTGGCTAATTAAAATCATGATCCCCATGATTCTATATTAAAATTCATGATCCTCATGATTATTTATTTTCCTCAGGTGTACCACATGTTTAACCTATTCCCATTGGTAGCCCTTAGGTTAAATAAAACAAATATTGATAGCCTTAATATATATTTTCCAAAGCATATTTCTGTTTGTAACTCTAAACTATGTATCTAAAACATTAAACCTACCCCAGCGTCCTCAAGGTTTATTTATATCTAATTTATATAAGGATCCCCCTTACATATTCAAACAAAGATAAGTATTTTATGCTATAACCCTTCGAAGTAACCCCTTCAAATTGACAAAATTTTACTTAAGGAAAAATGGTTAAACAACGCTTTAAACCCCTTCGAATGAAGCCCCATTCGAAACCAAATAAATGTCCAAAATTAGCCGCTTTGGAAGCCTTCTTTTTGAAAGCATCACAAAATCAGACCTTTCGACCTTATCGGATGGTTTCTTTTCGACCTAGTCAAAAGTTTCCACCTTTCGACTTTGTCATAAGCCTGGGGTATCCCCACTATAAAACCATTTATGAACTTTTTGAAAGAAATAAAACTCAAAACCGTTCAAAATCATTGAAACTCAAATCCTTTCGAAATCATTGAAGGTAACCCCTTCGAATCCTTTCAAAATCAAAACTTTTGAAATCAAAACCTTTCGTAACCAAAACCTTTTGAAATCAAAACCATTTGAAGTCAAAACCTTTCGAAACCAAAACCTTTTGAAATCCAAACCTTTTGAAGTCAAAACCTTTCGAAACCATTCCAAACAGTGAAGTGTTGGTGTTGGTACCAACCCTTCGAAATCAATGGAGAGAGGCGACAATTTTTTGCAAAACAAAAGATAACCTTTGACTCCATCTGCGTCGAAAGGTTTGGAAGTGACAACTATGCTTCTGCCCTATCGAAAGCTAACCTTTCGACTTTGTTGAAAGGTTTCATTTAAAACAAGAAAGAAAACCAATCGAAACCTTTTCTTTTAAACATTTGACAATAACGAAAGCACTTTGTCAAAAGCTACTAGGTGTATTTTCTTTAATACCAAAGTAAAGCTTCATCTCCTTCGAAAGCTCTAACCTTTCGTCCCTAAACCTTTCGATCCCTTTCAATGCACTATGTACCAGTCACCTAATACCATGTGCATTGATTTTTGACCTAGTCAAAAGGTTTAATACCTTTCGACCTTGTCAGAAGGTTTGGAATGAAGGCGGAAGCTCTTGCTGGAAGAGTTGAAATAGTGAAAATTGTAATTTAAAATAGTTCTTTTGTACCCCACCTGCCTTGTTTGTCTAAATTTGATTGGTTGCCAGAATTTTATATTCAAAATTGCTGCTGACTTTCCTTATCTGGAAATTTAAATAAATTTGACAAAAAACCCTTTGTCCTTTATAATTATACAAAACATTTAAGTCCCATACCTTAAATAATTTTATATAACTACTAAAACATCATGAAAAATTCTGTAAAAATTCTAGAAAATCAATTAATATGTTCTTTTCAACATATTAAAATTTCAAAGCATATGAAGATCAAAACCACTTGGAATTTAACTAAAACCAAATAAAAATGTGTTAATTAATCCATTAGCATTTAAAACACCTATATCTTATCCAAACAAAGGTTTAAACAGTTATATCCTAACCAAGACACAAACATGAATCAGGTATAACCCATAGCCGATCCAAACGAAAAAAATGAGATGATAAACATAATTATTGACTTGATTAGTTGATTGGAGAATGAGATAATTTCCTAGCTTTAATTCCTTAGCTTTTTCTTCAATTTATGCTCTTCCTAGAGCTTTTAATGGCCGGTCGAAAGTAGGTGAGGAGTTAATGAATGAGAAAGTGAAAATTTATTAAGGTGGAGGAACAAGTTTATACTAAGAAATATAGTCTCATTTCCAAGTTTACCCCTTAGGAAAATTCCTCCTTTTAAATTTAGTTAAGTCTTATTTTATTTCATTCATTAAGACATGACCATTTGATTTATTAATCTCATCTCCCTAATCATGCACATTATTCTATTTAATTTATCCAATTAAATATCCTAAATAATGTTAATTAAAATTCAGAGGCATTACACTGCCAGATAGTTAAGAACTATAACTCTACCATAGAAAACGAATGGTATGCCAACTATTTAAAGTGTTGAATGGATGCTCTAGGAATAGATATGACATTTCATAAATGACGATTGGATGACTATTGACTCATGTGCCACTAAAACAATATCGCATGTCATGACATGCTATATTTTCACGAAAGCATACTTTAGGAGGCTACTGTACAAAATTGAACCAAGCAACTTATAAGTGACATGGACTTTAGGGTGAAGAGGAACTTAGGAAGATGCTTGGGATGATGGAATGAAGAAGCATAAGAGGTTTGAAGTGTTTTGGATCAAAAAAATTATGGTAGTTACCGATCACAATTATAGTCAGTACCGAGATGTTTTCAATAAGAGGACCTAATCTTAAGTTCGGAAGCTTGAGATATAGACAAGTGTAGGAAAGCAAGTATTGGATGATGAGAAAATATGCTCGATACCGACAATATTTTGGTCAACACCGACATGATTTTGGTACTCAAAATTAACTTTTTCTTCCTTTCGGGTTTCATGGATCTGAATTCTTACCTGGTCTTTCATGGCTTAGTGACTATGGTGGTGGTTTTGTACTAAAAATATAGAGGTAAAAGCAACAGAAAGAGAACTTTTGATAGTTGTGGATTTTGGCTCTAACCCATCACTCTCTTCTCCTCCATACTTCAACCCTTCATCACGAACTGCTTAAAGCCAAACTTGCACTATTTTATAAAATTGAAATTATTGTAAATCGTTTGTATTCGTGATAAGTCTTAAAGTAATGGAATTAAAGTGGACATGGGCAGTGATTTGAGGTCGAACCACTATAAAACTTATGTGTTCTAGCTGTTATTTTTTTTTGAGGAAAATGAGTAATCCTCTATGATTAGAGGAGAGTAATATGTAATTTTATTTTACACTTAAATAAGAGCTGTCAGTACGCCTGGTAAATATTGATAAGCCCTATACAGTAAAAAAATAAAAAATAAAAACCCCAAGACCTACAGAGCTAAGGTCTAAAACAAAAATACAACAAAAACCCGTAAAATGAGTGCTCTGGTCCACGAAATTAGGAATATCCATCCAAACCAGCAAGCATGCTTGAATCCACTAAGAAACTAAACAAACAAGAATAAGCATAATACACACACACACACACACACACACACACACACACATATATATATATATATATGTGTGTGTGTGTGTGCAAAATAAAATATATTAATTTAAAAATAGAGCCATAGGACAGCAAACAATTAAAATTAACACTATACAGGGATTATTAAAGAGTATAAATCAAATATAACTAAAAATATCCTAGTAAAAGCTAATGTTCTAATTAAGTGAAACAATCAACTATGTGACAATCACCTCTACACAAACATAAATAGTGGAGGTCTAATATACAACTAAAGGTACCCCTATGTGAATAGTCAAAGGAGTGAAACCATGAACGAGCAATGAATATATTATAAATTTGAAAATGAAAGAGGGAATAAATGGTATATTACAACTTTTCTTGATTTTATCAATTTTAGTTTACTATGTTCACACAAACATAAGCATAAAAGCATGTAAAACAATAAGGTGTTAACGCTTATAAAATCAGTATGAAATAAGATATTTGATAGTAAGTTTCGAAATATACGTGGTATTGTTTTGTTTTTATTGATTTACTCTCCTTTTTATGTGATTTGGGGTGTTGTGTCACTTTTTGTCCAAACAAAATACATGTAAAAGTGTAAAAGTTATTTCAATTTGAAAATATATAGGTGAACTTTTATGTAAAATCATAAACTATTTGATTCCTACCTAGATTGAAGCAGGATTTAAATTTGTAAACTTCATATATATATGGACACACAAATATATATATATATATATATATATATGATTACAAACCTTACACGCATGATTGTTTTAAATATTGAAACATTGTTTACAATTGTTTATGTATGGATATATGTATGTGTACGTTATTTTAACGCCAATTCTATAAAATGGACTGTTTTGTAAAACTCTAAAATTCAATTATTAATCCTTCCTTAATTATACATACATACATACATACATACATACATACATACATACATACATACATACACATACATATATATACATATATCAAAACTATGGATAACAAAGGCATATATAATGGGACAAATGGGTCTATTACAGTGTAAATCATACGACGTATATACAATCACATTAGTCATTTACACTTCTTATTTGTAGGTATTACTCAATTTTTTTGTAAGTGAGGATATATCGATTAAGGCTCCTATGTAAGAACCTGTATTTTACATATTAAAGGATCATAAAATATTTTTATTTATTCGTATGAAGTCATATGATTCTATAATTTTGGGATATGACTCTTAGGGGTATTTTACACCCCTATGGTTTTTCCCGAATTCTCTGTGACCATTTTGACCTTGAAAATATGTTTTGGCTGCAACTTTTGATAAAAGTTGAATTAGGGTCTCAAACCAATTCCAACGCTTTCCCATTTCATAGAATGATCACGATAGAAAAAAGTATTTACGTTAGTGAGTTATTTCTCTTTTTAAGTTTTAAAAACTACTAGTCAGAATTAGCATGTAATTAGTGAAGCACATTGGTTAGCCTAATAGTCTAATTAAAGAATCACTATGAATAAGGGCTGTAGGAGTAAAATGAACACATCCCCTCTCATTCTAAATCAGGTAAACCCTAATTAGCCTTAAATCCATCCTAGATTCATCCAAAATCATCCAAATTGCTCTCTAAATCGAACTAGATTATAGATTAGGATTAAACCATCAACTAGAACATAGAAATCATCGATTTTCTTGATTTGAAGTGAATTCTATCACTGTTCAAATTGGATCAAGATTCATAATGGTCGAAGTTTGTAATTGGTGAGTGATTTTTGCCTTCCCACTATACTACACATGTATATATGGCATAATTATAGGATTTTACATGTTTTAAATTAATTTTAGCCATAAAAATATTTTCTAACTTTAGTGACATGTTGATCCATGCATATGATATAGGTTGATTAGAAATAACCTTGATTTATGTTCATATATTCATGTTATATGTAGATCTATGATAGAGATTGCCCTGTTTATCTTATTTTGATGGATTACAAGTTTGATCGGATGAAATTACTAGTTATTCTATGTTTAGATGATATGATTTTATGTTGTTTGCTAGTATTTTGATTGCATAGGAAGTTAGGCCGGATAATTAGGCAAATTAGAGGCAAAGTTGGTCGGAATTGGACGAAACTTGGTAGGGAGCTTTGGAGTATGAAAGGAGCTCGAGATTCAAGTCGTAGGTCCAGATACACTGTGATATCCCGGAATTTTTGGCAATATCAATTTAATAATCTGTATTTAAAATTAAATTGATTTGATAATTTCTGTAAATAAATTTGAATTGATTTAATAATTTTACTTTAAAAAATATTTAATTAGTAGATTTATCTTTTAAAAGTTAATAAATTGGTTTCTATTTAAATGAATATTGCATGTATATATATCGTAAATAAATAATCTTGGTTTAAATTTAATAAATGAATCTTGATTTCAAATTCTAATATATATATTTAATAATTTGAAAACTATGATTTAAAACAATATTAAGCTTTCCAAAGCTATTTAATAAATAACTATATGGTTTTAAATACATAAAATAAAATTTTAATTGTTTAAAAAGGATTTTAGCTTAAAAATTAAGTAAGACTTATAATAAGGTTTGTTTTATTTCTTTTTAAATATTGTTTAATGAATATGATTGTAATTTGATATGGAAGTTTAAAATACAATTAAAATATGAAACATTTGTTCATTTAAGTAATATGTAATCTATAACCTCTTTTATAAATTTCATTTAAATTGTCAAATGTGTTATTTTCAAGTAATAGATATGTGTATTGTTTTTATTTATAATTTTACTTGGTTTTATTTCTTTAAAATTAGCTATATATATAACTAAGTATTTTAAAAAGTAATTAATTAAGTGAAAAAGCTTTTATTTACATTTAAAATAAATACTAAAATGTGTTGTTTTCCTAAGGCTTCTAATAGCATGTGTTAAGTTAATAAACAAGGAAATAGACAAATGTAAATATTTAGGACAAGTGTCATATTATTTTTATTTTTCTTTGATTTTTAATAAATCATAAATTTAGTTATGTAAACTCATACTTCTTTCATTCTTTTCTTTTTCTCATTTTCAATTCTAAACTAAGAAAATTTTCAGGTATAAACTTATTACTTTAAAACAATCCTCAAATCAAAAGAAATTCTGAGGATCAAAAACCATTTTCCTACAAAATCTGTAATCTTTCCATATCAAAATGCAAATCAATTCCCTGTAAACTTATTTTCAAAGCAAGCCTGCATTCATTATCCTCAAAACTGAAGCCTGTACATCATTTTTTTCAACCTGGAATTGATTTCTGCATACAACTTCATTTTTAGTTCAAAACAATTTCAAATCAAGCACCAAAGTATTCCCAGTTTCTGTTCACATGCAAATCAAAAATCTTTAGCCTGCATTTTCTTTTAAGCTGGAAGTTTGCATGCAAGTGTATAAATCAACATTTCAAGCAACACAAGTTTTTAAAAAAAAAAGGCAAGACTGCAAATCATTTTCAAAAGGAATCCAGTCTGCATTTCTTCCGAATCTGGAAATCAAGCTACCAGCATGCACGCAGTTCTAATTTAGTTTTCAAAGCATCACAGCAACTCAATTTTAAAAACAAAATTGAATTCAAGCATTCAAGAGTTCAAAAGATCTTCAAAAGGCATTTTCAAAAATTGGTGCTCTGTCTTCTGTTTAAGGTGAGTAACATCGCTTTTTAAGATTTAAATATATGAAATGGTTACATGTTCATCTCTGAAATTAGAATGTTAAGTATGGATATATTTTGGTGCATTTCTGTATATATGTGATTGTATGAATGTGTGCTTGGCTATTTTATCTGTAAATTAATTGTTTATAGTTTCAAAACTAAGAATTTAAACAAAATTGATCCCTTTTGATCTAGGTTTTGTTAAGATTTAAGTTTTAAACCAAAGTTGGTTGTTTCATCATAAAGTAAGTTTTAAAATTTGATGTAGGTGAAAATAAATTTAGAAGCTCACTGGAAATCAAAAACAACAAAGTAAGATAAAGATAAGTGTACATTTAAATATCACAATTAAATGTTCCACGTTTAGGATCTGAAATCTCACCCAAAATGATGATTTTTAAAACTAAAATCCTAATTTTTAGATTAAGGTGAAAGGTGCATTTCTGGTTTAACCAGAAATTGGTCATTGGGAAGATTCTGGTGATCTATGTGGTCTGGAGGGTTAGGATTTTATGGAGTGATGCAGTGATGATCGGAGATAAAAGGAAAAATACCAGGAAGTTGGTCAGATCATGGTGGCCGCGGAGACTGATCAATTGAGCGTGGAACCCTAGTTTTTATGGGTTTGAGTTTTTATTTTGGTTCGACTTCCTCAGTGGATCGAGTGCAACGAGGCCTTGGGTACTGGAAGTTGGTGGGTTGACAAGGACTTTGTCGGAGTTTCAGAGGTAACGGTGGTCGGAGCTTCGAGGGAGAGGCGTTAACAGGTTTTGGATGTAGTGGTATACCTGCTCCAGTTTTTGGTTTTTGAACTCGAATTCAAATTCGAGTTGATTGTGACCGATCTGATGATCGAGGTAAGATGAGGAGTTGCTTACCGTTGTGAGACGATAGTCGATGTTGATCGGAGGCGATCAAAGTCACCGTGCATGTGCACGGTGCACTTTGTTCTGATGATGTTAGCTGATGGAGTTTGGGATTGAAGCAGGTGTAGCATACTCGAGTGATACGAGTGTTTGATTGGAAGCGTTGTGGGGTTTTGATCGAAGCAAATTGATGTGTGGCTCGGGTTAAAATTTGGTTACAGGTTTATTTCAAACCTGATCTGTTTTTTTTTAAATAAAATTTAAATGAAGTAAATGTAAAGTAAAGTTTGAACTAAGTTTAAATTAATGTTTAATCTGGATTTAAGTTAGTTTGAATCTTAGATTTGAAATAATTTAAGTTTTTTTAATTTAGATGGTTTTAACAACTTTTAGCGTTTAAAGTGTATTTGATTTGAATTTTAAAATGAAGATTTAAAATGTAAGTAAAGCTTTTAAAATTTAAGTTAAATCTGGAATCAAGATTAAATCTGTATTTCAGTTTTGAAATTAAAGGAAAATTTTAAATTGGAATTGTTTTTAAATAACTTGGAATGTTTAAAGTGTATTTTTAAATCTATTTGAATTTAAAAATGAATTTGGTTTAAATTCTTTTAAACTTGTTTTATAAAATGAATATTTCTTTAACTTATGAGACAAAAAGGTTTTTGAACTGTTTTTAATTTTGTTTAAGTTAAATTTGTATTCATTTTAAAATCTTAAATTCAAAATGAAATTTAAAATGAATTTAAGGTAAATTTGAAAGCAAATTGTTTTTAAAATACTTGTTTAATGATAATTTAATCATTAATAAGATTAAGGTTTATCTCAAAGTTAATTAGGACTTAATGATTTGTAATTCATTAAATTATTAAGATAATTAAGAAGGATCATTAATTAATTTAATTAATTAATGATCTGGGTTAATTAATTAAGTAATTAAGGGTTAATTTAATTAATTAAAGGATTAGGTAAGTTAATTAAGATTAGTTAAATTGTAATTAAGAAATCATTAATTAGATAAGATTTGATTTTAAATTAATGATGTGAAACTTATTAATCAAGTACCTAAAAATTAATTAAGTTATAAATTAACACTTAATTAATTAAATAATTAGAGATTAATTAATGGGTTATTATAGATAAATTAATTAGTAATTAATAATGATTAATCTCAGTTAATTACTTTAGAGAAGTAATTAAAGAATTGTTAACGGTTAATGAAGGTCATTAGCTTGAGATTATTTAATAATTAATTAATATGATTAATTTTAATAATTAATTAGATTAATTAATTTAATGATAATCATTTGTGAATTGTTTAAGTGTAACTACTTAATGGAAGTAATTAATTACTTAATATAATTAATTGAGCTTAATGTGATTAAATTGATTAATTAAGTTTAATTAATTTAAACACTGGATGATTTGATAATAATTAATTTATGTAATTAATGAAGTGCAATTACTTAGTGAAGTAATTAATTGATAATTACTGGATGTAATTAGTGGAATATGATTTAAGAATGGAGGTAATTTGGATTAAATTACTTTGTAATTAATCAATGGATTAATTAGGAAATTAGCTAAGGAGCAATTAATTTATTTAATGAAGTAATTAAGGGTAGATAATTACTGAATGAGATTAATCAAAAGTGATTAATAATTATGGTTTAATTAAGATTAATTACCTAATGTAATTAATTTAAATAAAGTAATTAATTAAATTGTAATTAGGGATGATTAATTCATATAATTAATGATGTCATTAAGGGTTGATTAATTAAGATTAATTAATCAATGATAAGTGATTAAAGGGTAATTAATTAATGTAATTAACTAAGGATCAGTATAGTTAATTAAATTAATGAAGTAATTAGAGGTTAATTACTGTAATTGTTTGAGAATAACTAATTTGAGAAATTAATTAAAGGATACTTACTTGAATGTAATTAAAGGATAATTAGTCAAGAGAGATTAATTAAGGTGATTAATTAGAGGATGTTTCATTAATTAATTTGTAATTAATTAATGTTTATGTAAGCAAGATTTATATTGATGAAGTAATTAATTTAATTTACTTTAAATTAATTAGAGATCAAGTAATTAATTTAATTCATTTTAAATTAATTATAGATGATGTGATTAAGTAAATCATTGCTTATGTATGGATGGATGATAATTGATTTCCTTGAATAGTTAGAGATCTTAGATATGAGATAAGTAATGCTGTGTGATATGGATGCTTTGGTTGCATTGAGATGATAATATGAATTATCTATTTGTGATGATAATGTGGATTATCTGTTTATGATGATAATGTTGATTATCTATTGTAAATCTGAGAATTATCTATCTGTGTGTATATTGATAATAGAATTGAATTGTTTTAAACTTTAAAACAACTTGGACCTTAAAAGACACATTTTGGATTTCGATGAGATCGGGATCGGGTTTCCAGATTTGGATATCCGAAAACCACATCGATCCAAATTAACGATAGGTCATGAATCTCAAGTGAAGATGAAGATACAGAGTGCAAGGGTTATCATCGTTAACTCTGAGGGTGATTCCAAAATGAGAATAACGAGATAATGCCTTCGGTTTCGTTCGAACCCGGAACGAACTTGTATGGATTGAATGCTTTTAGAACATCGTCAGGTGGACGATGAGCATTCTATGATAGATGTGTTATATAAAGGTAATCGTAGCCTCAAGCCTCATCAACCGGGAATGGCTAAAACAGGGGAGGTGCAGCAAGGCTAAGTGGGTTATACCCAAGTAGGACGAGATTTACCCCTGCCTAGATGTCCCTTTTATTTCGGCTGTGTGGTGCGGTTGCTGATCACAACTGCGGGGTGGTCTTGTTTGGAACTGTTCAGTAAGGAATGGTTCCGGCTTTGTGTTGTAGGGGATTGGGAGTAATCCTCAGTACGGTGATCTAGGCCCCGTACTGTGACGGGCGGTACCCCAGTAGCCCTGCCATTGTATGAAATCCAAAATCCAATAATTGCCATCGGTTTTGATTGTATTACCCACTTTTGTGGCTAGTAGCTGGAATTTAATGAATGTAACAATTTCGGCTATTTTCTATTTACTTGAAAACCCTAGACCTATTATAATATCACTGGATTTCCTATCAAATGTTTTGGTTAGCGTAAGGTAAAAACTTTTTCATGTTTATGTGTGGGAAGTCTTACGTGATACCTTTTGTTTTCAAAGGTTTTTCAAAGTTAAGTAACCTTAACCTGTTACTCACACCAGACCCATGTCTGACCCGGAGTTTATTTCTGTTTCTTAAACTCTTGGGTACTCAAATTTTTACGAGTAGCCAAGGGATTCAGGTTAGCTTTGACGAATTGAGAGGAGCAATGGAGCAGGAGGCTTCTGCGTTGTAGTTATATAGTATTCTGCTATGTTGGTTCCTCTGGGTAGTATCTTGGTATTGTATTGAGCTGTAATAACTGGACATGTGTTTAGAACTGTCTAGTATGTGATGTATAACCTGTGTAACTCTGATAGTTGTTGTATACTATGTAATACTTATGTTATTAATATAATTTATTCGTTACGCTGTTGAGAATCTAATGTTGTTTCTTCTTTCTCTTCTTTCTTTCCTTTTTTCTATTCCTTCTTTCTTAAAGATGATGCGACTTTCTGGTCGTTGAAAGTCGGGTCGTCACATACACTAAGTACAAAAGCCGGTACCTACAAGAGAGGTCGGCACCGAGTTTTGTAGGTTGGTCCAACAAGTCGGTGGTTTTGGGGAACTTAAGAGCAAAGCTAGTAGAGGTGACCCAACTTAAGATCTAAGTGATTTGCTAAAGGTTGGATGCTATACAGACTTGTTTTCTAGAATTTGAAGTAGGTGCTTTGGAGTGAGAACCAAGTTATTCAAATGGAAAGGTCGGGGTCAAAGCATTTAGGCATGAAGTACTAAAAACAAGGAAGGGGTGGAAAGAAAATTGGCCAATAATTGGCAAAGGGGAGAGGCTGATGCCTACATGAGAGGTTGGTGTCCTTCCATAATGAGTCTAATGAGTGTGAAACATTTGGAAGGTGAAGTTGGGGTCCTATAGATCGCGTTGGAGGTGTTGGCTCGTTTGCATCAGGGTTGGATGGCGATGTAACAACATGAGGAAAAGAAGGTGTCTTCGGATATTAGTTCATGTTAGGAGTACATTTTGAAGATGGCAGCTCGGTAATATAAGGAGTCGTAGGATCGAGGAATATGTAAGGGTTCCTTGTGAATAATGGAAAATAGATTGAGCAAGAAGGGCTTGGTGTCCAAATGGAACAAAGAAGGGCTTGGGAGTATATGCTAAGAAATCATTGATGCTCAGAGTGTTTTCTATTATACTCAAAGTCGGGGTATTATAAATAGGGATGCCTATGGATTAGTAACGAGGATATGTATACCCTGGACCTGTGGCTTTGGGTCTAGTGTCCAGCTATGGGATAGGAGACTCGTATCCAGCTTTAGACTGCGAGATAGGAGAGTACAATGGAGAACCGGGATTTCTATTAGTCCTTGCTAGAAAGGAGGCTATATGAGCTGTTATATATTCAGAGCACATGGAGTGATAGTTAGGATTGTATGATGGATGCCATGGTTGCTTTGGTTGTTTTCTTTAGTAAGCTATCACTCAAAGGTATCGAGTGAAGTAGACATTGGAGATGGGAATACCTGGATGACTGAATCCTTTATTTACTTTGTGGTATATCTTTATGATATTTTAGAGTTGTAATGACCCGATATTTTCAACCATTCGCATCCGCACATGTCCGACTTGAATTGCTCAAAATACCGCGTTGTAAATAAAATTTCGCAAAGCTCATCATATACAGTAAATATGTAATCACAGATCACAGACACACAGTAAATAATATCACAGTGGAATTAAAAGAGATAGTAGTTCATGAAGCTACTACATAAAAATAAGATACATCAGAGTTAATGAAGATACAATAGAAGAATAACAAGATACATCAGGTATAAAGCAGAATACATCACTGAAATCACTGTATACTGAAAGCAAAATGGATGGCTGGATCTTCAAGCAAAGCTCCAACTCCGAAGGTGAGTCTTGAATGCACAATCACTCAGTCTGATTCGAGCGTAAAGCAAAACACAAAACACTCGAATCAGGACATAAAAACTTATGAACTGTCAACCAACTCAAGCGAACAGTAACAAAATGCATCAGTAACTTAAAGGATGCTTGGAACCGCCCATCCTTTAAGGATCCGTTAAACTATTTACTATGTAGTAATATTGCACTATTATAATAATGTCTACAGTAAAATAAACTTACTTTAGCGTTGAAGGGTTACCCATATTGCCCCCAACACGTAATAGTCCCAGTAGTCCATCCAGTATCAGCGTACCTCCAGATCGGGAGGCTACCCTAAATACTCCATGGGCTACGGGAGAAAAATAACTCATGGTAAGGCTCGCAATGGTAGGTGACATGGCACAACTAGGCAATGCCAGGGTAGATATACCAATTATGCTTCCGGGCTGGTGGTAACGCATGGTAGCCACTACCGCCCACTTCGGAACACACTCCTAATCCAAATCGGAGGATGGCCATCAAATAAACCACAAGTAAGAGTATAGTATCAAAGAAGTGTGTCCAATAGGAGGAATGACCTCACTTGGACCGTCGATCGCTCCTGTTTTAGCCACCTTAAGCCAACTCACGAGAGTCGGGTCCACGTTCATACCTTAATAGGATCGTCTCCACCATCCTACTTCATTCTGGAATCTCTACCGCATACACGGTTTTTAAAGTGGTTTTCAGAGTTGGCAGAGAGTATGACAATTTCCGATCCCGGTCTCTTTAACAACCAATCGTTATTATAACGTCCTGGTCATTTCAAAATAGTTCATAATCCAAAAATCAAATCATTTCATTTCAAAACTATATCTCTTTCAAAATAGTTTATACTTCGAAACCAAAACCATTTTTATTACAAAACTATATCCAAATCAAATTAGTTTATACTTCGATACCAAAACCATTTGTTATTTCAAAACTATATTCAAATCAATACGATATCATTTCCATTCCAAATATATATTCATCTTTCAAAAGTCATAATACTTCCATAGTTATAACTCCTTCGAAACCAAAATACTTGAAATCATTACACTTTGAAATCATAACATTTCGAAATAATACATTTGAAATCATGAACATTCCTTTAATTATTTACATTTTACAAATTTATTCAATTAAACCCAAATTTTCAAATTTCCAAATTTATTCAATTCAAACCATCAATTTCAATTCATTTCAGTTCCTAACAAACCATTTCAAATCTTATAAATTTCAATATAGATTTGATCCACAAAATAAACATTCAATTTTCAACATATGTCAATGCTTTTATATCCCACATTTTAAAACTAATTTTTATAATTTCATATATCTCAAATTTTACTTCATTATTACTTAGTTTTGAAATATTCATTTCATAAATCCAATATCATTTAAATAAACTCAAATTACAAGGAAACCAAATATCCTTTCATACTAGTATAAACTTCAAATATTCATTTATCAAATAGATCAAAATCAAACATCATTCCAAATTCACACTCTTTATCAAAATAAAGATTAAATCGTTTAAAAACCATTTCAATCATCAAAATATCATATCCTTTCAAAACCTCATTATCAAATCATTGTTTGAATTCAAATTCAAATATTCAATTTCGATATCATTTTTAAATCAAATAAGTCATTCATTTATTATTTCAAGTTTCATTACAAAACACATTACAAAATTTCATTCAAAAATTCATTTATCTCATTTCATTCCATTTATCACATAACCAAGTAAATCTTATTTAAATTCAAATTCAATTTAAATTCCTTAAAATTCAAATTTAAATATTAAAATATATTTCCAAACTCTTGAAATTTCATAAATAATCAATTTCAAAGGTTAAATCATTTAACACTTTAAAATATAACTCAAATAGTGTTAAAATCTATAACATTTCTAAACATTATCAATTCATAGCAACGATAGCATTTAAAAAGTGCTATCATAGCTTATAGTTTTCAAAATAGTTTAGTTCAGGATCAACGACATTTATAAAATTTCGTAATAGATATTTAGTTATTTCAAACCTAGTTAAATTCAAAACAATAGCATTCAAAATGTTGTCATAAGGCCACAGCATTTTTGGAAACGCTATTAACAAAATTCCATATTTTATTACAACTTCGGAAACATTAACATTCATAAATCTTTTTTATTTCAAAACTTATAAATCATATTTCTAGAATTAAAAATTTCGCATTTAAATAAATTTTAACATATGATTTATCACAATCAAAATTTTATAATTAAATATCCAATTAAAACTCAATTCATTTGTTAAGTCGAAATTCACTATTTTCTTAACGTATAAATTAAATAAAACTTAACATTTTACTACAAATACCATTTCAAAACTTTAAATTTAATTTCCATTATTTACTTACATTTTAAAAATAAAATTTAAAGTCAAAAATGACATTTACTTCAAATTTACATACTTAAATTCAATTCAAATATTTAACTTTCTTAAAATATAAGAAAAATATTTAAATCATAATTTCATACTTTAAAATACATATTTATATAAAAATCATTTAAAATATATACCACGGGGTTTGTATATAATTTTCTAACCTAGGTCAAGTGATACGGAAATGTATCATTTCAATCCGCAGTTTAAAAAGAAAACCCGGGTTCTATCATTTCAAACCCGCAATCCCAAGTCAAATAAAATACAATAAAAATCACTTGAGCCTATCATTTCAGCTCATAATGATTTTTTCCCCATTCTAATGTCCGTTCGGGTATGTATCATTTCAACCCATAGTGATTTTATTCTAACAGAGAACCTCCGGTGTGAACATATGCATAAATAATATAAACGCAGATACTAACATGTCAAATGTCGCAATATAATGTCATATATCATATGTCAGGTGATAATTAACAAAGTTAACATGGTAATAACATGGCATAGCATATCATATAATCATCATTAACTTGCATAAACATTTTATTTACCAAACACTTGTCATCAATTTACCATTTCATAAGTAGAAATGTCAGAGTGAGAAAGACTCACCTTTTCAAGTTGGAGTTAGCAAATCAAACTACACGAATAAATTCCAGAAAGCACGATACGACACGATACGGCACGACATAGCACGACTTTGATTAAAAGTGAGAAGGAAGAGCCAAGATAATGATCTTGTAAGCAACAAACCAAACAAGACAATGTAAACATATATTTACAACACAAAAATATCATTGAAACAAGTTGAAATAAAAAGCAATAAGAATAAGATAATTTGATCTTTCTTTTACCACTCAAATGCTCGGCCTATGAGATTCCTTTGCTCGGCCATGATGGTGCAATAGACTCGGGTATGGCATCATATAGCACAGCTAGCAAGGAGGTTTGATGGTAGAAGTTATAAGGTGAAGGATGCATAGGGTCAAGGCTAAAAGAGGCAAGTTTGGTGCAATATTTGGCTCGGCTTGGTCACATATGGGTTCGGCCATGGGTCAATTGTTTTAGGTCAGATCAGGTGATAACTGCAGTGGTAGCCAGAGGAGGTGTAGCTGCTGGCTATGGGGTGGCCGAAGCAAGATATGGAGGGTAGGGTGGAAATTGTGGCTCGGCTAGGCAATTTGGAGGAGTTTTGTGCAAAGTTTGATGTGCTAGCATCAATGGATGGCCACGGCCTATCATGGTCAGAGGAGAGGGTGATGGTGCCGCTATAGATTGTGGTGGTGATAGTGGAGCTGAGGAGTAGGAGCTAGGCCAAGCAAGCTAGAAAAATCAAAGGCAAAAGTCAATAGAAAGTATGAAAAGAAAATGTAAAATGGAAGAAGCTATTAGAAAAAACTTATAAATAATTTCAAAGATGAAGCATAGCTGTAAGTTATGAAATGAAGAAAAATTTCTCACATGAATGAGAGTGAGCAAGCACGGCTATGCATAGAAAAGTGGACGGCTACTCAATGAAAAGCCAAATGGAAAATGAAAAGACAAAGGTATTGAAAAGACATAGAATATAAAAGGGCTTTTGTCTCTTTGTATTTCTAATTTTCTTTTAATTGAAATAAACCAAATAAATTTCAGTAAACAAAATTAAAATTAAAACAAAATAAATTGAAAAAGAAAATAAATAAATAATTTGAGGAAAAATATAAATAAATAAGAAAATAGTTTAATATACTGAAACTAGAATTTAAAAATTGTAAACAATATACAATTAACATTAGAAAATTATAACTTCACCTTTAAAATATTTTAAAAATAAAATAAATACATAACATGTCATGTTACACATGTATACACAAATTAGAACAAATAAAAATATTACCTATATAAATTAAAATAAATAATTTTGTTAAATAAATCAATTTACACACAATGTTGTAAAAATCATAACTTTCACAATATAAATCGGATTTCAACGAAACGAAAAGCAGTATACTTGAAATTTTATTTATTTTCATAATAAAAGATAAAATGTAAATTTTTGAATTTTTGAATTATTAAATTTAAATATCAAAGTTTGACCATATTGACAAGAATTCACATTTTTGGAAAATATTCTATCTATTCGTGTTTGGAATTATAATTCACATCAAAATCAAAATTTATATTTAAATAACAAAATTTATTCATTTTAATAAATAGAATAAAGTTTCTAAATTAAGAATTTCAATTAAATAATTAAAATATACAATTAAAATAATCATAAAATATAAGGTTGTTACACTCTCCCCCACTCAAAACTTCTCGTCCCCGAAAAGGAATGAGGTATGGGAAAACACATAAAAAGATAGAAGAAATAGGATTAAGACAAGATGAAAAGAAGATTAAATTTATACCTGATAATTGTTGTTATAGGTAAGTTTAACAAGGTGGAGATGGTCTTCCCAAGTTCCTCCAGAATCAAGAACAAAAGCACGAAAAAGATCTTCGAGAATCTGATTCACCCTTTCCGTTTGACCGACGGTCTGTGGATGGAAAGCAGTGCTTAGATTCAAAAATGAGTACCAAAGATTATCAAAGATTATAGAAAGATTTCTAAACAGATTGGTATAAGCAATAGTCTCCCCATTCTGTAGAAAGATAAGGGAAATAAGGACAACCAAAAGATAGTCTGAAAAAACAAAATAAGATAATAAATTTGAAAGCATGAAAATTTCAACTTAAATTGGAAATTGGTTTTACATAAGTTAAATAAATCTTAACTATCTCTAATTTCATTATCTTTGTCATCCAATAATCTTAAATTAACAATCTCTAAAATCATGGATTTGAAAGAAAAAAATCATTTATTATATTCATAGTGTACTCAATAAAAATTAATTCTTCTTTATTCCTAATTAAAATTAAACTTATTCCTCTCAATATATTTTATCACCTATTTTAAACATATTTATACTTATTATAACTGCCTTAAATTTATTCTTAGTTCCTTCATCATCATTTTATATTGTAAATTATTCCATTACCCTTTTTCTCTATTTACCTTTATTAGTCTTTTGATAACTAAAATTTAAGTGTATAACATTTATTATAACCACTCAAATTTTATTTATAAAATCCTTTTTATATTGTGTATTATCCAACTACGTATTCAACTTTTGTATAATTTTGGTAAGTTATATTGGAACGAAATTGTGTATTATACAAATAAAACTTTCCAATTCAATCATTTCAAGCTTGAATATTTATCCAAATCTTGAAATTATCCTTCAAGATAAATTCAGGAATTAAATTTTCGATAAATTCCAAACTATTTAGAGATAATTAAATGCATATATACTATATATATATCCATTCAAATTTAAATCATATATAAGCATATGTTATAAATCCAGTCTTATTTTAGAAATTCAAATCAATTAAGTTCCCCAAACAAAACAATACCAAGATTGCAGAACGTTCTATTCACTTCGAAACATGAAAATAAATGTCTGATGCTGCAGTTATCATAGAAGTTATTTTTCAGCGACAAAGAGAAGAGCACTAATTTTATACTTTTAAAATTCTTTGGAAACAAATTTCTGTTCGAAAAATACTTTAAGTGGTATATCCTTTAAAACTTTAAGTACAAGATTTGGAATCCATCGGAAATTAAATTCTCAAATTCTTGTTTTAAATTCATTTTAAATTTTCAAATAAATTTATAACCATGTTTATAGTTCAATTATTTATATATAAAACAAGAGAAATGATATATAAAATCAAATATTATTTCTTAATAACCAATTCAAATAAAAATCCGAAAAAAGATTTATAATATAGTTACAAATTTATTTCATTACTAAATTTGAAAGAAAAAACATATTGTGTGAGTTTGCTCTGTTCAAGTGTTTTGGAAATCCTATCGATAGGGTTGATCAGAGAATTGATCGGAAACCCAAATCAACATCAACAACTCAAACAACACAATATATAAAACATTTAAATATTAGTTTACAAATAAACTTCAAGAATGATTTGAAGACAAGTTTAAAACAAAGATGAGATGATTAAATAACAAAATAGAAAGATGGATAAGCTTATATAAATCGCGGGCAACCTTAACCGGGTAAAGCGTGACTTAAAGAATAAGATTGATGTGGATTTCTGGGTAAATCAACATTCGGTCTCAAGAGATAGAGTTCGGAATTATAAGAGATACTAGCATCTAAACCGAGGATATAAAATCTTTGGTGAATCGATGTTGTTGTAAAGGAGTTTCACCCCTTTACAAATAAATTTGAGATTGGCGAGACTGCCGACTCATTATAAATATCATTCGAAGTAGAGTTATAGGATACTCCAGAAAAAGAAGAAGACGAATAGTGAGGGACACGAATGGATTTTGAAACTGCAGGGAAGGTTCCGAAATTCAAAGGAATCGAGTCATAGAGGAAGAGATTCAACTCGAATGAAAGTGATTCTGTAAATACATTTACCATACATGCTAAGTTTGGCCTAGAGCTACCAAAGCTCTGATACCACATGTAACGACCCGATATTTTCAACCATTCGCATCCGCACATGTCGGACTTGAATTGCTCAAAATACCATGTTGTAAATAAAATTTGGCAAATCTCATCATATATAGTAAATAAGTAATCATGGATCACAGACACAGAGTAAATAATATCGCATCGGAATTAAAAGAGATAGTAGTTCATGAAGCTACTACATAAAAATAAGATACATTAGAGTTAAATATGATACAACAGAAGAATAACAAGATAGATCAGGTATAAATCAGAATAAATCATTGAAATCAGTGGACTGAAAGCAAAATGGATGGCTGGATCTTCAAGCAAAGCTCCAACTCCAAAGGTGAGTCTTGAATGCAGAATCATTCAGTTTGACTCGAGCGTAATGCAAAACACAAAAACACTCGAGCCAGGACATAAATACTTATGAACCGTCAATCAACCCAAGTGAACAGTAACAAAATGCATCAGTAACTTAAAGGATTCTTGGGACCGCCTATCCTTTAAGGATCCGTTAAACTATTTACCATGTAGTAATATTGCGCTATTATAATAATGACTACAGGAAAATAAACTTACTTTAAAATAGCGTTGAAGGGTTACAAATATAGCCCCCAACACGTAATAGTCCCAGTAGTCCATCCAGTATCAGCGTACCTCCAGATCGGGAGGCGACCCTAAATACTCCACGGGCTAGGGGAGAAAAACAAACTCATAGTAAGGCTCGCTATGGTAGGTGACACGGCACAACTAGGCAATGCCAGGATAGATATACCAATTATGCTTCCGGGCTGGTGGTAACACATAGTAGCCACTACCGCTCACCTTGGAACACACTCCCAATCAGAATCAGAGGATGGCCATCAAATAAACCACAAGTAAGAGTATAGTATCGAAGAAGTGCGTCCGATAGGAAGAATGACCTCACTTGGCCCGTCGATCGCTCCTGTTTTGGCCACCCTAAGCCAACTCACGGGAGTCGGGTCTACGTTCATACCTTAATAGGATCGTCGCCACCATCCTGCTTCATTCTGGAATCTCCACCGCATACATGGTTGTTAAAGTGGTTTTCGGAGTTGGCAGAGAGTATGACAACTTCCGATCCCGGTCTCTTTAACAACCAATCGTTATTATAACGCCGTGGTCATTTCAAAATAGTTCATACTTCAAAAATTAAATCATTTCATTTCAAAACTATATCTCTTTCAAAATAGTTTATACTTCGAAACCAAAACCATTTTTATTACAAAATTATATCCAAATCAAAATAGTTTATACTTCGATACCAAAACCATTTGTTATTCAAAACTATATTCAAATCAATAAGATATCATTTCCATTCCAAATATATATATATATATATATTCATCTTTCAAAATTCATAATACTTTCAAAGTTATAACTCTTTCGAAACCAAAATACTTGAAATCAGTACACTTTGAAATCATAACATTTCGAAATCATACATTTGAAATCATACATTTGAAATCATGAAACATTCCTTTAATTCTTTACATATTACAAATTTATTCAATTAAACCTAAATTTTCTAATTTCCAAATTTATTCAATTCAAACCATCAATTTCAATTCAATTCAGTTTCCTAACAAACCATTTCAAATCTTGTAAATTTCAATATAGATTTGATCCACAAAATAAACTATTCAATTTTTAATATATGTCAAAGCTTTTATATCCCACATTACAAAAATAATTTTTATAATTTCATATATCTCAAATTTTACTTCATTATTACTTAGTTTTGAAACATTCATTTAATAAATCCAATATCATTTAAATAAACTCAAATTACAAGAAAACCAAAAATCCTTTCATACTAGTATAAACTTCAAATATTCATTTATCAAATAGATCAAAATCAAATATCATTCCAAATTCACACTCTTTATCAAAATAAAGATTAAATCATTTCCAAACCATTTCAATCATCAAAATATCATATCCTTTCAAAACCTCATTATCAAATCATTATTTGAATTCAAATTCTAATATTCAATTTAGATATCATTTTTAAATCAAATAAGTCATTCATTTATTATTTCAAGTATCATTACAAAACACATTTCAAAATTACATTCAAAAATTCATTTATCTCATTTCATTTCATTCCATTTATCACATAACCAAGTAAACCTTATTTAAATCCAAGTTCAATTTAAATTCCTCAAAATTCAAATTTAAATATTAAAATATATTTCCAAACTCTTGAAATTTCATAAATAATCAATTTCAAAGGTTAATCATTTAACACTTTAAAATATAACTCAAATAGTGTTAAAATCTATAACATTTCTAAACATTATCAATTTATAGCAACGATAGCATTTTAAAAGTGCCATCATAGCTTATAATTTCCAAAATAGTTTAGTACGGGAACAACGGCGTTTATAAAATTTCGTAATAGATATTTAATTATTTCAAACCTAGTTAAATTCAAAACAATAGCATTCAAAATGCTTCATAAGACCACAGCATTTTTGGAAACGCTATTAACAAAATTCCATATTTTATTACAACTTCGGAAACATTAACATTTAAAAATCTTTGTTATTTTAAACTTATAAATCATATTTCTAGACTTAAAAATTTCGCATTTAAATGAATTTTAACATATGGTTTATCACAATCAAAATTTTATAATTAAATATCCAATTAAAACTCAATTCATTTGTTAAGTCGAAATTCACTGTTTTCTTAACTTATAAATTAAATAAAACTTAACATTTTACTACAAATACCATTTCAAAACTTTAAATTTAATTTCCATTATTTACTTACATTTTAAAAATAAAATTTAAAGACAAAAATCACATTTACTTCAAATTTACATATTTAAATTCAATTCAAATATTTAATTTTCTTAAAATATAAGAAAAATATTTAAATCATAATTTCATACTTTAAAATACATATTTATATAAAAATCAATTAAAATATATACCATGGGGTCTGTATATAATTAATTTTCTAACCCAGGTCAAATGATACAAATATGTATCATTTCAATCCGCATTTTAAAAAAAACCCGGGTTCTATCATTTCAAACCCGCAATCCCAAGTTAAATAAAATATAATAAAAATCACTTGAGCCTATCATTTCAGCCCATAACGATTTTTCCCTATTCTAACGTCCGTTCGGGTATGTATCATTTCAATCCATAGTGATTCTATTCTAACAGGGAACTTGCAGTATGAACAGATGCATAAACAATATAAACACGAATACTAACATGTCAAATGTCACAATATAGTGTCATATATCATATGTTAGGTGATAATTAACAAAGTTAACATGGTAATAATATGACATAGCATATCATATAATCATCATTAACTTGCATAAACATTTTAATTACTAAACACTTGTTATCAATTTACCATTTCATAAGTAGAAATGTCAGAGTGAGAAGACTCACATTTTCAAGCTGGAGTTAGCAAATCAAACTACACGAATAAATTCCAGAAAGCACGATACGGCACGACACAGTAAGAAGGGAGAGCCAAGATAATGATCTTGTAAGCAACAAACCAAACAAGACAATGTAAACATATATTTACAACACAAAAATCTCATTGAAACAAGTTGAAAGAAAAAGCAATAAGAACAAGATAATTTGACCTTTCTTTTACCACTCAAATGCTCAGCCTATGGGATTCTTTTGCTCAGCCATGATGGTGCAATAGACTCAGGTATGGCATCATATAGTATGGCTAGAAAGGAGGTGATGATGGTGGAAGTTATAAGGTGAAGGATGCATAGGGCAAGGCCAAAAGAGGCAAGTTTGGTGCTACATTTGGCTCGGCTTGGTCACATATGGGTTCGGCCATGGGTCAATTGTGTCAAGTCAGATCAAGTGATGACTGGAGTGGTGGCCAGAGGAGGTGCAGCTGCTGGTGGTGGCTATGGGGTGGCCGAAGCAAGATATGGAGGGTAGGGTGGAAATTGTGGCTTGGCTAGGCAATTTGGAGGAGTTTTGTGCAAAGTTTGATGTGCTAGCATCAATGGATGGTCACGACCTATCATGGTCAGTGGAGAGGCTGATGGTGCTGCTGTAGATGGTGGTGGTGATGGCGGAGCTGATGGAGTAGGAGCTAGGCCAAGCAAGCTAGAAGAAGCAAAGGCAAAAGTCAATATAAAATATGAAAAGAAAAGGTAAAATGGAAGAAGCCATTAGAAAAACTTACAAATAATTTCAGAGATGAAGCATAGCCGTGAGTTATGAAATGAAGAAAAATTTCTCACATGAATGAGAGTGAGAAAGCATGGCTATGCATAGAAAAGTGGATGGCTACTCAATGAAAAGCTAAATGGAAAATGAAAAGACAAAGGTAATGAAAAGACATAGATATTAAAGGGCTTTTGTCTCTTTGTATTTCTAATTTTCTTTTAATCTAAATATACCAAATAAATTTCAGTAAATAAAAATAAAATGAAAAAAAAATAAAGTGAAAAAGAAAATAAATAAATAATTTAAGGAAAAATAGAAAATAAATAAGTAAATAGTTTAATATATTGAAACTAGAATTTAAAAACTGTAAACAATATACAATTAACATTAGAAAATTATAAATTCACTTTTAAAATGTTTTAAAAATAAAATAAATACATAATATGTAATGTTACACATATATACACAAATTAGAACAAGCAAAAATATTATTTATATAAATTAAAATAAACAATTTTGTTAAATAAACCAATTTACACACAATTTTGTAAAAGCATAACTTTCACAAAATAAATCGGATTTCAACGAAACGAAAAGCAGTATACTTGAAATTTTATATTTTTTATAATAAAAGATATAATTAAAAATTTCAAATTTTCAAATTTTCAAATTTAAATATCAAAGTTTGATCATATTGACCAGAATTTACATTTTTTGAAAATATTCTATTTATTCGTGTTTGGAATTATAATTCACATCAAAATCAAAATTTATATTTAAATAACAAAATTTATTCATTTTAATAAATAAAATAAAGTTTCTAAACTAGGAATTTCATTTAAAATAATTAAAATATACAACTAAAATAATCACAAAATACAGGGTTGTTACAAGAGTGGCATATTATAGTGTTATATGCTAACTCTTTAGTTGTTGGGGTAGGTAAGGTATGGTTCGTGTAGTCATGTTCCTTACCATGTTTACCTATATGGTATTTTGAGACTCATTTACCTCTCACACTAGACTGTTATCTGACCCAAGATTATATGCTTGTTTCTTATTATCTTAGGTACTCTTAAATTAGTAGACTAGATAAAAAGTCTAGGTGGTGCAATAAAAGTTTGGAGGATGAGCTGGATGGAGCTATCTCTTATTATATACATATATAGAGTCTATGCTTATTCCGCTGTGCAATACTGGGGAGTCTTAGTAATGACTGCTTACTATTTGTATTTGAGACAGTTGTTGAGTTTGTTTTCGTTGTATAAACTCTACTATTGATGTTAACTCTATGGATATTATACCATAATGATGTGTTCACACTGTTATTGTTGTCTCTTCTGTTGTATATGTGATATTATATTGTGTCCATCCACTGTGAGACTCAACATGTCATATGCTTTTTTTTCATTCTAAACCATGATGATCTTCTTATATCAGTCGGGCATGACTGTAATGTACTATTTATACTCTACTAGTGTCGGTGGTATATGGCGGTCGTCACATCCTAGGCCTAACCCCGTCCAATCCAAAAGAGGGCCGACAAGGCTTCCTTGGATACCATCTTAGGTCTACGATACATCTATATCAGCTCGTCGATTCATGTCAATCCAGCAAGGCACGAGGACTGGTACAGCTTAACGAAGCAGAATAGCGACTCCCGATCTCGCTTATGATTGGTCCTTTAATGATGGCCTAATTTTAACATGACATCAAATTTGCTCCTCGCTTAACCATCTCTCTTAGCTCCTTGTTGACTGGCAAAACACAAGGTCGTCTTCAACGTAGTTGGCCATCTGATCAATTTTTAGTGCAACCACCTTCGGGTTGCAGTCCATTTCATCATCCCTCGCTCGACTCAACATATCCTCGGTTCACAACAATTCCTTACCCCCTTCATGATCCAAGCCACCAACGAACTAACTCGGCCCATTTTGCCACCTAGACATATAAGAGAAAGGCGATAAGAGGTACATCCAGGTGTACCTACTTCTAACAAGAAGCGTGTTCCTTTTCTTTAGCATGCCGCCATAGTACAAATGTATTGAATGTGAAGTAAGACAGGGCAAAGCATCTGGTAAAGTTCTCATATTGGTCTTCATCTCAGCCACACATTCCATTCATTTAGCCAACTATCTTCTGTAAAGTCCATTCAACAAGATCATTGCATGATCTCAACCGTCAAAGCACAAGTTCAGCTACTATAAATTTATCATGCATTACCACCTCACAAGGGTTGATAAACATTAAGCCTTCAAGTATCTTTGTATTTTCAGTGGCTTCACTTTGTAAGTTAGACTACTGTAATCGAAGTGAAGTAATAAGAAAATTTTTATAGTGGACATAGATCACATTTGGTCGAACCACTCTAAACTCTTGTTCATTCAATTTTTAGCATACTAATACTACATCAATTTTCATTTTTTAACTTAGATATTAACCACCAATCTTTGCTAATATATTCTCTTAAACACACTATCGAGGTTTGCTAAAAATATAGTCAACATTTTGATGCTAGAATGAGGGCCAACCTCCAACTTTATCGTTAACAGCCACACGCTCTAACCCATTGTAAGCATCAACGTTTTGACACTATAAATAGTAACTAAGCTAAATCCTCTTGAGAAGTTAGGCCATGATCCCAGTTTGGCTTCATGTCATGTGCCGTGCAGTGTGTGCCTATTTCCTCACATTATTGCTGTTATCAACCAAGTTGAGGAGGTTAAGCATATGTTTTGTGTGAGGATTGGGTCGCTAATTTCCTCTACTCCCATCTCCCTCCATCTTAGAATGCTCCTACCCACGGGAATGCCCGGGCTGGCTCGCGCTCGTGGCTAAACCTAAGGGCAAGGAAGGTAAGATAGTAAGACTGGCAATATTAGCTACCTATAGCGCATCCCCTTATTTTGAGGATTCTTAAGCCGCTTGGTGCTCCAGGTAATGTCTAGATCAACCCCTCCCTTGAGCAATTAAGAAGATCCTTTATCCATATTCACCCTCAAACCATATCCAAATGTGGCTGAGTGCCTTTTGACATGTCTAAAGACGTTCGGATGTGACCGCTAGAGTCCTGAAGCACACTTACAAGCTCAATCCACCATCATATGTAAGTTCTTATTCATGATAATAAGTTCAACTATTTGCTAAGTTATTACGAACAGACGCACTAGCCATCAGTCTTACCATTTAACAAAACACTTATACCAAGTGCTTGAATCAGTTGTGCACTCCGGTTTGAGTCGAGACCCACACTCATCCAACGACCAAAAACGTGTCACCCAAGAGAACCCCCAAGCACTCATGCACTCTGTAACGAGTCTGGCCCGTCAGCCACTCTACACATGACCGCTTCTTACCCAGGGGAACCCAGAGAAAACATGCGCTCCCACTTAATGCCAATGATGCCCGCTACTCAACACCTAGTCAAAACTTGGTTCATACTCATGTCCTGGCTTAACCGTCATGTAACCACATTACTATTTAATATATCCTAAACAGACAAACAATTTTGCAAAATAATGTTGAATTCCTCCTAACAGCGCGCCACCAAGAGAATCTCTTGCCACTCAACACCCAGTTCGTGTCAGGACTGCCAAATAGCAAAGAAACATGGCGAGGCTGAGTTGTCATATGTCAGCCTCGACACCTAAAAAGCAACTAGGTTGCTCAGTCAATGCTAGATTTCGAGTGTATTGACCAAACTGGCCTATTAACTTAAAAGGATTAGTAAATCTGATGTAAGGAACCATGCTAGTAACATAAGCTACACTAGTTTACATGCCAAAGCAATAAATTCGAACAATAATTTGCAACAAAGAATCTATTTTATTCGGTTCAAAAGAGTGTGGAGGCATAATTCCCACCATGCTAGGCTTATAATGGTATTCTGATCAATACTTAGTTGAAAGAAGAAAAACAGAGAGAATGAGAAGCACGCCAATAGTGCACTTCAGAAGATCCAGCATCAAATGTATCAATCAGCGCCTCGGGGACTTCAGTCGATCTAAAGGAGCACCACCGCCTTTGCAGCCTTCCACATCAAATATCACAAGAGACCTTGTAAAGTTTCCAAATAATATCATCAGGGAGTAGACCAAGACTTCACCCATGAGATTGAAGGAAGAGGTGACAACTAGTAATATTTCTAACATAGCAGTTGGGCTTCCAGGCCGACCTTGGTTCGTGAATGTCAGAGCAAGATAAAAAGGAAGTGCACTAGAATCAGTTGGGACATCAGTTGGATAATTAGTTTGAGACCGATGAATAATCACCATTGAAAAGATGGTCCAAACGCATAAGCCCAGGCCAAGCAGCGAAGCAAGATCCATCTCAAGAAGTAGAAATCCAAATAGCAGTCTAAACTATAATCAATAAAAATAGTTCTGCGCCAAAGAAAGTTTCCTTCTTTCTATCAACTCCAAACAAGTTTGATAAAACCAAAGGCAGTCGAGAGCATTTGGAGAGAAACGGGAAGATTAGGTTAACTACTTTTACTAGTGGAAAAGCATTCTAGATTCTAGTTCTTTGAAGAAATTAGATGGGCTAAGCTCCATGGGTTCAAAAATGGAGGAAAAGGAGGTATTTATATATCTATCCTTTCAATTACTACCATTATGCTTAAAATAGTGAAAAAAAGATCACAACAAGCTAACTCAAGTGTTGCATCATACCATGTGCATAAGGGGAATGGCACCTTTGTGCCATGTCATGAGAAGCAGATCTGCTGCTGCAAATGGCACAAATTCACGTGGAAAGTGCATTAACTGCATAATAGAGCCATCCATCTATGAAGCTTTATGATTTGACAAGCCCGTGTCCACACTGGGCACGGACTTAATGGGCAATATGTTACTCAATTTTTTCGTAAGTAAGGATATAGTGATTAAGGTTCCTATGCCTGTCCTAGTCCAGCCCGATCTGATCCAAGTCAGCATGAGTCCAGACCAGTCATCCTCAAGCTATCCAAAGATCAACGATAGGGTGGAAAGGCTCTCTCAGTTACCATTTTAAATCCAGGCTGGATCCATAATAGCCCGTCTATTCGTGCCAATCTAGCAAGGCACGAGAACCAGTAAGTTTAGCAAAGCTAAGGGCGACTCCCGATCTTGCTTACGATCGGTGCCCTTACGCCAGCCTCCTTTCAACATGGCACCAAGTTTGCCACCCGCTTAAGCATCTCTCCCAGTTCCTTGTTGATCGGCATAGCTCAAGGTCATCTTAAGCATGTTCCATTATCTAATCCTGCATCCACTTATGAGTTGTAGGTTGTTTCATCATCCCTCGTCTGGCTCGGCATGTCCTCCATTCACAGCATTCATGGTCCCTGGGCCAGCGAACTAACTTGGCCCGTCTTGCCATCTAAGCATATGGGAGTAAGGCAACAAGAGGTACAACTAGTGTACTTACTTCTGATAAGAAGCATGTTTAATTTCTTTAGCATGCTGCCACAATGCAAATGTATTGAATGCGAAGTAAGACAGGGCATACATTTGGTACAGTTCCCCTATTGGACTCTATCTCAAACACACATTCTATTTAGCCAATTATCTTCCATCAAGTCCATTCAGCCAAATCAATGGCCAGGCACGCTACCGGCCCATTTTATCGCACAATCTTAGCCATCTATAAATTTAGCTACTATAAATTTTTCATGCATTTCCACTTCAAAAGGGCTGAAAAACATTAATCCTTCAAGCATCTTTGTAATTTCAGTCACTCCAGTTTGTTATCTAGATTGCTGTAATAAAAGTGAAGTAATTAGAAACCTTTTATAATGAATGTCGATTGCCTTTGGTCGAACCACTCTAATCACATGTACCTTTACCTTTTAGCATACTAGTAGCACTTCATTTCGTTTTTAACCAAGATATTGGCTACCAATCTTTGCTAACATATCCTCTTAAATACACTTTCGAGGTTGGCTAAAAATATAGTCGAATTTTAAAATGTTACTCAATTTTTTCATAAGTAAGGATATAATAATTAAGGCTTCTTATCCCGGCCTACCCCGGTCGGGTCCAAGTTAACTCTGATCTAGGCTAGTCTCCTTCAAGATAGACAATGGTCAAGGGCAGGCTAACTAGGCTCCCTCCACTACATGGTCTATGCTAGGACCATATCAACCCTAGTTATGCTAATCCTATAAGGCACAAGGACCACCACAGCTTAACGAAGCATAAGAGTGGCTCTCAATCTTGCTTACGATTGGTTCTCTCATGTCAGCCTACTTTTAACATGACACCAAGTCTATCCCACCAGCTTAAGCATCTCTCTCGGCTCCTTGTCAACCAGCACAACTCAAGGTCATCTTTAGCGTAGTCCATCATTTGATCCAATTCCAGTGCAGCCACCTATGGGTTATAGTCCATTTCATCATCCCTCGCCTAGCACAACATGTCCTCGATTCACAGCAATTCCCTATCCTCTTCATGGTCTAGCAGTCAATGAATTAATTCAGCCCACTTTTCCCACCTAGACATATAGGAAAAAGGCAACAAGAGGTGCATCCGGATGTACCAACTTCTAACAAGAAGCATGTTCCATTTCTCTAGCATGCCACCACAATACAGATGAATTAAATGCGAAGTAAGGCAGGGCATGTATCTGGTAAACTTCTCCTATTAGCCTTCATCTTAGCCACACAATCCTTTCTTCTAGCTAGTTATCTCCTACCAAGTCCATTCAACATGATCAATGCATGATCTCGTCAAAGCACAGGTTCAACTTATACAAATTTATCATGCATTGCCACTTCAAATGGGTTGAAAAACATTAAGCCTTCAAGTATCTTTGTATTTTTGGCGGCTTCACTTTGTTAGTTAGACTACTGTAATCGAAGTGAAGTAATAAGAAACTTTTCATAGTGGACATAGATCACCTTTGGTCGAACGCTCTAAATTCTTGTTCATTTAATTTTTAGCATACTAATACTACATCATTTTTCATTTTTAATTGAGATATTAGCCACCATTCTTTGCTAATATATTCTCTTAAACACACTTTCGAGGTTTGCTAAAAATATAATCAACATTAAGATACTAGAATAAGGGCCAACCTCCAAACTTTTTGTTAATAGCCACATTCTCTAACCAATTGTAAGCATCAACATCTTGATGCTATAAGTAATAACTAATCTAGATCCCCTTAAGCAGTTAGGCCATTATCTTAGTGGGCTTCATGCCGTGTGTCATCGTAGTGTGTGCCTGTTTCTTAAAATTACTACTACTATCAACCAAGTTGAGGAGCTCAAGCATAATTTTTGCGTAAGGATCGAGTAAACAATAAAATGCCTATTTCCTCTACCTATACCTCCCTCCATCACAGAATGATCCCTCTCACAGGAATACCTGGGCCGGCCCACACTCGTGGCTAAACCTAAGGGCAAGGAAGGAAAGATGTCAAAACTGGCAATATTAGCCACCTATAAAGCATCCCCCCATTTTGAAGGATCCTTAAAGCGCTCGATGCTTTAGGTAATATCTGAATCAACCCCTCCCCCTTGAGCCATCAAGAAGCTCCCACATCCTTCTTCACGCTCAACTATATCCAGATATGGTCCAGTGCCTTTTGATATGTCTAAAGACATCTATATTTAACGGTTAGAGTCCTGAAGCACACCTATAAGCTCAGCCCACCATCAAATATAAGTTATTATTCATGATAATAAGATCAACTATTTGCTAAGTTATTATGAACGGACGCACTAGCCATCGGTCTCACCATTTAACAAAACACTTATACCAAGTGCTTGAGTCATTTGTGCACTCTGGTTCGGTTCGAGACCTACACCCATCCTACAATCAACGATGTGTCACCCAAGAGAACCCTCAAGCCCTTATGTGCTCTGGCTCGGGTAGCCCGCCCATCACTCTATACATGATCGCTTGTTACCCAGGAGAACCCAAGGGCAAACATACGCTCTCACTTAATGCCAATGCTGTCCGCTACTCAACACCCAGTCGACACTTGGTTCATACTCATGTCCAGGCTTAACCCATCACGTAACCGTATTACTATTTAGCATATCCTAAATAGATAAATATTTTTGCGAATAATGTTGAATCTCCTCCTCGTAGCGTGTTACCCAAGAGAACCTCTTGGCACTTAGCATCCAAGTTCGTGCTAGGACCGCTTAATAACAATGAAACACAGTGAGGTTCAAACGTTATATATCGGCCTCGGCACCTAATAAGCAACTGGGTTACTCGGTCAATGCTTGTTTCTGAGTGGATTGATCAACCCGGCCTATTAACCAAAATGGATTGGTCAATCTAGTGTAAGGTACCTTGCTAGCAATATGAGATACAATAGTCTACATGCCAAAGCAATAAGTTCAATGATAATTTACAACAAAGAATCTATTTTATTCGATTCAAAAGAGTGTGGGGACATAGTTCCTACCATGCCAGCTTGCATTGACATTCTTATTGCAAACTAGTTAAAAAGAAGAAAAAAAGAGAATGAGAAGCACGCCAATGGTGCACTTCAGAAGATCCAGCTTCAAATGTATCAATGAATTCCTTGGGAACTTTGATCGATCTAGACGAGCACTACCACCTTTGCAGCCTTCCACATCGAATATCACAAGAGACCTTAAAAAGATTCCAAATAATATCGTTAGGGAGCAGACCAAGACTTCACCCATGACATCGAAGGCAGAGGTGACAACCACTAATTTTTTCAACATAGCAGTTGGGCTCCCAAGCCAAACTTTGTTCGCGAATGTCGGAGCAAGATGATGAGGAATTGCACCTGAATCAGCTGGGACATCAGTTGAATAATTAGTTTGAGATTGATGAATAATCACTATTGGAAATATGGTCCAAATGTGTAAGCCCTGGCCAAGCAATGAAGCAACATCCATCTTAAGAAGTAGAAATCCAAATAGCAGTCTAAGCTATAATAAAAAAAAATCAACACCAAAGAAAGTTTCCTCCTTTTTGTTAACTCCAAACAAGTTTGACAAAACCAAAGGTGCTCGAGAGTTGGAGAGGTAGAGGAAGATTAGATTAACTATTTTTACTAGTGGAAAACCATTCAAGATTCGTGTTCTAAGACGAAATTATATGGGAAAGGCTCCATGAGTTCAAAGTGGAGGAAAAAGGGGTATTTATATGTCTACCCTTTCAATTGCAACCATTTTGTTTAAAATGGTAAAAAGGATCTCAATCGTTAAAGCGTACTCAAGTGCTGTGTCACACCATCTACATAAGGGGTATGCCATCTCTTTGCCATATCTCGAGAAGCACATCTGCTACTGCAAATGGCACAACTTCACGTGGAATGTGCATTAAATGCATAAAAGAGCCAACCATCTATAAAGCTTTATAATTTAACAAGCCCACATCCATACCAGGCATGAACTTGAGGGGAAATATGATACTCAATTTTTTCGTAAGTAAGAATATAGTGATTAAGGTTCCTATGCCTTCCCTGGCCCAGCCCGATCCGATCTAAATCAGCATGGGTTCGGGCCAGTGACCCTCAAGCTATCCAAAGTTCAAGGAAGAGATGGAAAGGCTCTCTCGGCTACCATCTTAGGTCTAGGTTAGGCCCATAACAGCCCGTCTATTCATGCTAATCCAGCAAGGCACGAGAACCAGTTCATCTTAGCAAAGTTATAAGAGTGACTCTCGATCTCGCTTATGATCGGCACTCTCACGCCAGCCTGCTTTTAACATGGTACCAAGTCTACGACCCACTTAAGCATCTCTCCCAGTTCCTCGCCGACCGGCTTAGCTTAAGGTCATCTTAAGCATGGTCCATCATCTAATTCTGCAGCCACCTATGAGTTGTAGGTCGTTTCCTATTCCCTTGTCCATCTTGGCATGTCCATAATTCACAACAATTCCCTATCCCCTTCATGGTCCTAGGGACAACGAAATAACCCAGCCTGTCTTGCCACCTAAGCATAAGGCGATAAGAGGTATAGCCATGGTACGTACTCTCAATAAGTAGCATGTTTCATTTCTCTAGCACACCTCCACAATACAAATGCATTGAATTTGAAGTAATGCAGGGCATGCCTTTGGTACAGTTCTCTTGCTGGACTTTATCTCAGCCACAAATTCCATTTAGCCAGCTGTCTCCCATTAAGCACGTTCAGCCAAATAAACGGCCAGGCGCGCTTCCTGCTTATTTTATCGCACAGTCTCAGTTGTCTATGAACAAGTTTAGCTACTATAAATTTATCGTGTATTGCTACTTCACAACGGTTGAAAAACATTAAGCCTTTAAGTATCTTTGTAATTTCACTTGTTCCACTTTGTTATCTAGACTGCTGTAATAGAAGTAAAGTAATAAGTAACATTTTATGGTGGGCGTCGATCACATTTGGTCAAACCACTCTAAACTCAAGTACCTTTACTTTTCAACATACTAATTGCACTTCAATTTTCATTTTAACCAAGATATTAGCCACCAATCTTTGCTAAATATCCTTTTAAAGACACTTTCGAGGTTGGCTAAAAATATAGTCATCATTTTAAAATGTTACTCAATTTTTTCATTAGTAAGGATAATAAGGCTCCTTGGCCCGGCCTACCCCGGTTCGGCCTAAGTCAACTTAGGTTCATGCCAGTCTCTCTCAAGCTAGAGAAAGGTCGAGTGTAGACCATCAAGGCTCCTTCCACTACCATCTCAGGTCCATGCTAGCCTATATTAACCCGTCTAATCATGCTAATACAACAAGGCATGAGGACCGCTATAGCTTAGAAAAGCATAAGATAAACTCTCAATCTCGCTTACGGCTGGTCCTTTTATGCCTATCTAATTTTAACACAGCGCCAAGTCTGCTCCCTACTTAAGCATCCATCCCAGCTCCTTGGCTACTAGCATAGCTCAAGGTCGTCTTAAGCATGGTCCGCCATTTGATCCAATTTCTTTGTAGCCACTTATGGATTATAGGTCATTTCGTCATCCCTTGCCCGGCTTGGCATATCCTCATTTCATAACAATTCCATTTCCCTTTCATGGTCCCAGCAGCCAGCAAAATAACTTAGCCAATCTTGCCATATGGGCATGTGGGAGTATGGTGATAAGATGTATAGCTAGGTGTACTTACTCCTGACAAGAAGCATGTTCCATGTCTCTAGCACGTCGTCATAGTACAGACGTATTGAATGTAAATTAAGGTAGGGTATGCATCTGGTATAGTACTCCCGCTGGCCTTCATCTTAGCTACAAATTCCTTTCATTTTTTCAACTGTCTCCCATTATGTCCATTTAACCATATCAACAGCCAAGCACACTTATTAATTATTTTATTGCATAATCTCAAACTTCCATGCATCAGTTCAACTACTATAAGAATCTCATGCATTGCAGCATCAATGAGGTTGGTTGGTTATTGGTTGTTTGGTTAAACCAAATATAATAATATAATAGTACTTTAATCTATAGATAAGGTGAATTAGAAAATTACTAAGTTTGAACCATAATTAAGGACGAAAAAATCTAAAATTAAATGATGTTTTTATTAGTATAATCAATAAAAATGGTACTACGTTGATGTTTTGCAAAAAAAATAAGTATTGAGATCGAATGATGATAAACTATGACTTGAATTCTCATTAGATTGATTTAATTGATGGAGATTGAGAAGTAGGATGATAAATCATACATAACAAAGAATAAGGTTATAATTATATATACATCCTGCATTTATAAGTTAATACAAACAAAGGAAATGTAAAAAATGTAAATTTTGACTAATATACATGTATATAGCATGAGAATAACTATATAAGTTCAAGTAAAAATATTATGAAATGAATTCTTACATGATATGATGTATCTTAGAAACTAAATATGAATTAATATGGATTCAAAATGAATTATATAGACAATTATATGAAAATTATCTATAAAGGTTTATAAAATCCATATAATATTTCAGGTGAAAAATATGATCTGTTTTGAAATAACGGTTCTTTTAAATGATACTTTGAAGTATATTATAGCAAAGTGCATATACTAATTTTCTGAAACTGATTTTGTAAACGATGGATTTTGGAAAGAATTTGAAATGGTTTTGATCTTTTTATAAATTTGAAATAGAAAGATAATATAAAATCATATCAAAATTTGAAAAGTAATAGATTGAAAACCAGATCCAAGCTGGTTTTCAAAATTTCAAAGCCAACGGCCAACATAAGGAAATCAAAACAATCAATCTGTGGCTGTTGACATAGCCAATATGAACACGAACCCTATAGGGATTTTAAAAAATAGGCAATTGACTCAGGTTCCATCCTATGACTCATATGTAGGGTTTCATAGGATCTTTGGGTGATATGTATTGATATTTAGTGGATAAATGTATTGGTCTGCTACACGTGACGTTTAAACAATGTTTTGATGTGTTTTCCCAATATAGTTTGATGAAGTGAATGCATATATAATGGAACTGTATATAATAGTGTGTGTGTGTGTGTTTGTATGTGTGTGTGTTTATGTGTGTATGTGAATATAGATGTTGATGTTCCATGCTTGTATTGTTCTCATAAGTATGTTAGTGGCTCCTATTGGCTTACCCTGACATCATGGATTACATATCCAGTATGTAACCTATGAGAGAATGAAGACGTTTATATGCAAGCTTACTTAACCTTCGATGGACTGTACCTACGACTATGTCCTTTGGTCGAAGTATAGTGAGCGTTATGACAAGTTATATCGCGTCATTGATATATATATATATATATATATATATATATATATATATATGCGAGTGTGTGTGACATTTAAATGAACACGCTAAGCAGTTAAGTATAATATTAACCTTAATCGAGTAGTCAACTCTTGGATGTTGATGTTTTTGCTCTCATATGCATGTTGGTAGGTTGAGGTATGTTTACGTAAGTTATATAAATTAAAATGATGTTACAACAATATATTTGAGGTATATGTGGAATGGACTAGTTTCTCGCTTAGACATAAGTCTAAACCCCTCTCTATATTATTTTTATATGATATTGATAGTCCGATGGATTATGGAGTCAAGCTAACTTAGGTGGTGTCGATGGTGCGGATGACAAAGGCACTATCTGGATATATATTGTATATATGTTCATCTGATATTATAGTGTATCGTGTGTAGTTTGGATTGGCAATTGTATATTACATGGATCTATGACTTTGAATATGTTATAAATATTGGTTTAGACATAAGTTGTTTTTATATTATATGTTATTCCTTTCGCTACGAGTTCTAAAATATAAAGTTAGAATTATCAATTTTTGTTTCTTATTACCATAACCTAATGATATGCCATTTTCAGATTTTGAGATTTGAATGTTGGTTCGAGCATTGAATCCGAGGGTCAAAAAATGAAGGTTGTTACATTTGGTATTACATCAAATTTATCCTTAAATTAAGGATTAGGACATACTAAGAGAGCATATTTGTATTTTTATAAACTTATATATAAGAATTGAGCGCATGTGTATACACTATATCCTATTCCATATGATTAAACTATCTGTTGAGGAGTTTCTAATGAATTTCGTTTGTAGATAATAAAAAATGAGTAACTCGATCGAGACTAGAATAAAGACTAAAATGTTAGGGTAGAGACCAGGGTCGAAACTAGTACTAAAGTTAATGTTGAAGATATTCCTAGAGTGAACATCCATACATGGTTCAAACGGTATTTATAAATAATGGGTCAAACTATTTTTGACCATGCCAATGTTATTCCCACAGACCATGTACCTACGACCCAAGGAGTAGTTTCCATCCAGCCACCATCATAATAGATTTCCAAAAGCTATATAGTGACTTTGCCAGTTTGGGTGGGAAACCATATATAGGAATTGAACTTTAATTGGTGGCACAATCTTGGCTTTACACTTATATGACAATATTCAGTTTGTTAGGTTTGAGTATTATTACAAGGAGACAGCTGGCTTCTTGGCACCTTAAGGTAAAGCAGTTAACTGATTTGAGATAGTAGTTTCAGAAGTCGATGAGGAAAATATAACATGGGTGGACTTTAAAAGGAAATTTGAAGTTAAGTATTACTCAACAGTAGAGAAGAGGGCATTGTTGGAGAAATTCGTCCATTTGAAACATAGAGAATTATCAGTTTGAGAATGCGTTAATCAATTTAATACTTGGCAAGGTTTAGATAAAAAGCACTAAAGTTCGCAAAAGGATTAAATTTACCATTAAATGAATTAGCACTTGAACAAATACCATATGGAGCCCCATTTAAAGGTTTGGTTAAAGGAACATTATGGAACTCGCTTAATGGATAAATTGTTAAAGAAGAGATCCTAAGAAAGGGGTGAACTGGCAATATGGTAAGCAAAAAAGAAAATGTACCCCAAGAAAGTCAGAAGAAGAAATGATGATCATATGTAGGAGATGCAAGATGAAGGGTCATTTTTCAAAGGATTTTAGCTAAACATATCAAAGATTAAGTATTATAAATATGATCGGTATAGCCACATGAAGAAGAATTGCCCAAACATATTGAAAGGAGGAAAAATAGTCAAAGCCTGTGCACTATAAGTGATCCTAAAAGCAAGTATACCACAAGCTGCTTTGAAGGACATGTTACCGACCATGCTTAGAGGTAAGTCGTTACTTTTTATTTAGGGGTTACCATAATTTAGATAGTAAACCTCATGTACTGCATGCATCCATTATTGTGTCGAATCCATACCAAGGATCGACCCATCTATTTATGATTTGATATGACTTATAATTATTTATACAGTATAGAATCCTTTAGTGATGCATATGTACTAAGTCATTTGGGTTTGGACTGATTTTGATAAAAGATTGAGTGACTTGTTATAGGATGATAATGGATGATGACTGAGAGGTTGACTTGGATAAGGAGTGGTGGACAGGGCATGGTCTACGCGTAGGACGTGATCTTGATAGTTTCCCAATAATGAGTTATTGCCTATCCTCTAAACTAAGAATCCCATATACATTTAATATTTTGAATTCTGATCTCTTCCTTCCTAATAAAATAAAATTTTCTTTGCTTGTTAACATACCATTTTAGCATATGATAATACGAGAAGATTGAAAATTTGATAAGAAGGTTTCCAAGTGGATAAAAGAAGGAGATCATAATTTGGTTAACTAAAGTAAATTTAAATTATTTTGGTTGAAATGTCATGGAAAAGAGATGTCAACATTGTTACAAATGGTTGGAATAAGATTTATATGAAGAAGGTTAGACCGAATGGGTATTTGCATGGCATTAGAAGTTTGAAGATATATTTCAATTGAAGTTTCGCTTGGAAAGTTGGAATAGTAAAAAGTGACATAGCTGATACCGGAATTTCAATTGATTGTATGTCCTTAACCAGTCGATTGACAATGTTTTAGGATTTTATTTAAAAGGCGTAGAGTTTATTTGTGATAAGGTCCTAATGACCCTGAAGCTATTTTGTGACTTGACTCAATGATCGGCCCATAGCATAGATTTTGAAATAATAGACGTTTGCACTCTTCTATTTTGTATCAAGATACCGATCGATGATGGAGGCAAATGATACGTAGATGCTTATTGTTTGACCCCATCGATGTAGATAGATGCCTTATTTGGATTATAGTTAGGTGTCTTTAGACAGACATTGCAGATAATGTTACACCACACATATTTATTTTGTAGACGATTTTATTTGTTTGTGGATGGACATTGTTAATCTTGCATTGTAGATAGCATTACACACACATTTATTTGAATTGAAAAGTGGAATAGTACTAGAAAAGGAAGTTATTATATTACCATTTACGTATTTGGTGGAGATATTTACAATATGACTGGAGTTGCTATCTCAATTGCAAGTAAGCCATTTGTGGTTAGATTAAAATAATGTAGAATTTTCTTAGTCATGGGATATTTTTACTACTGAGAGGTGACATGATTTTGGTACCATCACTATGCTAGGACCTTTTCCATTATGATGTTCCTTGATGTGTTTTGGAAGCAAGAGGCTATTCAAAATTTTCAATTATGATGATTAGATTAATATGGCGGGACATCATCCCTATTGAGTTGTCTCGTCCATAATACTGTAAAGATAAAATAGTATAAAGTTGTATTTAAAAATTGAACCATTAAAAGGCTTGCGTAAAAGGATAATTAAAAGTTGGAAAATAATTTTAAGAATGATAAAATTGTTGACTTTCATTAGGAAATATATTCGAATTGGATTAGAAATGAGATTATGAAAAGAGAAGATAAGACGGTTTGTGTAAAGTGAAGTGGTTCAAGATTATTTTAAAAAAACTAGTTTAAAGGATCAAAGAATATATATTACAAAGTTGCATGCATTAAAATGCAAAGGCGATTTCTTTAAAAAACAACATTTGGAGATTTGAGAATAATTTAGAGAAGATAACATATGGATTCTTTTCGATGATACCTCAAATTAAAAAGAGGCTATCTATTCGAAGGAACTCCATTGGAATGGCGACTAAAGGGTGCATAATTTATGTTGCATATGAGGTGCATATGAGTATGTACTATATACTCGATCATACACTAACTTTATTTTAAAATTCCAATTGGTCTATATTTTCACATAGATCTATGAAATTTGTTGCTTTGTCTAAATGGTTAAATATAATAGGATTACCTTTGTTTTAATAATTGTTTGTTTGAATGCCATAGGACTTTGGATGAAATTTATGTATATTGAGAAGGTGATGTTTTTGGTGTCATATTAGCTGGAAGCTTGAAGGTGTAATATCATAAATGAAGTGATACCATTTGAATTAAATTAGAATTTGAAGTAAAAGACATGTATGTTCACCAGGTTAGTACATCACCCGTTTTGATGTTCTTAGGTGAATTGGAGAACCATACAGTGATTTAGTTATGGGTTGCTTAGGTGAGACACCGTTCGCTTTGTGTTATCATACCCCTAGCATCCAAAAATGAAGTGATAGTTTGATATTGGATTATTGGGATTTGGTATATGTATGGAATATGGTGTATGTGAAGTTTGAAGTTTATGAAGCTGCATTTTAGTTGAGGCATTTATTGGCCAAGGTTACAACTTGTTGAGCATTTTTCCATCCGATATTTGGATTCATGGCATTACTTACAAAAACGCTAGGGTTCATGTACATTTGAGATTAGTATTAGGTGATGATTATATGAATTAGTAGCAGAGATCATTTAGTTAAGTTATGATGAGAGATCCAGTTAAGGGAATTCAAGAAGCCGATGATAGGGTTCAAAATTTATATTTATCTCTTCTCTAGAATATTATTCCATTAGTTAGTTTGTTAGGATATGAGTTCAACTAGGTATAGTTGAATATATATTATATGTACTTATTTGATGGTTAGGCTAGGGTATGTTTGATTGCTTTGATTTTTTGATTTATGATTGCTTAGTTTGATTTACATAGATATATTATAATCATTGCTATGCTTTTAACTGATGCAATTATATAGAATTCATATGATGATGTTAGGTGAGCATTCATGCCTAATATGTCATGACCTTTACTTTTATCTAAGTGGTCATAGTTTCATATTTGCATTTTATTCAGTGTATCACATGTCATAATCATACCGTATGTTTGTACGTTATGCTATAACACATTTATTGTCAAGCATACCCTACTTGAATATGTGTAGTGATTGTTATGCGTCAGAATGATTATTTCATTAGATGACTTTGTTTGTCATTAATGATGTGCATATAAGTTGTAAGTACCAGATAGGTGATATGCGAGAAAGCGCATTCTTTATCCTTTGGGAATTTCGAGTATGAAATTCTTTTTAAGGGGGAGAATGTAATACCCACTATTTTTGTAATAATAATAATAAAATAAATTAAAAAGGGTATTTTTGGTCATTTAAAAATATAAGAGAAAAATGATCATTTTATCATTAATGAAATTTGGCGGTGAGATCTACACCATTGCAACTGGCTTGATTTTTTAAATAGAACATCATATAGGTTTGTTCGAACGGAGGTCGTATGATAACGATATAGGCTTAGGTTTTTATTGAGCTTAGTGGAATAGGCCTAATGTTTGAAATTTCAATTTTAAAACATGAAATGGCGCTTTCCTCCTCTACCAAAAGACCCATTCGGAAACATTACTTATTTTCTCTAACTCCTTTCTTCTTCTTCACATACAACTTTCTTCCATTCGCTACTAAACTTCCAAAGACCATAACTTCTAATTTCCTAATGAAATCTTGAAAACTTTGTATTGAAATGATCATGAGAACAAGAGCTACGATCTCAAAAAGGAATTAGGATGAAATTCTTGACTTTGGGTTTGTGGTAGTCTATATAGCTGAGGATTTCGGGATTGGATCTACAAATTGGTGAATGAGCTTGTCCCTTCCATTTATAAATCAAATATATGATACAATAACACTTTAATCTACGGACAAGGATAAGTTGAATGATTTCTAAGTTTGAACAGAAATTAAAATGGAGAAATTCTTAAACTAAATGATGTTTTGATTGGTATAATTAATAAAAAGGTACTTTGTTGATATTTCACCGAACAAAGGAATATTGAGATTGAATAGTGACGAACTATCACTTGAATTCATAGTAGATTGAATAAACCAATAGGGACTAAGAGGTGTGCTAATAAATTATATATAATAGGAAATAAAATTCGATATTTATGTAAATTAAATACATACATATATCTATACTATTATATTATTAATGAGTTGGATTTCAAGAGCGCATAAACATTCTGCCTATTTTTTGAAACTCAACAATCGCGTTTTTTTTTATTCATTCCCATCCGTCCACTTCGTTCCGTCTCTATTCCCCAAATACTTGCGTCCTTCCTCTTTTCTGCTCCTTCTCTAAAAGTTTTCCAACAATTCCACCTTTCTAATTCTGCCTCTGTAATTCCTTTCTGTTAGCTTAATCTTTGAAGAGGCATATGATGTCTTCAAACGTTGGTTTTCCCCCACATTTTAAACTCCAATGGCGCGTACCCTTTTTGTTTCTTTCTTCCTCCCGCTGTCCTGTCCACACTCAAACCCTAAATCGAAGACGATTTTATTTGCTCACCACGCACTCTTGCCCGACCTCTGTACTATAATTTTTCCCCACCCTATCCACTGTGGTGCTATAATTTATCGGACGTCCATCGATTTGTCCCTAAGGCTTCTACAGGTCCTCGCGTATAGGTAAACTCTTTGTCCTTCTTTCTCATGTCTATTTACTTTCCTACTCTGGCAGTTATTTCTGAATCATGGATTATTAAAACAAATCTTTACTGGTGAGATGCTCCACCGTTGTCTGCCTGTTGAGAATAAAAAATTTGTTTGAGTTAAAATTAGTGTTTTGTGTGTACAAAATCCTTTTTGATGCTGCAGTCCATTGATTCATTTTTTATACGTGATTTCTATTTGATGATATCATTAGGTTTCTGGATTTGGATAAAAAAAGAAAAAAAGAAAAGGGTAAATTCTAGGTTGTTCGCTAATTTAATGATGCAATCAAAATTGATGCTCATTTTAGATATGATGGTCGATCCATCGGATACTCTATTTCAACTACTGCTTTAATCACCCTCTACAGAATTTCGATCAAAATAGACATTTCCATGATCAGTCTAAGACTCCAAATCATTTTCTTTTTCATGCCTATCCAAAGTTTTACGACTATTCAACAGATTGACGAGCGATCTTCTTCAATTAATAAGATCAGATTTTTAAACTATCGATCGTGCTCTTCTGCCCTTCAAGCACATATCTCCCTTATATGATAAATTGACATTTCATATTAGATCGTGATGTTGTTTGTACATTTTTTCAATTATGATCATTTCTTTAAATTCACAATAAGTTTTTGTATGTGGCCAATAATATTTTGCTATTCTCTTTTTATAATTGATGTTAATGATGAACCGCGGGTAAGCGCATATATCATCTTTGATTAAATTTGTCTACCATAAATGTAACATATCTTATCCTTTTCACAACCATTTACTAAACTGTAAAATTGCTTGAACTACCGTATCTTAGTTTATACAAATTTATGCGTAGCAACCTGTCTTTGTTCACAAATGTACAAATCAAAATGTATTTATGAAATTCATTTTAGAATTTTAAAATTTATGATAGATATGAAATTTATCCAAAGCTAAGGTTGAGCTTCTTTGAAAAATATTTACTCTACTATTACAATGACATAACATTAATCCATGAGTTACAAATTCAGTATTCTTAATTTTCATACTTTTAGAAGTGAATTCTTAGTTTTTGTCAGTTTGTTGATTCAAACTTTTACAAGAACTTATAAATAATTAAATTTCAACCCTGTATATCTACAAACATGTGTTTTTCTTCGGTGGAACACTGTAATATTCAGTCAACATAATACAAAAAGCTTTAACTTCTTACAAAATATTACCATGCACACATTAGTTATGTTACGTTTTATTAAATTCCTCGGTGCCAAAATGTTTATCCTTCAACAAATTGGATTTAAGCATTAACTAAATGTTTAAAAAATTTCAAACAACTTTTTTCTTTTCAAAAATATTTTTTTGGGTATTTCCAGTTCCCTAATTTATAATCTTTATGAAATGATTTGAAATTACAAACAATAAGAGCAAAGACTTCCAAAATATGTATAGTTTGATAAGTGTAATACTACAAGATTATTGTTTTAATAAATTAGACAACTATGATTAAACCAGCTATTTTTTCTTAGCCATACTACTGATTTTTAATTCAAACTGGCTATATTAGGTAAAGTTCACTGCAACACTCAATAAAATGGTCTGTAGTATTCCATCTTGAATTCACTTTTTCTATTCAGATTACTGTGATAAGCTACAACTTATCGATACTCAAATTTACTTATTTTAGATATGATCAAATGAAGTCGTTAGTGCAATAATTAGTGCAATTTTTTTAACAGGCTGTAAAAGTACAGGTTTTTAGCTTTCAACTCAAACAGTCCTTCTCGACGGTAATAAATCTTTCGATCTAAATGCCTTTTTTTGTTCACTAATCTCCAAAAACAAAAATAAGAATTACCTTAGTTCTTTATCATCTATTATTGTTAAGGGTTTTAAAAGAATCAATTTACTTTCGACGTTATTTGGGTTGTAAACATGTTAAATTTATATCAAATTTCATTACATTGCCCACTACTACAAAACTAAGATTACAGAAGAAAAAAAAGTGTTAAATTCGACATAATCTTGACAACCAACTTAACTGCAAGAATTTAAATGCAATCAATAGTAAAGAAAAAAGATATGGACCAAATAAATGAGTCGGTTAAAGAAAGGCATATTTATGACATAAGCATATTTTGTAGTTTAAGTTGCAGTCCATACCAAAAATAGCAACGCATCATTTTCCTATTGTTGACTGTCAAATAATGATGTCAAGACTTGGCAATCTACAATCTTTATCCTATAATACACAACCACTCTACATGCAATATAGTAAGTTATACAAGATATCTTCAAAACAATGTTAAATTTTTAACATACTTTGCTAATAGACTATAATGATTCCAATGGCTAATATCTTTATACATTCATGTCAGATGTATGTGTTCTACTAATCTGAATTTCTAACATAAAGAGTACCAAACTTCAAAAGACTGGAAAACCAGCCGGATAAAGATGCAAGAATTCTACTACAATCGGATAACTACTTTACTAATAAACTAATAACTGCAAATTTACCAACCAATTTCTAAAAATATTTTTTTAATTTTTTTCATTTGCCCATGATCAATAAACATGAAATAGTGGCTATATTTTAGGGAGAAAATGCAAACTTACTTAAGGAAACAACATCACAATTGCGCAACTAGAATTATACTTGCATTCACCTTCAAATAATATAAAATCTATTTTATACAAATTAACAATACGAATAGTCCAATTTTGAACGTTGATATTATTTACCTACCCATTTTTATTTCCCATATCCAAAGAACATTAATTCACAGTAAGCTCAACAAGTGCTTTGAGGATTTACTTAAATCTAGATGTCTTCGAATGCAAAGAGCTTATGAACAAGTAGACTATCCTATTGGATGATAAACTAAATAATGAAAAATTGACAAATAGAACAACCACGTTTAACAGATTGGCTAGAAAACAAATTAACACACAACTAACACAATCAATGAGCTTTTCTTCCCAAATAAATCATGGAATAGAAATGAACATTGTTGAACTTCTCAATGAAACACAATCTAAATCTTGCGTGGTAAGTCACATAACTAAATTACTAATATATAATAGTTATGTTTGATAGCTAACATGATGATTAATGGTTTATCACTTATAGCGGGATAAGGTGTTAAATATCATTTCAATAGAGAAATTATCAACATGGACAATGTTTTCGATTGGAGCTATCTTTCCTACAAGAATTGTAAAGGTTCACCACAAAACGCTAGCCACCACATCAGTGGTCTAAATGTGGATCAAACAATGATGAACTGTTATCAAGGTAATCTCAAAACAACACCATAATTTGACTTTGATGGCTTATCTCAACCTACCGTGCGTTAAAAACTTATTATAAATTTCAGAAAAGAGTATTCATTTTATTTATTCCTACCTTATCACTAAGAAGTTGAAGAAAATAAATTCTATGATTTGTAGTTATTTTAAATTACTTAATCTTGCTGCTTAAACCTATCTTAAATTAAATGCAGTCTTACTTGACAACATATTAACTTGAAAACCTTTGGTTAATTACACACACACACACATATATATATATTGTCAATATATACACCTTGTGTGTGTGTCTTATATATATATATATATATATATATATATATATATATAAGTCAAGACAAATAAAGAAAATGTAAAAATGTGATTTTTGAGAAATACACATGTATATAGCATGAAAATAACCACATAGATTCAAGTTAAATATTATTAAATGATTTTAGAGATGATTTGACATATTTAGAAATTAAATATGAATGTAAATTGATTTTAAATGGTTTACATGGATTATTTCGCAAGAGCTTCGAAAATAGTGTTATTAAGTAGGAAAAGGGTGTTTCTACTGAAAAAAACCTTATAAATTCATACGAAAATTATATATAAACGTTTATAAAGATCCATATGATATTTCAGGTAATAGATATGATTTGGAATAATAGTTACTTTTAATGAATTATATTATAGTAGAAGCGTATATGTTGATTTTCTGAAACTAGTTTTATAAACAAGGAATTTTGTAAATATTCTAGAATGTTTTGATACAAATATGTGTATAAACTTGAAGTAGAACGATTGTAAAAAAATCATATCAAAATATGAAAGGAAACAGATCGAAAGTTGAATAAAAAATGAGCAAGAAATTACAGAAATAAAAACTGAAACCAAATATAAGTCGCTGGCTGGTTTTCAAAATTTCACAACCAGAGGTCGATATAGGGGCATCATTATGGTCAAATTATAGCTGTTGACAAAGCCAGTATGAACCTAGACCCATAGGGCCTATGCAAATTAGGTAATTGAATTGCGTTCCATTCTTCAACTCATACGTAGGGCAGGGTATGACCTTTGGATGATATGTATTGATGTTTAATGGATGTAAATGTATTGGTCTGTTATAGGAGACGTTCGGACAACATTTTGATGTAATTTCCTACCAAGATTTGATGAAGTGAATGTGTATAATGGATATGATACAACTGTGTGTGTTCACACACTCACAGACATATGTATACGTATAAGTAAATAGGTACACACACATACAATATATGTGTGTGTGTGTGTGTGGTTGATGAATATGGATGCTAATGTTTAATGTTCATATCGATCCCATATTTACGTTAGTGGCTCCTATCGACTTACTATGGCGTCATGGATTGCACATATCCAATATGTATGTAACAACCCAAAATTTGAGCTATAGTAATTAATTAACGAATTAATTAAACAATAAAATACGTTTGTAAAATTGTCAAAATTGAGCCAAAGAAGTTGCATCATTGGGTCCATGGTAATTTTCTGATCAATTTCAATATATAACTTATCGAAATTCGAGCTAATAAGGAGAAGTTACGAGAGAAACAAGATATCAGAATTAAATAAACAAAAACGAAAACAAAATATAACAAGACCCTTAGGGGTCGACCCTTGTTTTGTTCAGATCGACCTGTACGTCGACCCCCAAAGATCATAGGTCGACACATAAAACTTCCTGGACGTAAAAACGTCCGAGTACGAGCCGAACACCTTAAAATTTGGTTTTTTGTTAATTTGCGTGTTCGTAGCTACATCTGACATTCCTAGTGAGCCTATGACGTGGTTACACCAGATTTAATCTTCAGATCCAACGGCCTGAGATCCATAAGCTACACTATAAATAGAACCCTAGGCCTAGCTATTTTTCTCATTCATATTTTCTCGCAATTGGATTCATTGCCTGAGGCTAAACCCTAAATACAAAAAAATTATAGGGAGGAAATCTTTTTGATAAAAATATTCTACGCCGTAGAAGTGTATCCAGGAAAGCCCATGACTAGAGCTAAGGACCACAGGTGCATGTTTTGTAATTATTTCAGATTTGTAAGCAATTTAAAGTAATAGGGTTCTCAATAATTGTAGTTTTCTACAATTTTAAGACAAAATTTATGTATGTTTATTTACACTCGATTTTTAAGTAAATTTCAGAAGTACTTTTCAGCCTATTTTTATTAGCTATTTTATTCAGTTATTTGCAATTATTTATAGTTAATTACAGTTATTTACATCTGTTTTAAGTTGGAATTCAGCTTGTAAATGTTAGTTTCTTTTTTTAGAAATTTAATCCTTTTTGACATGAATAAAATATTAAAAAGAGTAGAATTAGCAAATATGGATTAAAATAGAATAACATTAAATTTACAGAAATTAGATGTAAAATGAGAAAAACTGAAATAAAATAGTGATGGACTAAAATAGGCAAATTTAATATATTTGCAAGTATGATTATAACCGAAAAGAGAAAATAGAAGAGCAACAATTGCAAGAACAATTATAATGCATAGGTTATAATTAGAACGAAAGAAATAACAGAAGAAGCTTATTTTAAAACTTAATTCTTGGATTAATTTAATAAGAAAATATAGCAGAAATAATAGAAGAAGCTTATTTTAAAACTTAGATCTTGGATTAAGTTAATAAGCAAATATAGGAGTAGAATCCGTACCGGCTGTATTCCATTTCAGGTCTAGGTGTAACGACCCGCAAATCCGTACCCCTTGAGTCAACACTATTCTACAACAATTAACTCAAGTTGCACAGAAATACGAACCATTTGGGTTTAAGAAGAAGAGGTAGAAGAAGAGAAAACAAAATCAACATCAGAATCTAACCATCGCAGCGGAATAAAATATAATAGATAGTAAATAATCTTTACTCAAAATCAAATATATCTGTTTACATACATTACATCAACAGAATACATCAGTCACAACTCAACATCAATATCATACAATGGGTACACAACAACTCAACACAGCGGAATACGTATATAAATATACAAGTACGAGAGTACGTTTCGTCATCCAGCTCGTCTCCTGAGCTCCACAGCATCATATCCTGTATCCTATAATACTCGGTCTGACCCGAGCATTACAGTTAAATAACACCCGAGTCAGTCTGGATTACCAGCGTGAGAAAATCACACCCAATTTATTATTAAAGTTTCAAAAATCCTTTGAAAATAAAAGCATCTCGTAAGACCACGCCACAAATAAACATGTCGGGTTTTTACCTTACGATAGCTAAAACAATTTTATAGAAATCCTCTGATATTTTAATAGGGTCTATATACAAGTACTTATAAAATAGCCGAAATTGTTACATTATTAAATTCCAGCTACTAGCCACAAAAGTGGGTAATACAAACAAAACTCGTACAAGGCTCGTAGGGAGAATGGATTTCCAACTAATGACTAGGCACTGGGGTACCACCTGTCATAGTACGGGGCCTAGATCACCGTACCGAGGATTACTCCCTTCATCCCCTGCAACACAAGGCCGGAACCATCCCTTACTGGACAGTCCCGAGTGAGATCACCCCGCGGTTGGGATCAGCAACCGCCCACTAAGCCGAAAAATAAAAAGGGACATCTAGACTGGAATGACTTCACCCTGCTTGGGTGCTACCCACCTAACCTTGCTGCATATCCCCTGATTTTCAGTCATTCCCATTTGATGAGGCTTGAGACTAAGCGTTACCTTTAGAACGTTTCACTTAGAATGCCCATCGCCCACCTGACGATGTTTCGCAAGCATTCGTCCATACAAGTCCGTCCCGGGTTCGAACGGAACCGAAGGCACTATTCCTACTACATCCATTTTGGAAATATCCTCAGGATTAGTAGCGACTAGCCCTTGCACTTCACTGCTCCATCTTCGACTCCGAACACGTTTTTCGCACGAAACGTACAAACCGGATCGAAGTGGTTTTCGAGAAATAAATCTCGATCCCGGTCTCTTCGAAACGATCAACGCATTTGTCCAATATTGATAGTCGGTTATTTAACTATCAATTAATATTCACAAACATCCATCAACCAATAAATAATTTTCCAAATTATTTATTAATCCCAAAATATCTTCCCGAGATATATATATCCAATTTTCAACACCTTTTGAAAACAGTTTCAAAACCCGTTTTCCCATCCCAGGGTACATTCCCAATTATTATTTCCATTGTAACGCCAAGTACAAACACTTAAGTTTAAAATAATTTAAAAACCTTTTTTTTTTATAAAATATACTTATAACTTTTAAAATTATAACTTAAATATTTTATTAAAATAAATATTCTAACAAAATATTTTGTATAAGACAATTTATAAAATATAAACTAAATTTCCTCTTTTAAACTCAATACCAAGTTACTTTATATAGTTATTTCAATAATAGATTTAGAAAAATATACTTGCTTTAAAAATTTAGATTTAGAAATAATAAACTTTCCAAAACCTGCTTTTTAAAACGATTTTAAAAACTTTAAATATTTTTGAAAACCATACTTGGCTATCCAGGGAAATCCTCTTCTGTTTCCCATTTCTTAAAAATAAATCACCATTTATTTTTAAACAAATACCCATTCCTTTGATAAATTCTTACCTTGAATTTATAAAATATCCACCGACATTTTATTTCACTTTATAACCCAGTCATAAAGTCCCAAAATCTCTCTTCACTTTAAATTTAAATTTCAACACCTAAATCAATTTTACAATTAATTTCTATTTACTTTACCAGGAAATAAATTCTCTTACTTCATTTATTTCAAAATTTATTAACTTTAGATTTAATTTCCAATTTATGTTTTTTAAAATCTTTAAACTGAAAAATACCAAATTCAGATTCCTCAATTTCCTTTCTTTACCTTTAAATTTAATCCTTACATTTAAAATAATGACTTTTATTCACTTAAGTTCCAGAATTTATTATTCCTCTGTTAATTCAATTTCCTCATATTCCATATTTTGTTAGAGTTTATAAATCACTCTATTTTATTTTATTTTCACTTCATTATTCAATTTATTCCAATTTACTAGAATTATTTACTTAAAATTTTACTCTTTTATTACCTTTCAAAAATCCAATTCCATAGATTTCGGTAACTCTTTAAACTGAGTTATTCCATCCAACCATACTATCCAATATTCCAATTATCCATAAAACAATCACAGGATATCAAATATTCATCACACAGAATATTAAATAATCTAATAAATTTGAGGAATCCAGTTGGATCCCTCCAACCTGTTTCCCTGCATCCACAAATGTTAGCACAACATTATTTACTAATTTCAGAATATATCATTCGATAGCACATCAATCAATCAATTTCAACCATTCAAACAATTATTTAAATTTAATCATTTAAATTTAAATTTAAACTGAGTGAGATTAACTCACCTTTGCTTTGTTTGTACAATCCATTCCAACCCGACTTGGTTTCTTTTTCAGATTTTTGACCTTGAATAAACAATTTATATGATTTATTAATAGTCAAACTTATCAAAAATAAATTTCCAGTAACTAAGCTAAATTAAATAAGTTTATTAAATACATTAATTACCCTAAACAGTATTGTAAAATTCCTTTGGTTAATAAAACTTTCTGCTTCAACTTATATAAAATTTCCAGCAAATAATCAAATAAAATTTCCTATTGTAAATATATATTTTAGTTTATTCCCAAAATAATCTACATCGGTTTTAAAATCTAATTTTACACAAACCTTAAATTCTCATATAAATTTTATTTCTTTTCCCCAAAATCCTATACATGTATATTATTACTGTGCATTGTTTATTTTATTTTTCCTTGTATAAACTTTCCTTAACTATATACACATGTGTATATAATATATTTATATTTATACTTCCTTTTGTAAATAAACAAAACATGATTTTTTTTTTCTTTTTCTGTAATTTTTTTATTCTGAAACAGCATATACCAGAAAACTGTATAAATCCAACTCATATAAATTTAAATTTAAACCAGAGGGTTAAGATATTTTATTTTCTTAATCTATTCAATTATAAATATAGATTTAAAAATAAAACGAAAATACCCTACTGCCCAAATTAATTATTGTCTGCTTAAATATATTTAAATCAAAATACATGTATATACACACACACGTGTATATATATATATAAATGCAGTTAAACCCTATTATAAATTCTATTTACTTTCTGTATGAATCATTCAAAAATTTAAATAAAAACAATACCTCCACTCACTCGAATCGAAACCATGACTTCGCCCAGCATCATGAGAGAAACCCTACTGCCCAAATTACACCGCTTCCTCTCTATCCATCGCGAATGAATGCAGCCACCAATGAGGCACACCCCGAAGCCTCGATCCCTACCCTACGCGATCGCTTACAATCGAAATGCGGCGACAAGACCCAACGAAACCCCTTTTGCTTGAAGACTCGAGCTTGCCTTAACATCAGTTCGAAAGGCATGAGAAGGGTTTCAGTAACACTCGGCTTCAAAAATTTCGAAGGAATCTGATATGCTCGCTCGCCCCAAACAATGATTGAATCGCGACCAAGGATCGAATCGGCGCACGATTTATTTTGATTTGATTTTTATGTTCGATTCGTTGTCGATTTGAACTGCAAGGAGGAAAGGGCTTGCGATCCAGATAAAGTCAATATTTTTTTTTCCTCTGCCATTTTTGTTTAGGTTTATAAATGAAAGAACGAAAAGGGCTTCGGCTGATATTAAATCGGCTATGAAAGTAAGAAGAAGGAAGTGATTAAGGAGAAGGGAGCGTACAAAAGAAGTTGGCAGTGATTTTGAAAAGAGTTGTAAAAGATCTGATGGGAAAAGGGAAAGACGTGACTACAGCGTGAAGGAGGGGTTTGGGTACGATGCTTGTCGGTTAAGACTTGACTCTGATGTGAATAAATTTCTGTTGAGGTTGACCCGGATGTGTGTGTATATATATATACTTAGTTAAATTGGAAATTTTCGATATAAACTCCACGCTTTTATTTATCGTACGGTCACATGACAACTCCTAGCACTACGAAATTTGAAATCCGGAAATAATTAAATATTTGGATCCAATGAAACTGGTTTCATCTAATTCCGAGACTGTGTCTCGAAAGGCTATTTTTAAATTCAATTTAAACGATATAAAATTTCAACTGGACAAACCACTGATAAATTTCAATTTTACAACTTCTATTACTTCCAATGTTATTAATATAAATTTTACAAACCTTCAAATTATTTTAACAGGCTTTAAAACTCTAGTTTCAACATTTTACCCAACTTCAACTTATTGAATTCAATAATTTGACTATCAAATAATTGGTGGTATTTGAATTCGAGTTAAAATTAACTTTAAAATATTTAAAATCAATTAAATAATCCAATTTCAATAGCTCAAAAATTCTGGGTCGTCACATTCCTCCCCCCTTAAAAGAATTTCGTCCCCGAAATTACTAGTTAGGAAGAATGATCCATAACTCATTTACTATTTTCTTACCCCAAATAGTTTTTAACAACTTGCTCAAATAAATCTTTTTATCAAAGACACACTAACCCTCTTCTAACCTTTCAAACTTATCCATAAGTTCCAAACAGCATTACTTACTTATCATTTCAAATTTAAATTTACATTCAAATTTTAAATTATCAAACTTTTCTCAAAATTTTTCTAACTCCCTAGATTTCCGAAAAATTCCGCCAGCGTCTCCTTTGCGCGGCTAGCTCGGTACAACTACAAAATGGCTCTACGGCCTCCCAAATCCAAAAAGAAAACAAAAGGCCAAGTGGCTAAATCCAGAAACCCAATCAAATTTCATATAGAAATTTAAACACATACCTTTTTGTCGGGCCATTTTAAATTTTTATCTTCTGAAATCAAACATCAATTTCTTTCTGCTTTTATAACACCTGTATATCCTGTTATAACAATAATGTCCATCCACCACATTCAAAATCATTTTGAATTTCTTTTGCACAAGTTTCAATATTTGCTTTATTTAAGCCCGTACGATGCACACATATTATTCGTACGCAATACCAAATCCGATCGCTCACTCGATCACACAATTTCATTTCCGAACCAGTATCGTCCACCGACCTCCTAGTGCGGACTCAGATCTGGTTTCTTGATCAGAAGCCGTCATTCTCCTTGCATAGTCATAACTATGATAGAGAATTTCCAGAATCAATCAACAATCCATATCCAGGTTCGCCGTCGAAAATTGAGTGAAAAATCCTAACTCGGATCGATATAACTATCTCGAAAATCTGTGCTCGAATTCTGGATCAATATAGCTATGCGAATAAATAATATACGTACACCTTATGTAATTAGCCCAATTTATTTTTAGCTACACCAATTCTCTTTTTATTCACATTCCCAGCTATCACTTTAACCTTCAGTTAATTTCCATTCAATTATTCTCTTGGAACAATTTTTCCCAATACCAAATTTACTTAAGAATTTCATTTTCCATTCCTTAAGTTAAATTTGAATATTGTATATAATTCTTATATAAATCTTCATTTTACTATTGAAGTTTATTTCCATTACCATTCTCTTTGTCTTTACAATTTCATTTAAGTTTAAATTTTGGTTTCCACTTTTAATATTGTATTAGTTGCACTTACTAATTAATTTAAATCTCAATTAAAGTTTATTTGCAAACTTTACTTCTTTAGTTTCTTCAATTTCATTCTCTTTACATTTACATTCCAATTAGATTTCAATATCCAATTTCAATTTTATTTGCTTAGCAAATTTAGATCATTTGCCGTTAATGAAAATTTTCGAGAATTCAAAAATTTTCTAACTCCCAAAATTTACGGAAAATTTCGGCAGAGCCTCCCTTGTACAGAGGGACTTCTGCGATATCGCAGGATGCACAAAAACATATATACATCGGCCTCAGGCCGGAAATCAATATACATCGACCCACACGGTCGGAAAACAGAAAAACAGTTCATATTTCCTATTTGTATTGCGTAGGCGTACCTTATTTTAGCATTTTTAAGCAAGCGGCGATTTATTTTAGCAAATTTCGCAATCAAATCCAGCCAAACGGCTTCCCTGAACCTGTACTTACTCAATATAAATTTGTAAGTGACAATTACACAAATTTATAGCATTTCACTTAAATTTAAATAATTAAAACATGGGTTTCATAAACGATGCATATCATGTACTTCCACAAGCACATGTGAAACATTTCGACATTTATTTCGTATGCTTCCAATCCATTCCAATACCATTTCATTGAATTCATTTTACATTCCAATTAAATGATTTACACTTCATTGCCTACTTCCAATTCATTTGAATCCAAACGAGTTTATTTTTATTCCAAGTGATTCAAAATAAATTTTATTTCACTTCTATCAACTCATAAAATTTTATTCAATGAATTCCCATTTTATTCGAACCCAAGCTCTTGTTAATATAGCTTGAGTTACTCAACTTAATTACTAATTTCATTCCACTTACCAAACAGGTTTTATTATAAACCATTTATAATTCAACCCATTTCAAAAATCAATTTTTAGTCAATTTCTATTCATTCATAGAATTTTGATTTTATTAATAACAAGGTCTTTTCCATTCTATTTCATCCTACTTGGAATTGATTCACAAATCCCAACCATCACTGTTATAACCCAATTTCATTTTGTTGGACGACACTCCCAATTATTTTTAATTCATCGTTTGTCTAAGTTGAATTTATATGTTACTCGAGCTCATTTCCAATTTCATTGTTAGCTCCATCCGCTTAAATTAAATTAGTATATTTCATTGAATCAATATGAATTCTAATTCACATTCAATAATTTATTTCGGAATTCCTTTCATTTTATAATGAGGCCATTTCCAATTTATCCCTACTTGGATTTTTATTGGCAATACAAATCATTTTTATATTAATTCAATTCCATTCAACTCCAATTCAAATTTAATTCACTTGTAATTTCAAGTTGAATTTCTATTTATAACTCAACTTCACTTTCAATTTTAATCATTTATTTACAACTCAAATTTTTATTAACCAATTCGAGTTCCATTTCCATATTCCATTAGTTAATCTTGGAACATTCCACATTATTTACGTCGAATATTCATCCCATAATTCATTTACAAACTAAACATTTTTCACAACAAATTGGTATTCAACGTGCATTTACCCAACTCAAGTTCCATCTCCATATTTCATTCCAATTAATTATTAATTTGTTTAGACAAGGTGTATTCCCAATATTTGATTTTCATTTCAAAAATCACGTTAACTATTTTACTGGAGTTCAATCCATTTTATAGTTTAAGTTTTGGATTTAATTCATTTCCCAAATTAATTTTATTTTTCTTAATTATCCCACTTCTAAATTTTATGAGTCACAAACTTATTTATATTCATTCACTTATCCATTATAATCAATTCTATTCACATTTTACTTTTAACTCAGAATAATACATTTTATTTAGCCAAATATATATTTATTATCAAACAAACATTTTCACTAAGATTCCAGAGTTTATACAATTTTCAAAATTTCAAAATCACCTTTGAAATAAACCACATCCAAAATCCTTTTGAATTTCAAAACCAAACCCAGTTTTGCAACAACCACCAACCCAAAACACCCAGGCAGCAATTCCTCTTTTGGAAACTCGAAAATGAACACCGATGATGTCGCGATCATCATCGGAATTATTTTCCAGCGACCGAAAGAGTTTAGTGCTTTTATCTCTTTAACAACATTACAAATATTTTTAATTTCCAAACCTCTCCAGATTTCAAATTCAACTCAAAAATATTCCTGAAATAATATCATTATTATTTCTCCAAAACTTTGAAAATCATTTCCAAATCCAAAGGAATTTAGATTTTTCCCAAAAATTCCAAATTGCAATTCCTTTAAATCTATATTCAAACATTCTCTAGAATTTTATCCCATTTCAATTTCAAAATTATAATCACCTTTACAGTTTACATTTACAGATCTCATTTGTATATGAAATTTATTTCAATTTATAAATTACATTTATAATCTATATTTCAGATTCCATTTTGTTATATAAATTTATTCTTCAACTTTGGTTATAAGTTTCAATTTCTTATTCAATTTCTACACAATGGTGTTAATAATTTAATATTAACATTCCTTAACAATCAAGCATCCAACTACTATAATAATTTCTGAAAATTATCTCTTTCATATACAAAAATAATTTGGGTAAAATTATTTCATTTACCGTACTTTAAAACAATACTGTGTCGAATTGTTCTATTCAAGTGTTTAGAGATCCCTATCAATAACGTTAATTACTCGTATTGACCAGAATCCATAAACCACTCAATAAACCAATCAACACAATATAAAACCATTTTATATTCACTAACAAATACGCGCTCATATCTATTAATACACTCAAACTCATTATAGAGTACTACGGACTCTATTTGAGTAATTCCCACCAGAGCCAAGGTTATCACCAACCTAAGCTCTGATACCAAGTGTAACGACCCGCAAATCCGTACCCCTTGAGTCAACACTATTCTACAACAATTAACTCAAGTTGCACAGAAATACGAACCATTTGGGTTTAAGAAGAAGAGGTAGAAGAAGAGAAAACAAAATCAACATCAGAATCTAACCATCGCAGCGGAATAAAATATAATAGATAGTAAATAATCTTTACTCAAAATCAAATATATCTGTTTACATACATTACATCAACAGAATACATCAGTCACAACTCAACATCAATATCATACAATGGGTACACAACAACTCAACACAGCGGAATACGTATATGAATATACAAGTACGAGAGTACGTTTCGTCATCCAGCTCGTCTCCTGAGCTCCACAGCATCATATCCTGTATCCTATAATACTCGGTCTGACCCGAGCATTACAGTTAAATAACACCCGAGTCAGTCTGGATTACCAGCGTGAGAAAATCACACCCAATTTATTATTAAAGTTTCAAAAATCCTTTGACAATAAAAGCATCTCGTAAGACCACGCCACAAATAAACATGTCGGGTTTTTACCTTACGATAGCTAAAACAATTTTATAGAAATCCTCTGATATTATAATAGGGTCTATATACAAGTACTTATAAAATAGCCGAAATTGTTACATTATTAAATTCCAGCTACTAGCCACAAAAGTGGGTAATACAAACAAAACTCGTACAAGGCTCGTAGGGAGAATGGATTTCCAACTAATGACTAGGCACTGGGGTACCACCTGTCACAGTACGGGGCCTAGATCACCGTACCGAGGATTACTCCCTTCATCCCCTGCAACACAAGGCCGGAACCATCCCTTACTGGACAGTCCCGAGTGAGATCACCCCGCGGTTGGGATCAGCAACCGCCCACTAAGCCGAAAAATAAAAAGGGACATCTAGACTGGAATGACCTCACCCTGCTTGGGTGCTACCCACCTAACCTTGCTGCATATCCCCTGATTTTCAGTCATTCCCATTTGATGAGGCTTGAGGCTAAGCGTTACCTTTAGAACGTTTCACTTAGAATGCCCATCGCCCACCTGACGATGTTTCGCAAGCATTCGTCCATACAAGTCCGTCCCGGGTTCGAACGGAACCGAAGGCACTATTCCTACTACATCCATTTTGGAAATATCCTCAGGATTAGTAGCGACTAGCCCTTGCACTTCACTGCTCCATCTTCGACTCCGAACACGTTTTTCGCACGAAACGTACAAACCGGATCGAAGTGGTTTTCGAGAAATAAATCTCGATCCCGGTCTCTTCGAAACGATCAACGCATTTGTCCAATATTGATAGTCGGTTATTTAACTATCAATTAATATTCACAAACATCCATCAACCAATAAATAATTTTCCAAATTATTTATTAATCCCAAAATATCTTCCCGAGATATATATATCCAATTTTCAACACCTTTTGAAAACGGTTTCAAAACCCGTTTTCCCTTCCCAGGGTACATTCCCAATTATTATTTCCATTGGAACGCCAAGTACAAACACTTAAGTTTAAAATAATTTAAAAACCTTTTTTTTTTATAAAATATACTTATAACTTTTAAAATTATAACTTAAATATTTTATTAAAATAAATATTCTAACAAAATATTTTGTATAAGACAATTTATAAAATATAAACTAAATTTCCTCTTTTAAACTCAATACCAAGTTACTTTATATAGTTATTTCAATAATAAATTTAGAAAAATATACTTGCTTTAAAAATTTAGATTTAGAAATAATAAACTTTCCAAAACCTGCTTTTTAAAACGATTTTAAAAACTTTAAATATTTTTGAAAACCATACTTGGCTATCCAGGGAAATCCTCTTCTGTTTCCCATTTCTTAAAAATAAATCACCATTTATTTTTAAACAAATACCCATTCCTTTGATAAATTCTTACCTTGAATTTATAAAATATCCACCGACATTTTATTTCACTTTATAACCCAGTCATAAAGTCCCAAAATCTCTCTTCACTTTAAATTTAAATTTCAACACCTAAATCAATTTTACAATTGATTTCTATTTACTTTACCAGGAAATAAATTCTCTTACTTCATTTATTTCAAAATTTATTAACTTTAGATTTAATTTCCAATTTATGTTTTTTAAAATCTTTAAACTGAAAAATACCAAATTCAGATTCCTCAATTTCCTTTCTTTACCTTTAAATTTAATCCTTACATTTAAAATAATGACTTTTATTCACTTAAGTTCCAGAATTTATTATTCCTCTGTTAATTCAATTTCCTCATATTCCATATTTTGTTAGAGTTTATAAATCACTCTATTTTATTTTATTTTCACTTCATTATTCAATTTATTCCAATTTACTAGAATTATTTACTTAAAATTTTACTCTTTTATTACCTTTCAAAAATCCAATTCCATAGATTTCGGTAACTCTTTAAACTGAGTTATTCCATCCAACCATACTATCCAATATTCCAATTATCCATAAAACAATCACAGGATATCAAATATTCATCACACAGAATATTAAATAATCTAATAAATTTGAGGAATCCAGTTGGATCCCTCCAACCTGTTTCCCTGCATCCACAAATGTTAGCACAACATTATTTACTAATTTCAGAATATATCATTCGATAGCACATCAATCAATCAATTTCAACCATTCAAACAATTATTTAAATTTAATCATTTAAATTTAAATTTAAACTGAGTGAGATTAACTCACCTTTGCTTTGTTTGTACAATCCATTCCAACCCGACTTGGTTTCTTTTTCAGATTTTTGACCTTGAATAAACAATTTATATGATTTATTAATAGTCAAACTTATCAAAAATAAATTTCCAGTAACTAAGCTAAATTAAATAAGTTTATTAAATACATTAATTACCCTAAACAGTATTGTAAAATTCCTTTGGTTAATAAAACTTTCTGCTTCAACTTATATAAAATTTCCAGCAAATAATCAAATAAAATTTCCTATTGTAAATATATATTTTAGTTTATTCCCAAAATAATCTACATCGGTTTTAAAATCTAATTTTACACAAACCTTAAATTCTCATATAAATTTTATTTCTTTTCCCCAAAATCCTATACATGTATATTATTACTGTGCATTGTTTATTTTATTTTTCCTTGTATAAACTTTCCTTAACTATATACACATGTGTATATAATATATTTATATTTATACTTCCTTTTGTAAATAAACAAAACATGATTTTTTTTTCTTTTTCTGTAATTTTTTTTATTCTGAAACAGCATATACCAGAAAACTGTATAAATCCAACTCATATAAATTTAAATTTAAACCAGAGGGTTAAGATATTTTATTTTCTTAATCTATTCAATTATAAATATAGATTTAAAAATAAAACGAAAATACCCTACCGCCCAAATTAATTATTGTCTGCTTAAATATATTTAAATCAAAATACATGTATATACACACACACGTGTATATATATATATAAATGCAGTTAAACCCTATTATAAATTCTATTTACTTTCTGTATGAATCATTCAAAAATTTAAATAAAAACAATACCTCCACTCACTCGAATCGAAACCATGACTTCGCCCAGCATCATGAGAGAAACCCTACTGCCCAAATTACACCGCTTCCTCTCTATCCATCGCGAATGAATGCAGCTACCAATGAGGCACACCCCGAAGCCTCGATCCCTACCCTACGCGATCGCTTACAATCGAAATGCGGCGACAAGACCCAACGAAACCCCTTTTGCTTGAAGACTCGAGCTTGCCTTAACATCAGTTCGAAAGGCATGAGAAGGGTTTCAGTAACACTCGGCTTCAAAAATTTCGAAGGAATCTGATATGCTCGCTCGCCCCAAACAATGATTGAATCGCGACCAAGGATCGAATCGGCGCACGATTTATTTTGATTTGATTTTTATGTTCGATTCGTTGTCGATTTGAACTGCAAGGAGGAAAGGGCTTGCGATCCAGATAAAGTCAATATTTTTTTTTCCTCTGCCATTTTTATTTAGGTTTATAAATGAAAGAACGAAAAGGGGCTTCGGCTGATATTAAATCGGCTATGAAAGTAAGAAGAAGGAAGTGATTAAGGAGAAGGGAGCGTACAAAAGAAGTTGGCAGTGATTTTGAAAAGAGTTGTAAAAGATCTGATGGGAAAAGGGAAAGACGTGACTACAGCGTGAAGGAGGGGTTTGGGAACGATGCTTGTCGGTTAAGACTTGACTCTGATGTGAATAAATTTCTGTTGAGGTTGACCCGGATGTGTGTGTATATATATACTTAGTTAAATTGGAAATTTTCGATATAAACTCCACGCTTTTATTTATCGTACGGTCACATGACAACTCCAATATTACGAAATTTGAAATCCGGAAATAATTAAATATTTCGGATCCAATGAAACTGGTTTCGTCTAATTCCGAGACTGTGTCTCGAAAGGCTATTTTTAAATTCAATTTAAACGATATAAAATTTCAACTGGACAAACCGCTGATAAATTTCAATTTTACAACTTCTATTACTTCCAATGTTATTAATATAAATTTTACAAACCTTCAAATTATTTTAACAGGCTTTAAAACTCTAGTTTCAACATTTTACCCAACTTCAACTTATTGTATTCAATAATTTGACTATCAAATAATTGGTGGTATTTGAATTCGAGTTAAAATTAACTTTAAAATATTTAAAATCAATTAAATAATCCAATTTCAATAGCTCAAAAATTCTGGGTCGTCACACTAGGACTGATGGTTTCACACGTAGGTGAGGCTGGGACACGCTTATGCTGATTAGGGTAAATAAGTGGCCAATAGATAGAGGCTCAAATCCGAGGATTTGGGCAAGGGCACAAAGCTAGAATATTTGTTTGTTCGGACAGTACCGGTAGCATTCCCTTTCAAATCGAGGACTGATGGTCTCACACGTAGGTGAGGCTGGGCATGCTTATGCTAATTTGGGTAAATAAAGATTCACATAGAGGGTGATAGTTAGTGTGTACCAGTAATGACCGAGCGTGCGGCATCGATTAGGGTAAATAATTTGCTATTGCGTCCTAGGCGATAAAGATATGCCTTTTGCTGTGACCAATAGGATTGGTTTGCAGTGGCACAACAGAGGTAAGAAAGACCGATCAATGTGTAGGATTAGGATTTTAGCCTAATCAAGTTAGCAGTTGAGATAGGATCAGGATTTCAGCCTAATGACAGTAGTTTAAGACAAGTGCAAGCAATCCAACAATTAAAGGAAATAGTAAAACAGATTCGGAAACAGTATTTTATCCGAGTTTTATATTTTCTGTATTTTCCTTTCAAGCTATAACTATTGCATAGTCTATTATCTTTATCTTGCTTAGAATTGCTAGTAATTACTTTCACTCATCAGACTTATTGTTTGACCAACTCCTCTATCTTTCCCCTTTCCCCCAATAGGCCAGCAAAGTTGAGGATAGTTGACTCAAGTAGCTTGGAGATTCATTCCCGGAGTTTTCTCGTTTCAGTTGTATTCTTCTATTTTCATCCTTTTCATTTGGCTTATGATGGATTGACATTTGTGAGAGGGATTATTATTATTATCTTTATACTCTAATTTTATGAGACTGAGATGTATTTTCATAAGACATGAGACATTTTGAGTTTTTGAGATATGTTATGTTTTTATGACTTATTTTGAGATGAAGTTTAGTTTTGAATGATAAGTTATTATTTAAATGTTTCCACTGTTTTTACTTATTTGTCTTATGGATCTTAGTCTCTCGATGCTTTTGCTATACCTATAATGCACCACATCCTTTGGTGTGCCCTTTTTAAAAATACTAAGGGGTGTGGGGTGTTTCATTTGGTATTAGAGCCTAAGTTTATAGGATTCCTAAAAACTTATTTCGAAAGTAGTATTTTTAAAAGGTAACATATCTTCAAGCTAAAAGTATTTTTTAGAAAGATGCTCTTATTGTAGAAATAGTTTTCAAGTATAAAAGAGTTTTTATAAAAATCCCTATAAAATTCAGTTCAACTTTCTTTCGATTCTTTCGGCCCTAATTTTTTTTCTTTGCATAGTATGGTGGATGCCCCAAATCTTCCAGAGGGTGTCCAAGTCCCTGCCTGGTTCCATGGATACCTCCAAACTACGGCACCAGAGGTACAAGGGCAAGCGCCCAACGCAGCATCGGCGGGTGGAGGACCCGTTAATCTACCTACAGCAGCCAATTTTTCTAAGCCATGCAAGAATTTCGCTAGTTTAGGAGGCAAAACGTTTTCTGGCATGGAGGATTTCGTAGAGGTACGAACTTGATTGAGGAACATAGAGCGGATATTTGGGTTGTTAGGATTGGAGGACTAGCATAGAGTTCAGTTTGCATCTTGGCTGCTGAAGGGAGAGGCTTCTTCCTAGTGGGAGATTGTAGAAATGGAGGGTAGAGACATTGGTTGGTTTGGATTTCTGGAAAGGTTTGAGAGAAAATTCTTATCGCAAGCCGAGGAAAGCATGCAGTTGGAAAAGTTCATTAGATTGAAACAGGGGAGTATTTTGGTGAAAGAGTATATAAATCGGTTTAATGAGTTATCGTGGTTCAGGATGGAGCTTGTTAATACATCGCATAAGAAGGCCACCAAGTTTGCTAAGGGTTTGAACCAGCCCCTCCAAGGGTTGGCATTGACACATGTACTTATGGGAGTGACGTATGAGTCACTTATGGAAATAGCTCTCATATGAGATGTTGCTAAGAAAGAAGAGGTTAAGGAGGTTCCTAAATCAGAAAACTCTAAGAAGCAGTGGTGAAAGAATAAGAAGGATAAGGACAAGAAGAAAGGAGAAGGACCTCGGAAGAGACAGATCAAGAAGGCCAAGAAATGTCAAAATTTTAGATTGGTTGGGCATTACTTAAAGGATTGTAAGAAGGACATGATGAAGGGAAGGTGTTACAACTGTAGGCGGCCTAGACACCTTAGTAGAGCTTGTCCTCAGAAGACAAGGTAGAGAGCAGGCACGCCTATGATGCAAGTACCGACTTTGGATGCATCGCCTTCGAGTAGTCAACCGGATCGAGGTAGGAAAGACTCTATAGAAGGTTTGATCTCTATTTCATATTTTCCTATTCGAACTCTTTTTGACTCCGGAGCATCGAACTTTTTCATTTCTAGTTCCTTGGTTGATTGTTTGCACTTAGATATTTCTCTAGTTATAGACGCTATAGTTGTTTCAAACCCCACAGGAGGATCGGCACATTTATCCATGATTTGTAGGGGTTTGAAAATTTTTATACTAGGCGTAGAGTTTGATTATGATGCGCATGTATTGGGATTTTTGAGATATGGGATGATTTTGGAGATGGACTGGTTATCTACTTATGGTGCGATATCTGACTGCGAGAGGAGAGTCGTTGGACTAGAGACATGTAGGGGACGGACTCTCGAGGTTTCTTGCGACCCATAGGGGTCGGCCACGTTGAGCTTTCTTTATTTCCTTGATTCATCGCTTATAGAGTTAGATTCAGTTCTAATTGTTAGAGATTTTCTAAACATTTTTAAGGAGGTTAGGGTGCTACCCCCTAAGAGAGAGATCGACTTTACAATCTATCTGAATGATAATGCTAAGTCAGTGGCATTGCCCGTGAGAAATATGTCTCCTAGGGAGAGGAAGGAGTTAAGTAAGAAGCTCGGTGAGCTACTAAAAAAAGGCTTCATCAGACGGAGAATATCTGAGTGGAGGCGCCGGTCATCTTCGCCAAGCGAATGGTTCCCTTCGACTTTGCGCGGACTATAGAGAGTTGAATAAGCTCACGAAGAAGAACCGTTGCCCACTTCCTAGGATAGACGATCTTTTCGATCGGTTAGTTGGCTCTTCAGTATTTTCTCAGCTTGACTTAGCCACTGGATTTCATCAGCTTAGGGTCATTGACGATAGCATCGATAAGACAACATTTAGGACACCAGATGGATTCTTCGAGTGGTTGGTTTTGCCATTTGGGCTGACCAATGCCCTAGCCTATTTTGTAGATCTTATGAGCCGTGTTTTTCGAGATGTCCTAAATAAGTTCGTTATAGTATTTGTGGACGACATTATGGTGTTTTCCAGGAGTATGGAAGAGCATACTATTCATCTTAAGGAGGTTCTTCGCACACTTCGTGTTCATTAGTTGAAAAGAAAAATTCTTGAAGTGTCACTTTTAGCGTGAGGAGGTGCGTTTCTTAGGGCATGTAGTTTCAAGAGAGGGTTTTGCTGTAGATTCCGCTAAGGTAGTAGCCGTACTGGATTGAAAGGTCCCCAAGAATGCTACCAAAGTTAGTAGTTTCCTAAGTTTAGCTGCTTATTATAGGAAGTTTATCAAAGATTTTGCTAAGATTTCAACATTTGCGTTTAAGCCTACGCTCATAGATCGAATCGGCTCAAGGCAGCGAGAGGATTTAGAGCTTGTGAATGTTTTGTATAGGATAGCAGAGGAGAGGTATCTAGACGTTTCCAATGTTATTCCATCGATAGTAAAGGGTGGCTAAGGAGAGATGAAAGACTTTTTGTCCCCCGCACTGGTGATTTGATGAGAGCAGTTCTAGCAGAGGCATACCGTTCTTAGATGACTATTCATCCGGGCAGTGATAAGATGTATAAGGACATGAAGAGAGTGTTTTATTAGAGTGACATGAAGAAGGATGTAGCAGAGCTTGTGTCTAAGTGTCTTGTGTGCCAAAAATTTAAGGCGGAGCAGAAGAAGCCTGGCGGATTGCTTCAACCATTGGATGTACCCGAATGGAAGTGGGATAGTATTTTGATGGACTTCATAGATGGTTTAACCCAATCTAGGAAGGGGAATACCAGTATTTAGGTGATTGTAGATCGTTTGACTAAGAGTGCCACTTCATTTCGGTAAAAAGTAAGAGGACAACACCTTATTTGGCATCCATATAGGTTCATGAGATAGTCTGACTTCATGGAGTTCCCTCAAGAATAGTGAGCGACAAAGATCCTATCTTTACTAGCGAGTTTTGGAGGAACTTGTAAGAGGCTTTAGGGACACAACTTAGATTGAGTACGGCCTATCACCCTCAAACGAATGGACAAATAGAGAGAGTTAATAGAGTTCTTGAGGATTTTTCGAGGATATGCATTCTTCATTTTAGAGGAACTTGGGAGGAGCACCTTCCTTTAGTGGAATTCGCTTATAACAATAGTTTTCAGACTAGAATTGGGATGGCTCCTTTTGAAGCCCTTTATGGAAGACCTTGCAAGTCGCCTTCATGTTGGTTGGAGTCTACAGAAAAATTGCTACTTGGTCCCGACATGGTTAGAGAAACTTCGAAAAAGAATGATTTGATTAGAAGAAGAACGAAAATGGCCCAGGATAGATAGAAATCCTATGCATATAAGCAGAGAAGGGATATTGAGTTCGAGGTAGGAGATTTAGTTTTTATTAAGGTGTCTCCGCTAAGAAAGGTAGTGAGGTTTGGATCAAGTGGGAAACTTGCTTCTAGATACGTAGGACTATTCCCTATTATAGAAATGGTAGGGAAGATGGCGTATCGGATAAAGCTACCAGAGAGGCTCATGGGAGTTCATGATGTTTTTCATGTTTCACACTTGAGAAAATGCTTGCACAATTTAGTAGAGGTAGTGGAACCTAGCCTACTTGAGGAAGTTGAAGTGGACAGAGAAGCATCGGTTTGTCGCATTCCTACCAAGATCATTGGGATGATATCAAGAAGCTTAGGAATAAGGAAATCCCTTTGGCAAGGTGCAGTGGGGAGAAAGTATTGAGGACCCTACGTGGGAGGCTAAGGAGAAAATACGTACCCCTCTTATCCGCATCTCTTTGATGGTACGTCTTGAATTTCCTATTTCCATCTTTAGTTTTGAATAGGTTCATTCCTTTAGTATCCTTTGGGAGGGTAAATCTTAGGATTTAACCTATGGATGGTAGGAACGAATGTAAATATGTTATTAGAACATGTTATGCATGATGGACGCTAGTGGTTGAAAGTGTTTGCTAGTTGATGCTAATGGATGCATACACACACACTAGGCACTATTATCTTTTAGAGATCAGCCTAACTAGATCACTGAAGCATATGCATATGAATGTGTGTGCACTAGCATTTTTATTTCATGGTTGTTGTAATGAGTGATTAGTGTATGATTGTTGCATTTGGATGATTATCGTAGCATGCATGTAGAACTATCGGTTGTCATTAGGAAATTTGCATTCATTTGGATACATGACATAGATATGATTACATAAAAAGGAGGTCGACTAAATCAGTAGACCACCTAATCTTTTGAATTAGTTAGTGACATTGACACCACTCTATTTCATATATCATAAATTGAATTAGAAAGCTTAAGGACAATATATGTAATGTATGATGGTTGAATATGTGGTTATGGAATTTGGATGAAAATATTTAATCCATTCTTCTATCCTTGGAGATTTCGGGGACGAAATCCTTTAAGGACGAGAGAATGTAACAACCCAAAACTTGAGTTATCATAATTAATTAACGAATTAATTAAACGATAAAATAAGTTTGTGAAGTTTTCAGAATTGAGCAACGGAAGTTGCACCATTGGGTCCGTGGTAATTTTCTGCTTAATCTTCATATATAACTTGTCGAAATCCGAGCTAATATGGAGAAGTTACGAGAGAATAAAGAAATCTAAATTAAATAAACAAAAATGAAAAAAATAATATAACATGACCCTTAGGGGTCAATCGCTGTTTTGGTCATGTCGACCTATAGGTCGACCACTAAAGATCATAGGTGAACCCACAAAACTTCCTAGATGTAAAAACGTCCAGGTACGAGCCGAACGCCTTGAAATTTGATTTTTGGTTAATCCTGTGCGTTCGTAGCTGCATCTGATGGTTCGTAGTGAGCCTATGACGTGGTTGCACCATATTTAATCTTTAAATCCAACGGCCTTAGATCCTTAAGTTAAACTATGAATAGAACCCTAAGCCTAGCTATTTTTCTCATTTAGATTTTCTCCCATTGGGTGCATTGCCTGAGGCTGAACGCTAAATAGAAAAAATTTCTAGGGAGGAAATCTTTTTGATAAAAATATTCTACGCCCTAGATGTCAGTCCAGGATTAGAGATAAGGACCGCAAGTGAGTGTTTTGTAATTATTTTAGATTTATAAGCAACTCAAAATAATAGAGTTCTCAATAGTTGTAGTTTTTCTATAATTTTGAGACAGTTTTTATGTAAGTTTATTTACAGTCAGTTATAAGTAAATTTCAGAAGTTCCTTTTAGTCTATTTTTATTCAGCTATTTTATTCAGTTATTTGCAGTTATTTACAATTAATTACAGTTATTTACATTTGTTTTAAGTTGGGATTTAGCCTATAAATATTAGTTTCTTTTCTTAGAGGTTTAATCCTTTTTTATGCGAATAAAATATTAAAAAGAGAAGAGTTCGCAAATATAGATTAAAATAGAAAAATAAAAATTTACAAAAATCAGATGTAAAAAGAGAAAAACTGAAATAAAATAGAGATGAGTTGAACTAGGCAAATTTAAGATATTTGCAAGTATGATTATAACAAGAGGTTATAACTAAAAAGAGAAAATAGAAGAGTAATAACTGCAAGAACAATTATAACACATAGGTTATAATTAGAAAGAAAGAAATAACAGAAGAAGCTTATTTTAAAACCTATATCTTGGACACATTAATAAGTAAATATAGCAGAAATAACCGAAGAGGTTTATTCTAAAACTTAGATCTTGAATTAAGTTAATAAGCAAATATAGAAGTAGGGCCTGTACCGGCAGCATTCCCTTTCAGGTCTAGGACTGATGGTTTCACACATAGGTGAGGCTGGGACACATTTATGCTGATTAGGGTAAATAATTGGCCAATAAATAGGGGCTCAAATCTGGGGATTTGGGCAAGGGGCGCAAAGGTAGAAGATTTGTTTGTTAGGACCAGTATCGACAACATTCCCTTTCAGATCGAGGACTGATGGTCTCACTCGTAGGTGAGGCTGGGCACACTTATGCTGATTAGGGTAAATAAAGGGTCAAATAGGGGGTGAAAGTTAGTGTGTACCGGTGATGATCGAGCGTGCAGCATCGATTAGGATAAATAATTCGCTGTTGCTTCTTAAGCGCTAAAGATGTGTCTTTTGCTATGACCAATGGGATTGGTTTGCAGTGGCACAACAGAGATATGAAAGACCGATCAATGGGTAGGATTAGGATTTTAGCCTAATCAAGTTAGCAGTTGAAATAGGATCGGGATTTCAGCCTAATGACAATAGTCTAAGACAAGTGCAAGCAATCCAACAATCAAAGAAAATAGTCAAACAGACTCAGAAACAATATTTTATCCGACTTTTATATTTTCTATGTTTTCCTTTCAAGCTAGAACTATTACTTAGTCTATTATCTTTATCTTGCTTAGAAATGCTAGTAATTACTTTCACTGACCAGAATTATTGTCCAACCCACTCCTCTATCTTTCCTCTTTTCCTCCTATAGGCCAGCAGAACTGAGGATCATTTATTGAGGTTGCTTAGAGATTCATTTTCAAAGTTTTCACATTTCAGATGTATTCTTCTGCTTGTCATCTTTTTCATTTGGATTATGATGGATTGGCACTTTTGAGAAGGATCATCATCATCATCATCATCTTTATACTTTGATTTTATGAGACTAAGATGTATTTTCATGAGACACGAGACATTTTGAGTTTTTGGGATATATTATGTTTTTATGTCTTATTTTGAGATGAAATTTGGTTTTGAATGATAAATTATTATTTAAATGTTTCCGCTGTTTTTGCTTATTTGTCTTGTAAATCTTAGTCTCTGTGATGCTTTAGCTCTACCTATAACGCACCACATCCTTTGGTGTGCCCTTTTGGTAATACTAAAGGATATGGGGTGCTTCAATGTTTATCTTAAGAGAATGGAGACGTTCGTATGCAGGCTTATATGACCTTTGGTGAACTGTTCCTGCTATTATGTCCATTTTCAAAGTATAATGAGCGTACAACACGTTATATCATGTCATTAGTATATGTATGATGTTCAAATGAATTCACCAAGCAATTAGGTGTAACATTGACTTAATCTAGAAATCAACTTTCGGATGTTGAAGTTATTACTCTTGTAAGTCTATCGGTAGGTTAAGGTTTATTTACATAAGTTAAATAAATTAAAATGATGTTATAACTGTATATTTCAAGTATATGTGTAATAGACTAGTTTTACTCACTCAGATAAGTTTGGCCCCCTTTCTATATTGTTTTTATATGATACTGATCGGTTGACGGACTATTGAGTCAAGCTATCTTAGGAGGTGTCAATGGTGTGGAAAACGAAAGCATTATCTGTGTGTGTTTGTGTCTATATATACATACACACACATATGTATATGTATTTATGAATGTATATGTATTTGTGTGTGTGTGTGTATGTATGTTCATCTGACATTATAGTGCATCGTGTAGTTTGGATTGAAAATTGTATATAGATGGATCTATGACCTTGAATATGTTATAAATATTGGTTTGGATGTAAGTTGGTTTTTATATTATATGTTGTTCCATCGTCTGTTATTTCAGAAAGGTATAGTTGGAATTATCAATTTGTTTCTTATTATCATAACTTAACAATCTATCATTTTCGTTTTTTGAGATTTAAACGTCGGTTCAGAGGTTGAATCCAAGGGTTGAAAACGAAGGGTTGTTGCATTGAAATTGCCTAAGCTTACATGTTATATACTTTGGATAAAACACTGCAAAGATGGAATGAAAGCATGATTGTCCATCAAATCTTTGATAGCCTCAAAGCATCGTTTGGGGAGTAATCTCGTTCTGCAAGGTACAAGTTTGCTAAGAAATTGTTCGATACGAAGATGACAAAGGGCACTCATGTAGAGGATACGTCTTGATGATGAAAGGTATATTGATAGCCTTCTATAGCTAGACGTTCCTTCATGACAAGAGTTACAAGTGGACTTGATCTTAGGCTTCCTCATTGCATAGTTCGAACCATTTATATTGAACTACAATATGGACTAGCTGAATATAAGCCTCATGGTGCTGCTTAATATGTTGAGATCAGCTAAGAGCTCATCTAAGGATCAAGGTATAGCGCTCGATATAAAGGGAAAGACATCATCTTTGAATGGCTCAAAGAAATGAAAGCATGTCAATAAGAAGGGTAAGAAGACTGCTCCTAATGACTAAGCAAAATGTCACCGTTGTCACAAGAAGATGCTTTGGAAATTGAGCTGTTTGGACTACCTAGAGCTTGTCATAGAGAAGAAAATATATTGTTCTATTGCTCCTATTAGTATATTTACGATTCAAAATTATCTTGAATTCAGTGTATTATCTTTAATTTTAGATGTTGGATCTGGAACACATTTTAAATTCGTTACAAGGACTTATGCACAAACAACATGTGGCAAGAGGTGGAATGAAGCTTCAAGTTATGGATGGATCTATTGTAGATGCAACTGCAGTTGGAGACTATCATTTTCTTTTGTTTAGTGGCTATGATTTAGTCTTGAATAACTGATATTATGTAATAATTTTTATTTAGACGTTATATCTTTTTCAAGACAGTCTAAAACTGGTTATGGTTTTCATTGTAATAACAGTATTATGAATATTGTGTTTGGCAAAAATAATATCTGTGATGGTATTCTGGATAATGGCATTTATGTACTTAATCTTAATTGAATTTGTGATGTTAACAATTCTTCTAATGTTGACATGAATAATAATTTTTTATAGCATTATAGGCTTAGTCATATCAGTGACAAATGACTGCATAAGTTGAAAAATAAAAGTTTTCCATCACCATTTGATTTTGAATCATCTGATACTTGTAGGTTATGTCAAAACAGAAAAATGACCAAGCACCCTTTCGGTGCGAGCAATGACGGAGTTGATAAACTCTTGGGTCATGCGCATTCTAATGCATGTGGCCCAATGCCCATATTTATCAAATTTAATTCTTTTTTACTTTGTATCTTTTACTGATTATTTCTCAAGACTGTGTTGTGTATATCTTATAAAGAATAAATTTGACATATGTGAAAAATTCAAAGAATATAAGAATGAGATTGAAAATCAGACATAAGTTTAAAATACATAGATCTGATCGAGAATGTGATATGTTCGAAAAGAGCTCTATAGTGCCCCACCTCTACACCCATACCACCAAGGAGTATTACATAGTAATCTTGTCTTATAATACATGGAATGAGATGATATTATACGACCACACATGAATATTCCCTTAAGCTAACACTAGTATCTATTCTTACCTCATATAATACATCGAATATAAATACTCGGTATTGACATAAAGCAATAAACATGTGGGTTTTATGGACAAAACAATACAAAATATAAATAGAGTACACAGAGCCTCAAAACGCAATGAAAATCATAATATATATATATATATATATATCACAAATAATAAAAATTGTATCCTCTTATATTGATATACAACAACATCCAATAAGTACATTACATTATAAACACGTATACCGATATCACCAAGCACATGACAACTAGCATTGATGTTGTCCTACGCCCCATCAATAGACCAAGTCCCAAAAGAAATAAACAATCACAATAACACATACTGTCTAAAACAATCTTAGTCTAACACAAGGTTTTTAAACAAATAACATGCCATGGTATGCTAGAAACTAGTTGTGAGTGTAATAGTGTGCTATGTAATAACATGATAACAATAGCTGTAAATAATAGGGGTAAATATCACACACTCGCTAACTACCCTTCCCACATCTCAAATCACACAATTAACACCCATGTCATATCTTTATAATAACGAACTCACAATCACAATCTACTCAATTGTGATTCACTCCTAATCATGGTTATTTGCTATCAAGTTTATTATTGAGCACACATTGCTTTAGGTATGATCAATATGTATCTATGTATAAATAACTAGTATACCCTAGTCATTTTCTCTCTACCAAAAGCTGAATCGACACCAGGAGATGCCGCCTAAGATGTGACATCTACCCCGTAGTTGGTCCAGCTAGGATGGATTTCAAGCCTATCCGGTGTCTCATGTCGCTTCATTCAAATTTTATTTATCAATTTAAATGTTCATATTTACAATAATAATCCACCTAACCATCATTTAACATGTGTCATTAGGGTGTTTACTTGACATTTCCACATTTATGGAAAAATGAAGTATGAAGAACATCAAGTATATAATCCACACCACAACGTAACATGATATGATATATTTCGCATGGCATAAAACATTAGCAATTTATATATTGGATTCCATAATATGTAATCTTCAACCATAAACACAACAGTAACAAGCACCACATATGAGTGCATGCCTTATCCAATCATACTATAAATTTATTGTATTTTCAATATATGTAGAAGGTTGAGTATTACACAACTGTTTACATTTAGGAAAATATATTTTATTTACTTTTTTTTTTAAAAACATCAAAGTATATTTTAAATACGAATATTGTAGATAAGATTATATTTATAAAAATATATATTATTTTTATTTGAACAATACAAGCCAATCAAATTTTTAATCGAATGATTATCAAACAAATTCATTCATTCACAACACAGACCAATTTCTTTATTCAAATGAGCATGCACCCAATTCAAAAAACTAGTAACCATTCAACATAGCTGCAATCCAACATTCAACTTTAACCATAAGTTATACACACATATAAATATATATGTGTGTGTGTGTGAATGTATATATGTATGTGTGTTTGTATGCATATAAACCAACCACTGATTCATTCAAAATTCCTCATCAATTTCAACGTGGGATATATATATATATATATATATATATATATATATATATATATAATTGGAACTTTTTGTTTGGACTAAATGATTTTGCCCACACAAATAAAATTTTCCTTAGATAAACATTTGATTCGAGTAAATAATTTTATCTCTCAACAACTAGGTTTTTTATTTTCTATTTCTCATTCAATTTCCAAAATAATTAATTTTAAAAGAAATTTATTTCTTATGCAAATTTATAACTATGGTTGCAAGTTTGGACATCATAGCCATTCTTAACATAACTCGTCTCCTTAGAATTTAAAAATGCATGAACATAAAATATGTTGTCGATTCACTTATTGTGTATATTAGTTAAAATTAAAGATGTTAACTCACAATTTGCACACTCGTGTATACTTTGCATTATATATTATGACACCTTGTATACATACACATATACGTACAAACATATACATACATACATACATACATACATACATACATATACATATACATATATGTATATATATTCAAACCCTTGATTTAACTAATCAATTAGTCAAATAAAGTAGCATACAAATTACCGAAATTCAAATTTCAAGTGATAGCAATACATATGAGGCACACCAGTCATATCATATAACATGAATTAGCAATATATGTATAAATTTACTCAGTTTAGGTTGTTCACATTTTTTACAAAACTTTTGTATATAGTTATACTTTATATAACCATAGTTTTATCACTTCATTGAGCAAGATATCAAGCAATTTCATGAATGAATACATACATGCGCATGCATGCACAAAGACACACACACATACATACATACATACATACATACATACATATATATATATATATAAACACACACAGAGCTATCGTAATTCATTTTAGATCATATAAAACACCGAATCAAATAGGAATCAACCTATGTGGAATTACAATAAAGAGTTTAGCTCACTAGTTAGTGTATATTGATTAAAAATCAAAGAAGTTCAACTCACACAATGATGTATACTGGGAATAAATTCCATCTCAGAAACCTTAGGCTTTCATTCCAAATACTCCATGCATCAATTGTCTCAAGCCCTAGCACTCTACCAGCTCCGACCACATCATTGGCCTCACTACTCTATCCATCAGTTATCGACTTCGCTGGCATGATGCTCCAGAATGCCAAACTTACGCTTCACCGTGCACGGTGCTCTTGGCATGCGCATCCCACCGTCAATCCTCCCCGTATTATTAAGCGTTTACAGCAAGGTTGTGCCCCATTCCGACGTAGGCGTACATCTTCCTTTCTTTTTCATTCATCGATTTTGATTTTCATGAAAGGGGTTTAGGGCTTTGAATTGGATAAGGATTGGTAAAGGAAAAGGATAAGGTATAGGTTATTTTAGTAAATAGGAGTAGGTTAGTGGGACTGGGAAGCATTTAGGCCTACAAATATAAAGATAGGTTCATCTTTGTCCCTTCAGGACGAATCATATGCTTCGACTAATGATTTTCCTCTGAGGCTTCTTTCTGAACACCTCTTACATTCGGAACACGTGGTCTTTCTTTCATCCTTTGCCATCCCTTCAAGTCAATCTTGAATTTTTTCAGATCTTCAACATCCACACCCATCTTTAAATGCAAAATTCTTTCAGCTAACAATGGGTTTTCTCTCCGCCTTATAGCAATTCTATCTATAAGTGTTGCATGACTACCAAGCTTTCCAATATCCCCAGATCTCGACGTGATCCTTCCTTCATCCTATAATGCACTCTATAAGCTGATAAAGTCTCTAACGTCTTCAATTCCTCAATCATGGCTAACACTCTATTCTACTGCTTTCTACTTAAAGCATCGACAACTTTGTTCCCTTTTCCTAGCGTATAATCAATATCAAAGTCATATGTTGCTAAGTCCTCTAACCATCGCCCTTGTCTCATACTCAGCTCATTTTGTGAGAATAATTCGTTGAGAGACTTATGCTTGTATATAACTCAAACTTCTCTCCCAAATAATAATGTCCTTAAATCTTCTAAGCGAAGAACACTACCGCTAACTATGATTCATGAGTTGGATAGTTAACTTCGTGCTGCCTCAACCGCCCAGATACATAAGCTATTACTCTCCTATCTAAATCTATACCGTAGCTAATCCAATTCCTTAAGCATCGGTATAGACCACCAAATCCTAATTCCTCATATGCACGATCAAGATAGGGGCATTGGTCAATAACTTCTTCAACTCTTGAAATGACCCTTCACAACTAGCTGCCCATATGAATTTCTCCTTCTTTATGGTCAACTTAATTAACGGTGATTCTATATGAAAGAAATCCTAAACGAATATATGACAATAATAGATCAATCCCAAGAAACTTCTTACCTCGGTAACTGTCTCTAGTCTTTTCCAGTCATTTACAGTCTCTATTTACAATGTATCAACTGCTAATCCATTCTCTGAAATAACATAATCCAGAAACTTAACCTCCCATTTCTAAAAAAGTAATTTAAAAAACTTTGCCTATAATTTGTGTTATCTTAATGTTTCTAATATCAATATAAGGTGGAATTCACTGTCATTCCCATTCTTAAAATATAAAAAATGTCATAAATGAAAACTAACACAAATCTATCCAACTGGTCATGAATGAATCAGTTTATAAGATTTAGAATGAATGCAAGAGAGTTGGCCAACCCATAAGGCTTGATTAACTGCTCGTACGAATCATACCTTATCCTAAACAAGATCAAAGATATATTATCCTCAACTACACTTGTTTTGTGGAATCTCGTTGCCAAATCTAGTTGCGAGAATTCACTAGCTCCTCTTAATTGATCAAACAAGTCATATATCCAAGACAATGGATAATGATTCTTCATTATCAACTCATTCAACTTTCTATGGTTGATATACATCCGAAGCAATCCATCTATCTTCTTCACAAAAACTGTGGATACTCCCTACGTTGAACCACTTAGCCTAATGGAAATTTAAAGCTTGAGTTCTACAAACTGCTTCTTCAATTCTTCCACCTCTTTGGGTTGTATTCTGCTAACCTACTAACAAGTTATGCCTTAGCATCAATTCTATTTGGAATTCAATTGCACTTCTTAGCGAGTATCCCTTTTACTGGTTCAAAGACATTTATAAATTCCCACACTACTAGTTCTCCGCTAACCATATATTCCCGATCTTCCATTGCACTCAACATCAGTCTTAACTTCTCCTTTATTATGTCTGAAGCTACGGTGATCCTTTCTCCACCTCTTGGATTTCATAAAGCAATAATTATGTTTTATCAATAAATATTAGCATCAATATGCACTAATCAATCCCTACTTAAAATTATCTCAACCCTATAAAGTCAAATTCATATGGGTTGCATATAAACAATTGTCCACACAAAACGCAAGGGAGTTGGCCAATCCATAGGGATTGATTAATCGCTCATATGAAACGTACCTTGTTCTAAACATGATCTAAGATATATTATCCTTAGCTACACTTGTTTTGTGGAACTCATTGCCAAATCAAGCTGCGAGAATTCCCTAGCTCCACTTAATTGATCAAATAGGTCATCTACCCTAAGCAATGTATAATGATTCTTCATTATCAACTCATTTGGCTTTCTACAGTCGATATACACCCGAAGAGATCCATTTATCTTCTTTATGACAATTGTGAATATACCCCACGTTGAACTACTCGGCCTAACGAAACTTTTATGCTTGAGTTCCACTAACTGCTTCTTCAATCCTTTAATCTCTTTAGGTTGTATTCTATTAAGTGACCTACTAACAGGTTATGCCACATCATGAATTATATTCGACATTTAATCGCTCTCATTAGCGAGTATCCATTTACTGGCTCAAAGACGTTTGCAAATTTCCAAACTACCAGTACTCCACTAATCTCATTTCCTAATCATCCACTGCATACAACATTGGTCCTGACTTATCCGTTATTACATCTAATGCTATGATGATCCTTCTCCACCTCTTGGATTTCGTAAAGTAATAATTATATTTGACAATAGTACTAGCACATTGATCAACCACAAGGTTAGTGCACCTTAATCCAAGAGTGACATGCCTACTGATCGGATTAACCGCATGCAAGGACATAATCAAATAGGCAGTATCTAATTCTAACTTATCAATAAAATCTTTTGAAATGAAAGAGCGTGTTGCACTAGCATCGAACGGAACCCTAATCAAAACACTGGAAATTAAAATCGTACCACCAAGTGCAACACCCTTCCCTTTCTCCTCAGTACTCAATCCTGTTGAAGGTCCCTCCAAAGCGTACACTTTCAGCTACCTTAATCCTGGACAATCCCTTTTCTAATGGCAAGACATATTATAGTTAAAGCACTTAGCCATATCCTTATTCTTTGATTTGGAACACTTAGTAAAGTAGTGCCACTTCTACCTATAGCTAAAACAAGTAACATCTACCACTTTCGGCTTCTAAGCTCCTCCTCTTGAGGTATTCCGTCCTTTTCGACTCTTATAGCCCTTTTGAAACTTGCTGAATCTCTTGTTCTACCTGCTCTTGGACCTACCATCAACCTTCACTCCTATTAGAATAAGTGATTATACCTCCTAGCCATTTCAACTACCATTTCAAAAAGGAGACGGTTGATGCGCCATCACCTGGTGATTCGGCCCCTACCTTGGATCTTCAATAAATTCCTAGTTTTTCTATAATAGGGTATTAATATGGTCCCTTCCATATTTTGATAGAGCATCAAAATATTGAATGTTCTCTACCATAGCTATCTCTCCTTGCTTCAAATTCAAGAATTTGCTGCACAAAGCACTCTTTAGTGATTTGGGGTTAAACCAAGCATGACTTGCTCTTAAACTATGCCCAAGTTATCTCCTTTTTTCATATTTCAACAATCACAACTTCCCACTAAGCTAAAGAATCCTCTTGAAGGTGAGAGAAGCCAAGTTCCTCATCCAAGCATTATCATTACCCAAGTCTCTAAAGACGCACTCATGCACCTTCAGTAAGTTCAACACTTCTAAAGTAGACTCCATCCCCATAAATACCTTTCCTTCATAGTTCTTATAACCTTGCATCATCATGGAAAAGTCTACACCTCTAGCTACCATGGGTCATGGCTCAACAAATTTAGCTAGCTATTTTCTATCATTTTAGCTATAAATCGATGGAAAAGGGCATTCATATCCATTCCTCTAGTAGTCGAACAAGGCATTTGAGTATCGGCTCCAATATGAACTTTAGAGGATGCCTCCCCTCCTTAGCCATTAGTTTGCATGCTATTAGTTCCTCTACTAATGTTAGCTCTTGCACCTCCCAATGTCAAACGTTTGCTTCACATATTCACTCTTGCTTTCTTCGTAAGCAAGGATTCATAAGAAACGGAAGTAGAGATAAGAGCAATAGTAAAAGGATAAACATTTCCACCTATTATCCCGCCTTTCGATATGTCGGGTTACCACAAATTCATCTAACATGGATGGATTGGAAATCGATTACAGTTGAATCTAAGGATGATATTTGAATGGATTCGGATGGATAATACTCAAAAAATGACCAAGTATGGAATTGGCACTTCCCCTGGGTAACTCATTGGATCAGATCCCAAATTTATGACCTAATCGAGGTATGATTAGTATGGAGTGACAAGGTAGGCCACATAAGGCTACACTCAAAATTTCAAATCAATTGGAATTTGTATGCTCGAGTTATGGACAAAAGAAGATTGATCCGTATCGACAGAATGGTTCGCTTGGAGTAACAGAAATTTGAAGGTATTGGATCGTGCTTGGTGTTGGATACATGTTTGCTTGGAGATTGCTTGGAGAAAAACGATCGACAATGATCGTTTTTCATGCTTAGGGTCGGATACATGTTTACTTGGAGATTGCTTGGAGAAAAACGTTTTTCGTTCTTGGAGTCAGAATCACGTTTGTTTGGAAAAAATTTGGATTTTACCCGAGTCTAACCCTAGGCCAGAATTTTCAGCACTTGCTTCAAGTCTAAAAGGTGATTACTTTGGGTCTCGCTTTAGGTCAACCTTGAAGTGGATGTTTTGACGATCATTTTGTCAATTTTCGACGATAATCGATATGTACCCCAAAATCTATAAAGGCAATTGACATGAAATTTGGAGGATAACTACATTACACCCTGAAGGACCCATGATGTGCATGTAAAAGTGTATATTTCTACTCCCATATTTAATCTTCTCTTATTAAAATAAAAGAGCATATTAGGGTATTTTACATGTTTAAACTAAAATCTAAATTGTTTTCAAAACATCAGCCATTCATCTTCATTTGGGGGGAAAATGACATTTTGTGTATGAATTAATTTTGAGAAAATTTATTTGCAGATTTTTATTTTATGAAATGGAGTGAAAATATGAAGAGGTTTCATTGATGTATGCATGCACAAATGTTGAAAGCTAACGAAGAAAGGAAATAAAAGGATTCGTGCAACATGGAGGAGCCCACATGCCACTAACTAATGGTCCATAATTAAAATCATATGGATATGTTAATGGAGACTTAATGGCATAATAGTGGTGATTAATTAATTCCCTTATGATTACTAGGAGGCTACACTATCTCAAGGGCATTTTCGATAGTCCTCTAAAATATGAATTAAAGTTTTAAGCATTTATAAATACCCCTTATGTTTTTGGGGTTTTTAGACATTGGGATGAAGTTGCAAAAAAAATTAGTCTTAGGGACAACAAGTTTGTTTTTTAGTCTGAAGGACACTCTATAGTGTAAATCATAGAATGATAGATGTAGCTATCATTTTTATTTTATACTATGAAGTGTCCTTCAGACTAAAAAACAAACTTACTGTCCCTGAGACTAAATTTTTTGCAACTATTTCCTTGTGCCTATTTTCCTGTATGTTTTATGTAATCATCTTCTTCTTTATTATGCAATATTGTAACCACAAATCAATGATAAATAAAATGTCTCTTTAATGGCTTTTTAGCTTGCTCTTTACTTTCACGCATTTCTATTTCATGCTTTTTTTGCTATTTTATTTTATGCTGTCTTATTTACTTTTTGCTCCTCTTATTTCATTCTAATAGCATAGATTTAACTCTTGTAATTAGTTCAATTTTATTTCATGTAAGTAGTTTGCTCTCTTTTCTTTTAATTATCTCTCATTTTCCTTTATTTTTTCTGTTGAAATTATTTATGTTAAAGATGTATTCAAATATGAGTAGCTAAGCCCTTTTAATTTAGGGGTAATGAAGCTCGTATGAAACATATTAAATCAACATAATGATTTTATTTGCGATCTCTCTTATGTGCTTAATGGAAATAATGAATGATGGTTGTTTATGTTTTTCTTTTAGTGAATTTTATAGTCTATGTTGACATCTCAAATAGGCTATGCTTAATCCAATATAACATAAACTATTCGATCATTTGCCTAAGTGATCTTGATGATGACAGTCAAACTATAATCAAAATTTGATGGTCTATGTTATACTAATTCATAGTAAATAGATCGTGCTTAAAATAGATTTTTTTTTTAATTTCATGTCATTTTTATAAGAATTGACAAGTGGGTTTGAATGGTGTGTTAGAGTTTGATGGTTTAGATTGTGCTAATTAATAGCACAAATAAACTATACTAATAATAAACACATCAATCCTTTCTATTTAATATATTAGAGAGAGGTAATAGATGAATATTGAATGATTGAAAGTGGATTTACCTCTAAATTGCTCCTTAATATCATATTTTCATTCACTTTTGCTTTAGTTTATTTTCTACAATTTTCTAGTTTAAAACAATTTTAAAAACTTTGGGCTAATTTGATTGAGTAATACTAAAATTTTTGCTTTCTCCGTGGATCGACCCATACTTATATACGTACTAAAATTGTACGTCATGCGTTTGAGGTTTTAAGACGGTTATATTTTTTGATGGTTTTCTAATCAATAGGAAATCCGTCATCTAATAAGTTTTTGGTGCAGTTGCCAGGGGAGGTAAATTCAATTTTAATTATACTCTTCGAATTATTTTTACATTTTTTTGTGTTATTTAAAAAAATCACTTTTCCTTTGTTTCATTTGTGTTTTGCACATTTCATAGTGTGCATTTTGTCCTTGTCAATTTCACTATTCAAGTTTTCATTAAAAAAAGGGCATTTCATAGAAGTAAATTGTTCTTTGTGCATTTGTTCACTATCATTCTCTGTTTTTGTGCAATTTGCATTTGAAGTTTAATTGTCCTTAAACTTCTACACCATTGTCCATCCTCCTTCTCATTACCTTCCTACAATAATTCCTATACAACCCCCGCAACACTGAATTCTCTTTTTTGTTTTGACTTTGTTACACAGTTTTTGTTTTCAATTTCATTTGCATTTTCATAAAAAAACACAGTTTATGTTTACAAAAAAACATCTCTGTTACAAACTTTTCTACCTTAAAATATCACTTCATCCACTTCACTGCCTATACATCTACTACCTATACACCGTCCTCTGCATATACATCCATCACCCATATTCCCTTAACAAACCATCATCATAACTGCATTCTACCTCCACCTCATATACCAACATCAACCCTCTCAAGCATCAACAGCAAAATCTCACCTTACCCACCATCGACAACATCATCACCTACAACTCCTACAATCGGCGCACATACAATCAACATCAACCATATCTTCACCTCCTCTACCAACATCTCTTCATTATCCCTTCTTTCCATTTGCAATCCCTTTCACAAATCAAACTACCATTCCTCGATCATCATCTAACACTACATGCATCACCTACTCTATATAACACTTAATCACATCCTCCTTCACTCTAACTTCCCATACACTTCCCAAACTACAACACCAAAGTGTTACCATCCCCTATTCAATCTACCTTCATTAACATCTACTCTCAAAAAATCTTAAACCACCACCTCCTCCTCCCACAACCAAAAACCACCCTCTACAAACATCGAACATCACTACAACTTTCTTCACAAACAAACCCCTACATCACTCCCTCCTCCCTACCATCACCTTAACCTGACCTTCAGGAAATCCAACAACACTTCTCAACTTCACTTCCTCGTCCAAATTCATCATTTCAACCTCTTCAAACACAAAAAACGCCACACTTCGGTTCAAAACCAACACAATGTTGCAAATATAAATAACATCTGCAGTTAGCAATCTTAATCAACCTTCGACAACCCAAACCCACCGCAAATTTACCTGAAGCAAGCTGCATGCAAACACACCTCTAGCAATCATCAAACATATATACCCATACCTCAGATAACCTTCAAAACCTCCACTTGAACCCACCATGTCCTCCCCCAAATCAGAACCACAACGCCTATACAGGAGTTTGAACCAAAATTTCTGCACATGCAAACTTCTTCTACTGTACAGCCATAAACTTCGAACACCAATCGCCTAATTCCAAAATCGAATTGCAACCTCCCTCCCCAAGCAACCATGACTTTCTCAAAACCAAACACCTGAACTACCTTCGCCAACCTGCGTTGCTCGCCACCTTCAATTAACACCTAAATCCAAACCGAGTTTTCCCAAAATCGCATTCTCCAATTTATTGATTTATTGTCCATGTTGCATTTTGAAAAGTCGATTGTTTTTACAAAGGAAAAATCGTGTTTTTACTAGAAGAATGGATAAGGGTTTGTTTCTAAAAAGTTGCGAATTAGGCTATGGGCTTATGGGTTTGAGTGTAAATTATATATACACACACACCTTGTTCAAATTTTCAAGTTGCAAAAGGAGAACAACTGCTTGCTAAAAATAATAAATGCGTTGTTCTTTGCTTGCTTTAAAAAATAAAATACCGGTACTTTTAAAATAAATTGCTAATAATTCCACACACTTTGGTATCATGCTCTCATACCTTATTGTTATTTTCTTTTCATTGTTGGTTGCTTGCATTTTAAATATCCGAAAACAAAAAAATCAAATCTCATTCATAGTTGCATTGTTAATTCACATTTAAATCTGGTTTTTCATTCATTTCATCTTGTTTTATTTTCTAAGGGCAACACCCAAATCTACATAAGGTAGAGGATTTCATCACCACTTTCTTGGCCCATAAATTTTACATTTTCCTTAACTTGGTTTTTTTTAAACAAATTCAAAAGGAAAAAAATCTTTTCACATCTTTCCCTTTGAAAAAAAATCAATCTAAATCAAAAATCTAAAAAAACAAGCATTTTTACTTTATTTAGTTTTTTATTAAAAAAATCCAAAAAAATATTTTCAAAAACAAAAACAAAAGGATTTAAAAAAATTAAAATCCAAAAAATAAAACAAAAATCAAATACCCTTTTGAAAACAAATTCTTTTTGATAAATTTTTCCTTAAAAAAATGTTAAAAAATAATTTTTCACCTCATTTCATTTTCTAAACCTTGTTTCATTCTCTTAAGCTTGATTTTCACTTCTTTCTCTCATTGACTTTTAACTTGTGCATGAGTACCTGGACTTGTGACGTAACAATGAATCGTTTAATTAAATGAACAATCTTCCAACGATGGCAAATGAAAACGTCCTTCGAACTCTCATGGATAGAATCATTTCCGATAGAGTTTATGTAACGACCCAGAATTTCTGTCATTTGAAATTCATATATTTAATTAATTTTAAATATTTAAAAGTTAAGTTTATAAGCGGAATAGATTTTATTTCGAATATAGTGATTTAACTGGATAATTAAATTGCCAATTTAATATTTGAAATTTCAGAAAAAAATTGAAAATTGAATTCAAAATGAATAACAATGTTTTATAAAGTTAAATTAAATCATATTTGAATTAAAAAGATGTTAGAGAACTTTTAAAATTGAATTAAAAGTTAATTTGGAATATTTTAATATTTAATTGACGAGTAAAAATAGTCATTTTTAAAACAGTCTCGGATTTCAACGAAACCAGTTTCATTGGATCCGTAATGTTAAATTATTGTAAGATTTAAAATTTCGTGTCAATCGAATTTACGGTTTGTCCAGGGCAAGTTAAAACGTGTAGAAATCGGTTTAAGTAAATTTTAAATTTAAATAATTCGATTTGAAAACCTATCTCCCAAATACAATCGAATCGGCTCCCGATATATATTCCATTGCATTCGGAATAGGGGTAAAACTTTATAAACGCCAGGTGGCACGCTTCGTTTCGAGTTCGGAAAAAATTCGAGTGAATAGTGTCGTCAAATTTTCTATAAAATGCCTCATATTTTCTAATTTGCAAAACATTAGGGTCTTTTGCAATCAATGGCCGAATTTCTTCGTTTGTTTTCCCCTTAATTCCTCATAATCCATAAGCGGTGGAGAGATCTTTCGATCCATACGGTTTTGATCGAAATTCATGGAGAGTATCGACAACAAATGGCTCGTGTTCGTTCAACGTTCGTGCACGTTTTCCAAGAGGAATAAGTAGCCGAGCACGACCGGTCTTTGGGTGTGGATGGAGCTCGGCAGGGGCTTCGATGTGGCACCGTTCGATCAACATGAAGATGTTCGTATTGGTCTCGAAAATTGATAAAGAAATGGCGGCCTTGGGTTTACTCATGCGTGTATACCTGATGGAGGAAGAAGACTATGCGCGGCCAAGATTCTGAGTGGAAAATCGAACCGCCTAGATTTGATAAGGTTATAAAAATTACAAATAGAAAATATTAAATTAATTTTTATTAATTCGTACGATCTTTAAAAAGCTGTAACTTTTTAATACGATGTCCATTTCGCACGAAATTAATTGTGACGCCCCACCTCTATGCTCACAATAACAAAGAGTATTAAAGGAAATACTATCTGTTATTACGAAGAATAAGGCTGGATTGGAGCGGTTATCCGTAGTTGGGCCTTACACTAGTATTGGTTACCTCGATAGGAGTGGTATATATTTTTATTTTTCTTCTCTTATTTATTTACTCCCATCGACATACCCAATTCCAGTATAAAACGAACTACGATGGTTCATAATAGTTTAGGACAATATATATAATACTAACACAGATAAACTAAATGCAGAACACAGATAACATCAAATCTCATATATATATATATATATATATATATATATAACTGAAGTCAGTTACAATACACGTGATACAATACATATGATACAACTATAACTGTCGACTCTGGAAGTTACATATACAAGTACATTATCGTGAATAATATACACGAATACATATCTTCCTGTACTATGACAACGACTACTCCAATGATATAAAGAGACTTCATAGCTCAAGCAGCAACCCAAAGTAAGATATCAACAACCTGTAAATAACTCAGTCCGACCCGAGTATTAAATTCAAAGGAAAATAATACACGGGTTAGTCTAATTCAAACTCAGTTATTAATGCACGGAAGCAATAATAAATAAATAATCAAATAGACGACAGTCACAAAATCTCACCTATCCAATCCTTTAATAAGGAAATCGGATAACGGTAAATATAACACATATCAGTGTTAAACAACAAATCAGCAAATTCAAATTATCAAAGAAGATAAATGAAAAGATTATCAATGAAGATAATTTAGAAAACAACAGAATTGCCTAAACGGCAATTAACAACAGAATCTAATTATTAAATAAATAATTAGAAACTCTTAATCTAATTATCAAATAGATAATTAGAAACAACAAAATGATCAAATCAAACCAAATCAAAATGCAATTTCAAGATATTGAATTGAACACGAAACCATTCTGGCAAATGAAATCATCAATCTTAACACGAAATCTGATTTGGCTGCAGTAACGCTCGCGTGCACTGCTTCGCCAAAATCAGATGTACACTTGAAGCATATAGTGCAACAGGCCAGAGATTCAAGTGCAAGTCCACTATCAGACATGTAGACTGCAATTAAACAGGCTCAAATGCACAAACACAATACAAACTCAAATGAATAACAAAGAGGCACATAAATGTACAATAGCAAACCACTGATTCCAGTGTAAAGCATAGTGCAGCATACAAGTCAAAGACAACTGCAGTCCAAAGCAATGTCGAAGTCATAAACATGGACTGATACAAGCAACTGAGCATCAGACCAAACAACATACAATGGATACAGGTTGGCAACACATGAATTGTGCATGCAACCTGAACATCCAAATGTTCATGAAACCCATACAGTGACAGTGCATAGCATATAAAGGAATAGCAACAAGGCACAAAGGCCAGAGTGTACATGAATTCAAGGGAAAACTGCAAACAATAAACTGCAACTACCGCATGAATACAACAGAATGAAGGTGAAAGCACCAAAAATATAGCAACACATCTCACAACAGTAGTGAGTCAAGTACAACAACATGAAGGAACCAGACCACAAAGACAATCCAAGTGGTTAGGCAGTCCAAAATGCAAGGCAATGCTCAATGCACCAAGGCACAGTACACAAGTGCAACTCACCACAAATATGAACAATATATGAACTGAACTACAGACCTGAACAGTGCCAAGAAGCATCAACCAATATTTCAAGAATGAAACAGCATGCACATAAACATGAGTGGCAACTACAACCATGAAATACAAGTGCACTGACAAATGAAGACTGCATGAAAAGTGCTCAAGCCTGGTAACATGATATTGCAACTACACATGATATTCAAATTGAAGACAAAATGAAATTTAAGGCCAATACAAAAACTATAACACAGACATACATATCTGCATACTCAAGTGCAGTCTCAACATGAAAGAAGTCAACATATATGATCAGAGAATAACAACAATGCAACACCAATGACAACTTCAAAACCAAGTATAAAGAAGTGTCAAACCAATTCAACACCGTGGTGGTCGAGCATTGAAAATGTTACAGTAAAATTAACATTCAAATCAAGGCCAAAGTCAAAGTAAACAAAGAAAGAAATCAAACAATTTCACATCAAAGTCAACTGGATCTCAAACTGAAGTTCAAAGTGATGAAGTCAAAATACCAAAGAATTCAAAGCCGAGGTCATCAAGAATTCACAGAACCAAAATTTCCAGAAAATCAAAACCGTATCAGCCAAACAAATATGTATATGAACTAGGAAAAGTCAGTAACCATCTCGAACATCCAAACGAAGGTCGAATGGCCGGCATAGCATTGATGAAGCTAAATAATTGTACCCAAACAAAAACAAAGAACTCGAAACATATATTAACTGTTAATTGAATTAGATGCGAGTGAAGCAAAATCACTCACCTTTCATCGAAGCGAAGACGAACTCGACCAAAAAGAAGCGGCCGTGAGCAACGCGAAGAGATAGCCGATCAACAAACCAAGAACCAAAAATCATCATTCGATCGAGCATCAATTATTGGCAGCAAAGCCCTAATTTCGAATTGCAAAGGAAAAGAGGAACAACGAGCCGCCATTTTTTTCGTATGTTTTGTTTAGGGTTTGCAATCGAAAATGAATGAAGGGGTACAGGTCTTGGATTTTTTATCACGGCACCAACAAAGAAAACATGGGCCAAGATGATTTTAAAGCCCTCAAACCCTTAACCAATTTATAAAAGAATTTTAACCCGTTTAAAAACTCCCAAAAGCAATTAGCCAATAGAATTAATCGCCAAATGACGATAATTGACCGGTGTAAAACCCCGGGTTGTTACACGAATTGCGTTGGGTTCGTATTCGCGAACACTACGCGATGGAGCTGGATTTGGATTGATTGGAGCTAGTGTGAATTTTGGGTAAAATTGAACGCGCGTTTAATTTTATTCGGAATCAAACACTGCAACTGCTATTAGAAGCAATGTGAGTACAACTCACTCTTTCTGACTCGCTGATATGTTTATATAAGTGAGAATAAATATTATTTATGATGATTGATGATTGTTTGGATGATATATGATATATTGATTGGTATTTGGATATATACCTTCCTATTGGAGCAGATGAGACCCTATACGTTCCCGTGTATGAGTGGATGACCCTTTGTACGCGCGTCTGCCTTGAAGCGGACATTGTACACATATTCTAATATGTATATTTGTTGTAGATGACAGGTTGGAGGGATCCAACTGGATTCCTTGACAATATTGATTTATTTGCAGATATCGTGATATATTCTGTTATCATATGATATATGATGTTTTAGATGCCGTGATTGTTGTATTTGAAGCTGTTGCAGCATCGGGCCTATTTTTGGAATTTTAAAAATGTTAAAGTAACGATTTTGAATTTAAAAGGATTTAAAGTGATTTTTGACAGTATATATTTTATTGAATTTTGGAATTGATTCATTTTAAATAAATAAACGTTATAATTTTAATGTTATAAAAATTATGATTTTTGTGAAATATAACCGAAATGTGATTTTTGAAATAAGTAGTTGATTATTTTGTGAGATGGTTTAAATTGAGACTTTTGGCTAATATAAATGGTTTATAAAGAAGATTAATAAAATTGATTTTTTATAAATCAGAATAATTGAATTATAAAGGAGTTTTTATAGTTGTTAAAATGATGTTATAAATGGGTATTATAAGTAAATAAGATTTACAGATTTATAATTGATGATGTTATAAAAAGAATGATTTTTGTAAATAAATGAATTATAGGTAATTAACATATAATTTGGGTTTTTGGGTATGAAATTGAGTTATAAATGGAATTGGTTAATAAAGGGATTGTATATATAGTAGTTATTATAAAATGAAAATGGAATTTATAAACATTGTTTTATAAATCCGAAATCAATTGAATTTGATAAGTAAATATTAAAGCTTATTAAAAGAGATATATCCACAATTTGGACAGTGGATAATCCTTTAATTAAATATGTAGAAGTGTTGAATTTGGTAAACGATTTATATTCACGATTTTGGACAGTGAATAATATATTAAATAAATGTTTTGGGAAGTTATCTTTTAAATAGAATTAAAAAGATTTGAAGTTGTTTTAAAATGTGTTAAGGATCGAAACCATAGATTTCAACATTCAATGTTGAAATAGACGTTTTCGTAATGTATAAGGAAATGATAGACTATAACACTATTGTTATAGTAAATGATTTTCGAAAGAAAATGTTTTTGCATAGTATTGGGGTTTATATATCTATCTTATTTCGGATCCCTATACTATTGATTTTGGGTTGTCTTAACGATGTTTTACGCAACATTCGTTTTGACCCAATAAATGTGTTTAAAGAGAATATTTTCCTTATATAATGAAATATATACTTAATCGTGTTTTAAGTATATTGAATATTTTCTAAGCGTTGAAAATAAATTGATTTGTGAATTACTTATTATTAAATAAGTATTTGGAAATGTTTTCCAACGTCGAAATGATTTTGAGAATATATCTTTTTAAAAGATAAATTGAAGTGAATTTTGGCAAGTTATTTAATTTATGGAAGATTAACAAAAGGGCCTAGTGATTGTGTATAGTGCTGAATGTTTGTTTGTTTGCTATGATATTTAAATAACCGACTATCAAATTGCCTAAAAAATTTGGTTCCTCAACTTGGTGTGGGAACTATTTAGTCGTACACTTAGTATGTAGCCCTCTATGTAGGCTTGATTATCGTTTGTGTTGAGGATGTTGATTCGTACAGTGCGAAGTATTACTCCAATCTATCGAGCTTCCTTCTTGGCCCAAAGGATAGCAAGTTGAAAGATGGAGACGTGATAAGTCTACGAGACTTAGTTGCTGTGTGAGGTTGAGAAACTCTTTTGCGCTGTTAGTGCGAAGAGACCGCGATCGGATTTATCTGAAAACCACTTTGGACCAACGTATATGCGACGATTGTGCAGGTTGCTTGTGATGATATTGATATTTCGGAGTTTCATAGTAGGGGATTGCTTGTTGATTGTTTGGGATTAAAATCCCAATATACATCCAGTAGCAGTGGTCTCTTCATTTATGAAATATCCAATGCGAGCACTATTCGCTACTAATCCTACGGATTTTCCGACAGGATGTGGTAGGAAAGTACCTTCGTTTTGTCCTATTCCTGGACAACTTGTACGGATGTTTGTCTGACATTGCATTTCTGTAGATTACGTACATTGGTTTTTACAAATGTACATCAGTGGTGGCGGAGAAGGCAAATTCTCTTAGCTTAACACCCTCCTTGAGAGATACGAGCTTAAGGGTTGTATTTTTGTGGAAGGCAATTAGTAGTCAACGAAAATGGCCATGTGGCATTCTAAGTGATGTGATATGTGATTGTGAAAGGTAATCGTTACCTCATCAGGCCTCATCAACCAGAAATGAACAAAACAGGGTTAGATGCAGCAGGGTTAAGTGGGTCATTCCTAATTAGGATATGATCATCCTCTTCTTGATATATCTTTACACGCTATGATGTCATGTATCTGATTATTGTGGTTTGTATGCTATGAGGGCCTCGAAAAGGTCGGTAACGACCGGAGGATGACATATTCGGTACCATCTAGTTATAGAGGTGGGTCGGTCTTGTGTTGATAGATGGCAAATGTTCTGTGCCTCGGGACATCCATCTAGAGGTGTACCCCTTCGGAAGGTAGTCCCTTCACTTGGTCATTTGTATGGAAATCCAAAACCCACTACGAGCTGCGATTTTGTTTGTAAAGGCATAATGAATAGCCTCGAAATGCTATATGGGTAACCATTTCGACTATGATTAATATTATTTGTATACTAGACACTAGTATAATATAAGAGGATTTGATATGATAGAAATGCTTTAGTTATCATAAGGTAAAAACATGTCTGTGTTTATGTGTGGACGTGTCTTACGAGATACTTTTATTTTGATAAAGGAAAAGTTTGGTAATTTAATAAATTCAGTTGAGTGTGTTTCTCACGCTGGTTTACCAGACTGATCCGGACGTTCTTCCTTTTCAATGCTAGGGTCAGACCGAGTATATCTACAGGTTATGCTTTGGTGCTTTTGGCGGTTCAGTAGGAGAGTTGGAGATCTTCATTTTCGTTCATCCATATTTTCTTGATTATCTGCTGTGCTTAGTTGTTTTATATTATCAGCATTTGTGAGGACAGGTTAGTATAACTGTTAAGGCTGATAACTCTGATTGATTATTGAACTCTGATTGATGTATGTATATACAGTTTCTGTTTTGTAAAGATCATTTATATGATATTATATATTATCCGCTTTGTTTAGTGAGGTTCGTGCATGATAGGGGGTTCTCGATTCTTGTTAGGTAGCGAACGGATGACTCTTACTCCTACATGTCCCTAAGATCGAGTATCGAAGGGTTGGTTTCTGACGAGTGGCTGGCTATAAAAGCAAAGCGTGAGGTACCAGTGTAAGCTACGGTGGAAAGTGGCCGTTGTCGATGGTTGAAAAGCCTAGATCGTTACATTTGGTATCAGATCTTAGATTTTGTATATTCCTAAGCTTTGATTTGTACTCGGTATAGATAGGAACAGTAGCACCCTAGATTGAGTTTGAGTGTATTATATATATGAGCGTGTATTTGTTAGTGATATAAAATGTTTTATATTGTGTTTGCTTATCCGTTGAGCTGGTTGTGAATTCTGGTCGTGATGTGGGACGCCATGTTATCGATAGGGATTTCCAAACACTTAAACGAGGCAAGTGAACATAGTATCATTTTAAATTGGATAAATGAAATAATTTTACCTCGATTATATTTTATATATAAAGGAAATATTTTTTCAAGAATTATTAAAGAGTATATAAACTGATTGTTTGGTTGTTTGAAAATGCAAATATATATCGGTTAATAAAAGATGTTTGAATGATCTAAATAAAAGCAACAATTGTAAGAGAATAAATTGTATAAGTAAATGAATTATAAAGATGGAATTATAACTAATATGATTTACAACTGTGAAATAATCTTATATATAAGAAATGAAACTATATGAACGTATTTATAAATATGAGTTGTAAATAAAAATGGATTTATACTAAGAATTTGTGAAATTTGAATCCCGTTTATTTTGAAAGTTGTTTTTCAAAGTTAAAGAGGCTATATTATTATAAATCTAGATAAGGTAAATAAATTTAGAATGATCTTATATAAGTAAAGTGAAATAGTGAAATTATATAAGTAAAAGATTTGTAAATGTGATTTATAAATAAAAAGAAATTTTTTAAAGAATATAAAGCACTGAATTCACTACTGTTGCTGGGTAATAATAATGATGATGACTGCAGCATCATCAGTATCATTTTCGAGTTTCTGTGTGATTGATTTGCTACCAATAGTACATTGAAATTGAAGTTGTGTTATGATAAACAAATTTGACTTAAAATCCAAGTTAAAATTGATAAAAATAAGTTAAACGAGTTTTGGACTTATAATATAAGAAAAGTTAAATTGAATTGAGTTAGTAAGTGAATTATATGATTGAAATTTAACTAAGGTAGGTTAAATTAAATTGAATTTTAACTGGATTAGATAAGTTATCGAAATCGAAATTTAACTTAAGATGGTAAGTGATTACATAGTATGAATTTGGAAGTTTACAAAAATAAGTTGGACGACTTATAAAGTGAGAAAATGTAAGTAAGACCAATAGTTAAAATGGTTAAACACTTTTGGTTAAGCAAAACAAAATCTGAATTTGAATATTGATATAAATTTGACTTAAGTAAAAAAGTTAAATAAAATAGAATTTAAAATGACTTAGAGATGAAATTTAAGTAAGTGAAGCATAGTGATGTTTATAAAAAGGAACGTAACTTAAGTAATGTTTAATGAAGTTGATTTTGGTATCGAAGTAAATTAATAATGTGAATTAATGAGGTGAAGTCATTTAATGAATAAGAATTTGGGTTATATAATGAAATTCAACTTTAGTTGTAAGAATGAATTAACAACTGAGTTAATAAATGGATTAAATGTAAATCAATCAAATGTAAATAAATTGACATGTAATAGTAGATGTAGGTGTTAATTCATTAAAAGCTAATGAAATTAAGAATTGAATAATTGAATGAAAGTCATTTGAATGTTAAACCAATTTGAAATTAAAAGTGTTGAACCAAATTGAAGGAATGTAAATTGAATTAATTTGGTTATGTTGGATATACGTTGGTTGTTAGTTAATTGTATAGAAATTCATGTGGGATTGAATTAATGAAATTGAAAGCTAAAGTAATTGAACTCAAATTGAAAGTGGAAGTAAATAGATTGAATTTTATTTGATTTCATTTGGAAGTGAACAAATTGGAATATGAATTAGTGAATGTAAACTAATTGAATATGAATAAACGAATGTTAGTAAATCCAATGTAAATGAATTAAATGTGATTAAACTGAAATTCAATTCAATGAATATCAATAAGAAGTGAAGGTATATTGATTTGATTATGAATTGACTGATAGGTATGGATGTTAGTTGGATGATAGTTGGTTGATGGTTGGATTTGTTGCTTTTGTTGCATTTGTTATAGTGGTATATATAGTTGTTGGTATATGTTGTTTATTGATATTACTTATATATATATATATGTATATATGTTTCTCATTGTTGTTGAGTGTTTAGTAGGTGCGGATGGCGCTTGCTTCGCATTTGGAGCTCGCTTTCGCTCTATACTAGCGGTATATGCTCGCTAATAATATATAAGGTACATATCTCGGATTACATATCGTACTTTTGCACTTTTTTCCCTTCGGGATGCCTCATCCTCGATGATGAGATGTATATTTGTGATATATACATTGTTATTTTTTTCGGATTGAACCGCGCAAAGGAGACTATGGCGAATTTTTTTGAAAATTTAAGGCGTTAGATTTTTTTTGGAAAAACTGGAAAAATTTATGAAAACTAAAAGTTTGATTTTTGAATTAAAAGTTAAACAATAGTAGTTGGTTCTGAAAAGATAATTAAGTAGGTTTGAAAACTTAGAAAAGTTTTTATAAGAAGTTTAACTAATGGATTTTGAGAAAAGTTAAACACTTAGAGATCTGGTAAATCTAGTTTTGATGAATTGTTTTGAAAAGTTAAGGGATATTGTGACTTTTTCTTACTTACTAATTTCGAGGACGAAATTCTTTTAAGTAGGGGAGAATGTAACGACCCAGAATTTCTGTCATTTGAAATTCGTATATTTAATTAATTTTAAATATTTAAAAGTTAAGTTTATAAGCGGAATAGATTTTATTTCGAATATAGTGATTTAACCGGATAATTAAATTGCCAATTTAATATTTGAAATTGTAGAAAAAAAATTGAAAATTGAATTTAAAATGAATAACAATGTTTTATAAAGTTAAATTAAATCATATTTGAATTAGAATGATGTTAGAGAACTTTTAAAATTGATTAAAAGTTAATTTGGAGAAATTGAATATTTTAATATTTAATTGACGAGTAAAAATAATCATTTTTCAAACAGTCTCTGATTTCGACGAAACCAGTTTCATTGGAACCGTAATGTTAAATTATTGTAAGATTTAAAATTTCGTGTCAATCGAATTTACAGTTTGTCCGGGGCAAGTTAAAACACGTAGAAATCGGTTTAAGTGAATTTTAGATTTAAATAATTCGATTTGAAAACCTATCTTCCAAATACGATCGAATTGGCTCCCGATATATATTCCATTGCGTTCAGAATAGGGGTAAAATATTGTAAACGCCAGGCGGCACGCTTCGTTTCGAGTTCGGAAAAAATTCAGGTGAATAGTGTCGTCAAATTTTCTATAAAAGGCCTCACTATTTTCTAATTTGCAAAACATTAGGGTTTCTAACCCTAGCCGCCACTTTTGCAACCAATGGCCAAATTTCTTCGTTTGTTTTCTGCTTGATTCCTCAAAATCCATAAGCAATTACGAAAAACTTCCAACTGCAACTTTGTAGAGGGTGGAGAGATCTTTCGATCCATACGGTTTTGATCGAAATTCATGGAGAGTATCGACAGCAAATGGCTCGTGTTTGTTCAACGTTCGCGCACGTTTTCCAAGAAGAATAAGTAGCCGAGCATGACCGGTCTTTGGGTGTGGATGGAGCTCGGCAGGGGCTTCGATGTGGCACCGTTCGATCAACATGAAGATGTTTATATTGGTCTCGAAAATTGATAAAGAAATGGCGGCCTTGGGTTTACTCATGCGTGTATACCAGATGGAGGAAGAAGACTATGCACGGACAAGATTCTGAGTGGAAAATCGAGCGGCCTAGATTTGTTAAGGTTATAAAAATTATAAATAGAAAATAGTAAATTAATTTTTATTAATTCGTACGATCTTAAAAAAGCTGTAACTTTTTAATACGATGTCTGTTTCGCACGAAATGAATTACGTTGGGTTCGTATTCACGAACACTACGCGATGGAGTTGGATTGGGATTGATTGGAGCTAATGTGAATTTTGAATAAAATTAAACGCACGTTTAATTTTATTCGGAATCAAACGTTGCAACTGCTATTGGAAGCAATGTGAGTACATCTCACTCTTTCTGACTCACTGGTATGTTTATATAAGTGAAAATAAATATTATTCATGATGATTGATGATTTTTTGGATGATATATGATATATTTATTGGTATTTGGATATATACCTGCCTATTGGAGCAGATGAGACCCTATACGTTCCCGTGTATGAGCGGATGAACCTTTGTACGCGCGTCTGCCTTGAAGCGGACGTTGTACACATATTCTAATATGTGTATTTGTTGCAAATGACAGGTTGGAGGGATCCAACTGGATTCCTCGATGGTATTGATTTATTTACAGGTATCGTGATATATTCTGTTATCATACGATATATGATGTTTTGGATGTCGTGATTGTTGTATTTGGCGTTGTTGCAGCGTTAGGCCTATTTTTGGAATTTTAAAAATGTTAAAGTAACTATTTCGAATTTAAAAGGATTTTAAAGTGATTTTTGAAAGCATACATTTTATTGAATTTTGGAATTGATTCATTTTAAATAAATAAACGTTATAATTTTAATGTTATAAAAATTATGATTTTTGTGAAATATAACCGGAATGTGATATTTGAAATAAGTAGTTGATTATTTTGTGAAATGGTTTAAATTGAGATTTTTGGCTAATATAAATGGTTTATAATGAAGATTTATAAAATTGAATTTTTATAAATCATAATAGTTAAATTATAAAGGAGGTTTTATAATTGTCAAAATGATGTTATAAATGGGTATTATAAGTAAATAAGATTTACAGATTTATAATTGATGATGTTATAAAAAGAATGATTTTTGTAAATAAATGAATTATAGGTAATTAACTTATAATTTGGGTTTTTGGGTATAAAATTGAGTTATAAATGGAATTGGTTAATAAAGGGATTTTATATAGTAGTTATTATAAAATGAAAATGGAATTTATAAACATTGTTTTATAAATCCGAAATCAATTGAATTTGATAAGTAAATATGAAAGCTTATTAAAGGAGATATATCCACGATTTTGGACGGTGGATAATCCTTTAATTAAATATGTAGAAGTGTTGAATTTGGTAAACGATTTATATTCACGATTTTGGACAGTGGATAGTATATTAAATAAATGTTTTGGGAAGTGATCTTTTAAATAGAATTAAAACGATTTGAAGTTGTTTTAAAATGTGTTAAGGATCGAAACCATAGATTTCAACATTCAATGTTGAAATAGACGTTTTCGAACAGTATAAGAAAATGATGGACTATAACACTGTTGTTATAGTAAATGATTTTCGAAAGAAAATGTTTTTGTATAGTATTGGGGTTTATATATCTATCTTACTTCGAATCCCTATACTATTGATTTTGGGTTGTCGTAAAGATGTTTTACGCAACATTCGTTTTGACCCAATAAACGTGTTTAAAGAGAATATTTTCCTTATATAATGAAATATATACTTAATCGTGTTTTAAGTATATTGAATATTTTCTAAGCGTTGAAAATAAATTGATTTGTGAATTACTTATTATTAAATAAGTATTTGGAAATGTTTTCCAACATCGAAATGATTTTGAGAATATATCTTTTTAAAAGATAAATTGAAGTGAACATTTGGCAAGTTATTTAATTTATGGAAGATTAACAAAAGGGCTTAGTGATTGTGTATAGTGCTGAATATTTGTTTGTTTGCTTTGATAGTTAAATAACCGACTATCAAATTGTCCAAAAATTTTAGTTCCTCGACTTGATGTGGGAACTATTTAGTCGTACACTTAGTATGTAGCCTTCTTTGTAGGCTTGATTATCGTTTGTGCTGAGGATGTTGATTCGTATAGTGTGGAGTATTACTCCAATCTATCGAGCTTCCTTCTTGGCTCGAAGGATAGCAAGTTGAAAGTCGGAGACGTGATAAGTCTATGAGACTTAGTTGCTGTGTGAGGTTGAGAAACGCTTTTGCATTTTTGGTGCGAAGAGACCGGGATCAGATTTATCTGAAAACCACTTCGGACCAACGTATATGCGACGACTGTGCAGGTTGCGTGTGATGATATTGATATTTCGGAGTTTCATAGTGGGGGACTGCTTGTTGATCGTTTGGGGTTAAAATCCCAATATACATCCGGTAGCAGTGGTCTCTTCATTTATGAAATATCCCATGCGAGGACTATTCGCAACTAATCCTAGGGATTTCCCGACATGATGTGATAGGAAAGTACCTTCGGTTTGTCCTGTTCTTGGACAACTTGTATGGATGTTTGTCTGACATTGCATTTCTATAGATTACGTACATTGGTTTTTACAAACGTACATTAGTAGTGGCGGAGAAGGCAACTTCTCTTAGCTTAACACCCTCCTTGAGACATACGAGCTTAAGGGTTGTATTTCTGTGGAAGGCAATTAGTAGTCAACGAAAATGGCCGTGTGGCATTCCAAGTGATGTGATATGTGATTGTGAAAGGTAATCGTTACCTCATCAGGCCTCATCAACCGAAAATGACCAAAACAGGGTTAGATGCAGCAGGGCTAAGTGGGTCATTCCCAATTAGGGTATGATCATCCTCTTCTAGATATATCTTTACACGCTATGACGTCGTGTATCTGATTATTGAGGTTTGTATGCTATGAGGGCCCTCGGAAAGGTCGGTAACGACCGGAGGATGACATATTCGGTACCATCTAGTTATAGAGGTGCGCCGGTCTTGTGTTGGTAGAGGGCAGATGTTTTGTGCCCCGGGACATTCATCTAGAGGTGTACCCCTTCGGAAGGTAGTCCCTTCACCAGGTCATTTGTATGGAAATCCAAAACCCACTACGAGCTGCGATTTTGTTTGTAAAGGCGTAATGAATAGCCTCGAAATGCTATATGGGTAACCATTTCGACTACGGTTAATATTATTTGTATACTAGACACTAGTATAATATAAGAGGATTTGATATGAAAGAAATACTTTAGTTATCGTAAGGTAAAAACATGTCTGTGTTTATGTGTGAACGTGTCTTACGAGATACTTTTATTTTGATAAAGGAAAAGTTGGTAATTTAATAAATTCAGTTGAGTGTGTTTCTCACGCTAGTTTACCAGACTGATCTGGGCGTTCTTCCCTTTCAATGCTCGGGTCTGACCGAGTATATCTACAGGTTATGCTTTGGTGCTTTTGGAGCTTCAGTAGGAGAGCTGGAGATCTTCATTTTCGTACATCCGTATTTGCTTGATTGTCCGCTGTGCTTAGTTGTTTTATATTATCAGCATTTGTGAGGACGGGTTAGTATAACTGTTCAGGCTGATAACTCTGATTGATGTATGTATATATAGTTTCTGTTTTGTAAAGATCATTGATATGATATTATATATTTTCCGCTGCGACGTGAGATTCTGTATTATTCTGTTTGGTTCTATCTTCTCTCTTTCTTCTCTTCTCTTCTTCTCTCTTCTTTTCTTTCTCTTGACTTTCCGTCAGTCTATGCTTTTTGGGTCGGACATGTGTGGATAATTGTCGATTCAAAGGGTACGGATTTTCGGGTCTTCACATCAGAACTCTGAAGTTAAGCGTGCTTGGGCGACAGTAGTACTAGGATGGGTGACCTCCTTGGAAGTCCTCGTGTTGCACTCCTTTCTAAATTCTTTCCTACTTAAAAGAATTTCATCCTCGAAAGTACAAGGATGAAAAAAATATAACGAAAAAACAACAATTAACGAAAGTTATGCACACCAAAAATAATAATATCACCCATAACCCCGGTCGGAGGTACGGTGCCTTATCCTATCCATTTTATTTATCAAATTAAGGTAGTTTCATTTTTAAAATTCCTAGGTTGATATACTAGCCCTAGATGAATTTTACTTAGGCACCTAACCTAAGCTCTAATACCACGTGTGACGACCCGGATTTTCGAACCAGTTAAATTTGCCGAAAAATTCGTCCGTTCTAAAACTATAATGAAAACTACCAACTTAATACACCATATTTGATAAATATTCAACAATATTAAATGTATGGGATAAAATTTCAATTTTTACAAGTTATCAGAGTAATCAATCTAATCTACTTGGTGTGCTTATATACAAACCAAATATAAATAAATCTAACACTGCACAACTCTAATAAGAGAGACAACAAGCCATTCCTACTAACTCAATAAACATGTCAAATGCGGAATAAAATAGTAAGCAAGAAAAATACAATAACACGAGATAAACAACAACCATTAACAGATAAACATGAAAAGGTTATATCATTTTAGGGGCTGCATCACTACCACTTGTCACTGCCTACGTACCCCTATCTAATTAGGTACCCAATTAGATACAGGATCAAGCCAACGTAGTTCTCCTACCACAAATAGGACTCATGGAGCCTACGATGCAACAAACAAATATGCAATTCCCAAAACTACTCACTTAGGCCTAATCTTTAAATTTAGATTTTTAAATCTAATTACCTTTACAGAAATTATCTCTTTGGACTTTATTCTCGAATTCTTATTTCAAAACTTTTGAAATATATATATTCTTTATATTTAAATTATACTTTACTTTGGGATCTTAAATCAAATCACTTTTAAAAAGTTTATTTGGAAATCCCAAATACTGTAATAAAACATATCAAACCATATGCAACCAAATCAGGAGGTTTCTCCCAATAACAAGGCAACTGGGTCCCTGCCTTAATACAATCGATAAATAAGTATATCCCTCTATTCTAAGAGTGGACTATACCAAAAACACATGCCCACCTTTTTAGTTACGGGTTACCCGAATCATTGGTAACATAACAAATCATTTTATATCCCGAAGCGATAAATCATTTCACACTAATACTCACAAGTACTTTCAAATCTATTATAATTTTCATTTCCCAAATCTGTTCAAAAATCATCTTAAAACCATCGGGTTTAGTCCTCGAAATTCTTTCCGTTTTATAAAACACTTATATAAAACCATTCATTATATAAATCACTTTTATATAACATAACTTCAAAATATTCATTACCAAACATTTCTATTTCTTTTAAAGGGAAAATTTTCATAACAATTCCATTTAAAAACCAATTTTCAAAATAATTCATTAAATTGGAGTGAACCAAATATTACCGCTAAACACCTTATAGTCAAATTGTGAAATAAATCACAAGGTGTTAGCCTACAATTATTTTCTACCCAACTCATGCATATGGATAAATTGCTCATAAACTGGTCGAGAAAAGTCAACAATCAATAATAATAATCAGTGCTCATAAACTAGTCGAGCAAATTCAATAATCAATAAATAATAATCAGTGCTCATAAACTGGTCGAGCCTAATTTAAACAATCAATCAATGGAATAAACGCAATAATAAATGATAAACAATGCTTCATTCTATCAAATATTTATAACACTTTAACGGTTTGATATTTATTTTAGATCATCCGGGCTTTCCCTTCGACATGTTTCATCCTCGTCCAAGTCTCCTTGGATCTCACTAACGAAACACATGTACTAGTCATTTCCGCATATCCCATTCAATATTTAACTTCTAAATTTTAAATTACTTAATTAATCATCCAAACATAATATCAAGCAAGGAAATCAAACCATTTTTCTAGGAAACAAAGTAAACAAGCATTTAACAAGAGTTTTCAAATAACTTAACACTTAAAGTTCCTTCAACATAGCAATGCTTTTAACAAACATAAAATAAGAAATAACTTACTTTGGATTGCACTCCGTCAAACTTTAAGGCAAGGAACTTAAGATCTAACGCATACTTCCTACCATGTCTCGGAACAAAATGAATATAAGCTTGAATTCCTCCTTCCTAGGGCTTGGCCAAGGCTTGAGATGGAAGTTGGCCGAAAGTATAAAGAATAAGTGGTGGAGCTTTGAACTTGAATTCTCAAAATTAGACCCGAAAAATAGGTCATATTCTATCTTGTTTTTGACTCTTTTATTATCAAAATTTGAAAAACTTGTTAACTATAAAGTTATTACAAATTCTTTTCTATTGAATTTCAAAAAAAGAGTCACTAGAGTTTGCTTAATTTTAAGGAAGATATGGTAGAAAGAAAAAGAGCTATTCTTGGATTCACAAAAATAAAGCCCGAAAATGCACTTCAAAAAATTGAGTTTCAGGTATAGCAAATCTCAAAACTTGAAAATGTAACAACATAAAAGTTGTAGCCACTGAACTTTTATATGGTTTAATTTTTTTTCTTAATTTGGATAAGTTATGATCAAATTATTTTCAAAACAAAATGGCTTATTCTCTGGCTTAAAAACTGGACCAGAAAATGCACTTGAAAGAAGTGGATTTTTGACATGATTATCTTCATAAAAAAACAAAGCGATCAACATGAAAGTTGTAGCCACTGGAAAAATACACGATTTAAAAGAAAGAAATTTACAATTTGATTCGGTTTCAAAGAAGTTATGGCCAAGAGAAGAAGAGGTAAAATGTGGAGAAAAGAGAAGTTTGATTGGAAGAGAATAAACATTGATTTCTTTTGAATATTTTATAAATATTTTGACATTTTTTTTCCTATGGCTTGAAAGCCATTAAAGAGAAGAGGAAGAACATGAAGAAGATTGAGAAAAGAAGAAGAAGAAATATGAATGAAAGTGAAGAAGGAGGTGGATATTTAAGAAAAAAAAGAAGTGGAAAATTACTAAAACAACCTCTTACCAAATTACCAAACTAACCTTACTTTAACATGAACCAGTCTACACTTTTTCAATACTTGACATCATCTTTCACATCCTTACTTTATGTCTTAGTCACTTAAAGATTAAGTAAGGAATATCATAATTATGTTGGCTTTGATTTGATGTGATTTGATGTTTACTTTTTCTTACTTTTGTTAATTCTTACTTACTTACTAATGACTTCTATAAGTTTTCTAATCTTATTTAGTAAAAGTAAAAATGTTAGAAAATTAATTATACTTACACTATTTGAATATATGTTCCTATATAAGAAAATAAAGATGTGACGACGTTGCGACAACTTATTTTGAACAAAACGTTGATTTTCGACAAAATGATTTACAATCATATTTTGACGTTTTAGTTAAACTATTTATTTATGTAAACCAAATTTAAAAATAAATTTGTATAATGCTGTTTAAAAATATAAACACTCATAAATTAATTAAGATAATTTATTTAACCATTGAAACATACTTTTCTGAAATCTACATTTTGTCACTTTTGTCGATATAGGCAAATGTTACTATTTTTATGTTTGTTTCTACTTCCAAATCCTATCGAATATTATTTAAATCATAAAACCTTTTATATTTTATATTTAAAATCACTCTATATAATATATTAAAGTGGTCAAATTCTGGTTCGTTACATTACATTCCTTCTTTTATCACATTACCCATCCCAACGAGTAATCACTTCAAAATTCATTCAAATCACATTGCCACACTTTCGAAATTTGGCAGTTTTGAACATGATGACCATACATCTTCCAAAAAAAATCCAAACAAATATGTGCAACCATTAAACTCAATAATTATGTGATGATTGAATCAAACTTCGGTTAATTCCATTCACCCTTATTGATTACGCTGAAAAATGGTTGTATATTCCTTTAAACTCGATCAAAACTTGGGACGAATTCGTTAATGTTTCCTTAAAAAAATTCTACCCCTTGGAAAAAACAAAAATACGAGATGACGTTGTTGATTTTCATCAATTCAGGGGTGAACATTTCAAAAAATACTTTGAAAGATTTAAAGAGCTTTTGATAAAATGTCCATAACATAATTTTGAAAAATGAATCCTTTTGCCAAATCTTATACGATGCACTTGAAAATAGCTCACGAACCATATTTGAAACGATGTACCAAGGCAATTTTCTCGCCTAATATCACGACGATGCTTGGCAATTCCTTGGAAACTTGGCCGAAAACTCATCCCAATGGGAATGTTCTAACGAAAAATCCATTCATCAACGCACACTGGATAGGATCATCGTTGGCTTTGGAGGCTAAAATTGATGCAATGCTTAATGAATTCAACAATGTTTTCTCATCCAATCAAATTAACCTAGCTTCCCAACCAATGTGTTATAAATGCAATGATCCAAATCACATAGCCGATCAGTGTCCTATTCGATAGAAAAACTCAATGCTTTGACGAGATTAAGAATAGCCTATTTTCTCCAACGTACAATCCTGGTTGGAGAAATCATTCTAACTTTACATGGAACCAAAATAATTCTAATATGAATTTGGTTCGTCCTAATTTTCAAGCATTTCCGAATAGTGCTTCGAATCCACCCTTTCAGCCTAACCACTTTCAACAAAATTTTGCGGGTCTATCTCAAAATCGACTGCAACAATCTTTTGCTCCCTAAGACGATAAACGATTGACATCACTTGAGAAAAGTCTTGAAAATTTGGCTAAAGTAACCATTCAAAACCTCCAATCAAATAGAAATTTACAAATTTTGTTAACCTCGTACATGCAAAATACAAGTCAATCAATTGCTAAACTTGAAATGCAATTGAGTCAATTAGCCAGCTTTGTATGTGAACGTGAACGAAGCACATTCCCAAGTCAGCCAGTTCCAAATCCTAGAAATCAAAACATGAATTTGAATCAAGCTCTTGTCGTTTCAAGCAGCAATGTGAAAAAAATGAATGCTACCATGACTTTGCATTCCGGTAAATAGATTGATAATCAAGTTGTCAATCCAAACGATTTACCGGAAGCTCCTTTTAACACTTCGAAAATGAAAAGCAATTCTGAATAATATATTAAGCCAAACATCGAATCAAATGCTAATCTAAATTCTTCTTCTACTCAAGTAGATTGACCTACCGAGTATCAAATTCCATTTTCACCTCGCCTTCAACCTAAGAAACATTCTGATTAATTGGAAAAGATGTTGGAAATTTTAAATAAGTGAAAGGAGCATCCCTCTTCTTGATATCATTCAACAAGTCTCAACTTACGCTAAATTCTTAAATGACTTGTGTACACAAAAACGACACACTTATGTACCTAAGAAAGTTTTCTTAGCTACCGGTCTTAGTGAAATCTCGCCTCGATCAATCCTCTTAAAATACAAAGATTGTGGATGTCCGATGATCTCATGCACGATATGAGACAAAGCGATTAATAAGTGCTTACTAAACTTGGGTACGAGTGTCAATTTGATTCCTTATTTAGTTTACCAGCAACTTGGCTTGGGTGAGCTAAAACCGACGAAAGTAACTCTTTAATTTGTTGATTGTTCAACAAAGGAACACATGGGAGAAATCGAGGACGTACTCGTTAAAATTGGTCAATTCATATTACCCATCGATTTCATCGTCTAGAGACACAACCTGGTAATAATTCGACAAGTCAAATTCCATTGATTTTAGGTTGACCTTTAATAGCCACTTCAAATGCCCTAATCAATTATTGAAATGGTTTGATGAAAATTACTCTTGGAAACAAGGCTTTGGATCTTAATGTCTTTAATCTTGAAAATAAATTGAATAAACTGCTTGATCGGACGATGGAAGTTAGCTCCATCCAATAAAATTTTGACAATGAAATAGTTGACCTTAACCATGAATGCGAGACCGAATACGAACAAATGTTTCAATACTAGCCCAATGAGATTGAAAATGCTTTTCGGTTTGATCCCCTTACATTGAATCAGAATTTCAGCCGAATTCTTTGATGAGCAACCCACTAGGTTGGAACTTAAACCTCTTCCTGGTCACCTTAAGTACGCATAGTTAGGTGACAATGAAACGTTTCCTGTCATAATTTCTTCAACTCTTTCTCTTAATCAATAAGCTTCCTTCTTTCAATTCTATTGAATAATAAAGAGGCAATTGGATGGTCAATTACTTATATAAAGGGAATTAGTCCCGCTCTTATTCAACATCGCATCCACGTAGTTGATGTGCCAAGCCTGTTTAGGACGTGCAACGAAGGCTTAACCCAAAAATGAAGGATACGGTTCGAGACAAAATTCTTAAACTCCTCAATAATGGAATCATATATCCCATCTCTGATAGTTCATGGGTTAGCCCGATTCATGTTGTGCCTAAAAGTCAGAACTTACCGTTATCAAAAACGAGGCTAACAAACTCATTCCAACTCATACTCAAATGGTTTGGCGTCTTTCCATTGATTATCGAAAATTAAATGCTGCAACACATAAAGATCACTTCCCTCTTCCTTTCATAGACCAAATGCTTAAACGACTAGCCGGCCATGAATTTTATTGCTTCCTTGATGGTTATTCCGGTTATTACCAAATTTCTATCGCTCTCGAAGATCAATAGTAAATGACTCTCATGTGTCCCTTTTTGCACTTTTGTGTATCGACGTATGCCTTTTGGCATTTGCAACACTCCTGCTATTTTCACAGATACATGGTTGGCATCTTTTTCGACATAATCAAAGTGTTTATGGACGATTTTCCATCTTTGGAAACTCTTTTTTCGAGTGCTTACACCATCTCGAGATGGTTCTGAATCGATGCAAGGACAAGCACTCAACATTAAATTGGGAAAATGTCATTTCATGGTCAAACATGGCATTATCCTTGGGCATGTTATTTCAAACAAAGGCATTGAGGTAGATAAAGCGAAATTTGACGTAATTGCAAATCTATCCATTCCCAAATCTGTCAAGGGAATTTGTTCATTTATTGGGCATGTTGATTGTTATTGATGCTTTGTGAAGAACTTTAGTAAAATTGCTCGACCTCTGATGACTCTTCTTGGAAAAGATGTTCCATTTGACTTTAATTTGAACCATGTTTCTGCTTTCAAACGTCTCAAATATGAACTCGTTCCGCTCCCATCATTTACTCACCCAATTGAGATCTTCCTTTCGAAATACTGTGTGACGCTTCTAACTTTGATGTTGGTGTTGTTTTAGAAAAACGCATCAAAAAAATTCTTCACGTTATCTACAGTGCTAGTATGACTCTTAACGATGCTCAAATAATTACACAACCACAAGAAAAGAACTTATAACAGTAGTTTTTACGCTTGAAAAGTTCTGACGTTATTTGATTGGCTCACACATTACGACTTACACTAACCACTCCGCTCTTTGGTACCTTTTCGGTAAAAAGGACGCTAAGTCTCATTTGATCCGTTGGATCCTATTACTCCAAGAATTTGACCTTACGATCAAAGGCAAAAAAGAATCCGACAACGTAATTATTGTCATCTGTCGTGTCTTCCAAATTCTCTATCTTCTTTACTGATTAACAAGACCTTTCCTAATAAACAACTCCTTTCCGTTTCCATCGATCCATGGTATGCCGATATAGTGAACTATTTATTTACTAAGGAAACTCCTTCATTTCGGTCGAAATAAGATAAATACAAATTTCTTTTCTAAGTCAAGTACTTTTATTGGGATGATCCATACTTTTTTAAGTATTATTCCGGCCAAATCATTCGATGTTGCATCCCAGATTGCAAAATCAAGAGTATCCTTTCATTTTGCCATGACCAAGCTTGTGGTGATCATTTCTGTCCTAAGAAAACAGTAGAAAAGGTATTTTAATGTGTTTTCAACTGGCTTATGTTTTTCAAAGACTACCACATGTTAGGAAAAATCTCTAGATGAAACATGATGCCTTTGAAGTCCATTCTTACGATCGAAATATTCGACGTTTGGGGTACTGACTTTATGGGACCATTTCCCAGCTCTTTCGAAAATTTGTACATTCTTTTAGCTGTTCATTATGTCTCAAATGGGTTGAAGTTGTTCCTTGTAAAAAAAAAGACCCCAATGTTGTTATGAAATTCATAAAAGAAAACATTTTTTCGAGGTTTGGAACACCTCGCATAATAATAAGCGATAATGAAACCCATTCTATAATCGACCTTTTGAAACTTTAATGAAGAAATACTCGATAACCCACAAGTTATCCACTCCTTATCATCCTCAAACCTATGGTCAATTGAAGTTTCAAATAGCCAAACCAGTCATATTTTTGAAGAAAACTGTAAATAAAAATCGAAAAGAATGGTTACAAAATTTGACAGGTGCGCTTCGGGTTTATAGAACTGCGTATAAAACCAATCTTAGGATGTCTCCTTTTAGGCTAGTATATAGAAAAGCATATCATTTACCTATCGAACTTGAACATAAAGCATTGTGGGCAATTAAGAACATAAACTTCAATCTTGAAAAAGCTTGCGAAAACTGGAAATTGCAAATCAGTGAATTAGAAGAAATTAGGAATGAACGTAAGAGAATGAGAAAATTTAAAAAGAAAGAACAAATTTTTTTTCGTGACAAGTCAATCCTAAGAAAAAAATCTTCAAATCAAAAAGTTCTTTTGTGACTCTCGACTTCATTTGTTCCTTGGGAAATTAAAATCAAGGTGGAAAGGATCATGTTTTTCCACACCGTGCCATAGAGATAGAAAACCCTAGGAATAGATCGATTTTTAAAGTAAATGGTCATCGTTTTAAAACCTTTCTTGGAGTTGGCAAGTGATCAAAAGGAGGAGCTCATGATTCTTCATGAGCCATAATACGTCCAGTAAGAAATTTTAACCCTCTCTCGTGGGGACATAGTCAAAATCAAGTGTGGGAGGAGTCGCATGTTTACTTTGATTTTTCATCATTTATTTTTTGCATTTTCTTTCTAGGAAAAAAAAAGAAAGAGAAAATTCCCAAAACAAAATTTTCTTTTTTGGCACATTGATTTACTTTTAAGGAAACACGATTGGATAAGTATAAGGTTTTGGTTATTAAATTGAATTTTTGAAAATTTACTTGTCTCAACAAAAAATAAAACGAAAAGTTTGATTATTAGTAGCTATGGTGCAACTAGTATTTAGGAAGGTTCATAGGTTAAAATTGTGAAGTATATCCAAAATGCAATCCTTGTTTAAAAGAGTGGTTGATTTAAAGTAAAGGCGATAACATTTTTGATCTTCTAAGTTAAGTTGTGCTAAGTTGATTTTGCATAAGTCCCTCTTTTCAAAAAAAATCATAAATATAAGAAACATATAGAGTCATGTGTTCATATGCAAGTGTGTACACGCCATGCTCTGTACTCTACTCACATAAGCCCAAAAGGCAGTGCATGATTGGTATATTTGGCCTCAGTTAATCTAAGTTAGGTGTATGTAAATATAATTAAACAATAATAACAAAGACCTAGAATCATGTGTTCATACGCAAGTGATACACTCGCCATGCTCTGTACTTTTCTCACGTAAGCCTACCAGTGCATGATCGGTATATCTAGCCTCAGTTTATCCGAGTTAGGCGTGTAAATAATAATGTTAATATTTTTCAAAATAGAGAGAGCAAGCAATTAAAACCCAAGCACTATCTTCGCTTATTTGATTTGACTTGTTATTTAAAAGAAATAAAAAGGGTACTCTGCAAAACTTTGATAATCAACTAAAGGATTCATTTCATTGTAGCACCATGTGATCAATCGAAACAACTAACTAAAAGTCTAATTGTGACGATAACTCAATTTTTGTTGGAAGTTTTGATGAGTAAAAAGGATTAAATTTCTAGATAGTAATCAAAACATATATTTAAAGTACTCGTGTCAATTTAAAAATAAAATTCTTCATCCGTAAATATTTTTGAAAACTTGCATCATGTAGTCGCATTAGAATTTGCATATCGCATTTGGATTTTGTGGGTATCATCCACTGAAAACCCTCACGAGGCAACACTCATAATACTAGGGACACATATAGGTTTAACAGCTTGTTACATATGATCAATGCAATCGTGCTTTCTACGAAAACGGATTTATCATATTTTTAGTTTATTAGAGGATGAATAAAAAGATAAGTGTGGAGGTATTTGATGTGCATGTAGAAGTGTATATTTTCACTCTAATATTTAATCTTCTTTTATTAAATTAAATGAGCATATTAGGGTATTTTTCATGTTTAAATCAAAGTCTAAATTCTTTACAAATCATCAATCATTCATCTTCATTTGACGGCAAAGTGATAATTTTGTGTATGAACAAATTTTAAGAAAATTTATTTGCATATTTTTATTTGTATGAATGGGGTACAAATATGAAGAGGTATCATGGATGTTTGCATGCACATATGTTGAAAGCTAATGAAGAAAGGAAATAAAAAATTCATGCAACATGGAGGAGCCTACACACACACACTAACTAATGGTCCATAACTGTAACATCCCCTATCTCGAGGCCTGAAGCTAAGCATTGTAGATGCTGCTGTCATCTATAATATTAACTTCCGATGAAAAATACGGTAATGTTAATGGTATCCATAATATCAAAAGCACATGAATATGAAATAAAAATCAACACAGATTTAAAAACAACTTTTCTGATTACATTTCAAATCCATGTTTCATATTCAGATACATAATCCCAAAATGATTTCTAGGTTTTGATTAAATATGATTATTACAAATTACGCCAAGAGTGACATATGAAGACGCCATCTTGGATGATTAGAGTACTAAATAGACATATCAGTAATAATACATCACAGCGGAAATAAAATTAAATAACTCCTAACTTTGCCTCTAGCACGTCTGCGGAAGCTTATTCATCCAACATACTAAACATTAAAAACCTTAGCTCTCAATCTACTCAAATTAAATTTTGAGGACCAAAGTTTAAGGGGATAACATAAACTTTGAGTAAGACATAAAGCTTATGATGAATAATGCTATTGCATCTCGGTTCTGTGATATTAAATGAGACCATGCCACTTGGCCGAACGAGTTTCCCTTCACTAATATCCCTTTTTAAAACATATCTTTTGCAAACCAGAATCCTATAATCAAACTGATTAAAGAGATAGTAGCAATATAATTTATGCACATAAATCAAGTAGTCAATGACCGTCTGTCCCAACAATATAGTTTTGTTGGGCTAACCGCTAACCATTGGCTGACTCAGGCCTACCAGACATAATTAATAATCTAACTTCTATTAGACACACACCTCGACGCTCTTTCCTTAACTTACTTCTCACAAGGTCAACTGATCCTAATAGTTTTGCAGGCTCACTAATAACTTATTTTTCTCTGTATATTCCTTTCTATGTGTAACATTATTTTAGTCTTACCTGTGATAAAGCCCTATACACTAGAATTTTGGACTTATATTAGCTAAGGGCTATTAGCTAAAGTATAGGGTGCGACTCTACACTAGTCACATCCGGTGTTCTAATATCCAAGTCATTTAATTGGATTTAACTACCCTATCAAGTTTACCTTGAAAACATTTCTTTCAAATTGATTTAACCCTTTAAATCATACTTAAACAAGAAAAATATATTTTTGCTTTAGTCAAATATTTTTGCTATGATATATGCTTTACACAAAACAATGTTGATGTAAATCTAAAACAAAAGTGTTATCTATCCCTTTAAAACAAGTTAAAGCCCTTCCTTAGAAAAATTAGGTTTTAAATTCAAGATATCACCTTCGAAACTCTTGTTTAAAACTTTAAACAGTCCCTTTCGATGTCCCTTTTAAAATTGGTTAACTAGTTTATCTTAAAACAATAAGCCGAAAGGCCATAACATACCTTTCAAAATCTTTAAAAACAGACCTTTTGAAATCATTGAAAGTATCTCTTTGAAAGCTTTATAAAACCTTAAACATCCTATTTTCAAAATACTTTAAACTTGCCTTTCGAAAGCATTAGAAACCTTCCATTTAAAAACTCAAGTAAACCTTTCGAAAATATTGGGGTACCTCCCCTTTGAAACCTACATTATATACCTTTTGAAAGTATTAAAATTCCTTACTTGAAACAAACCTTTCGAAAGTATTGGGTCTAAGTAAAAGTTTGTGGAACACGACTTCGAAACCACTTAAAACCACTCCTTTCGAAACCTTTTGTTTTATCTTTTAATACAAAACCAGGTCTTAAAATAACTGGGGCGAAAGCATTATTCCTAATTAAAAGAAAGTAGATGGTTTCAGAACCAACCCTTCCGAAAGCATGAAGAAGCGGCTTCAAAGTTTAAAGGAAAAAGTACCCTTCCGAAAGCATTAATTCGAAGGGCTGAATGCGACAACATGGGTTTCGAACCCCTTCGAAAGCTTCATTTTAAAGTAAAAAGGTGGAAACCCCTTTTGAAAACCCTTTTTGATAAAACAAAGGCATATTTGACTAAGTCAAATGCTAAAATAACTCGTTTTGAAGGACTTCTTTATAAATACAAGAGATTCGTAGTCAAAATAGTAGCTTCTACCCCTTCGAAAGTATGTTTCGACTCTATACTTTTTGCCTAACTCCAATCCACTATGTACCAAGGCATTAACACCATATGTATTGGTTTCGACTTGGTTGGGGAGGAAGTATGGGGTCGAAAGGTAGCTACTATAAGTGGCTAAGCAGTAATTCTTTTGCAAAACTGATTATTAGCCTTTCAAAGTAATATCTTTCCAACTAACTTGCCTTATTTGTCCGCATACAATTGGTTACGAATTCTTTTTCAAAATCTTTTTCTAAAAGTGCCGCCGAATTTAGTAATTAATGATTAAAAATATTTAGCAAATTAACCCTTCTCCTTATATAAGCATATAAAACATTTAAGTCTCATACCTTAAATAACTTTATATCTATAATAAAACACTTAGGTAAATTCTCCGAAAATTCCCGTAAATCATTTTTAATATGTTTTCTAACATATTTGAATTTCATACCTAAGGCTATCATATATTTGTCAAAAATAATTTAAACCCAATTTTACCATTTTCTTTCCTAGAAAATTCATAATAAACCCACATTAACTTAGAAAATCGTGAAACTTGAACCCATCTCTAAAATAATGTTTTTGACCTTATATCAGAAACAAAAGTCATTAGAATGTCATTTACTAGGTTTCTCAAATCAAAACTTATCATTAAATCTATATGAAGCAACATAAATCATCAACAAGCTTATATATCCATTTAAACAATCAACTCATGGCATCTTACTTGCAAAATAAATTCGAAACTCATCTATAAACCGAAAAATAATAAAATGAGATGTAATATATTATTCACTTTAGCTTGTTGTTAAAAATATTGAGATTTTCTCTTATATTGATTTGATTAAGCTTCCTATTTGAATTCTTGTTTATCTTCTCGTTTGTTTCTTCCTTAATGGTGCCCGGCCAAGCTTTGAATGTTCTTAGTTTTTTGCAGACGTTTAGAATGCATATGGAGTGAAAGTAAGAAGGGTTTAGGGAATAAGAACTTAGTTTATTCCTATTTTTTCCTTATCTTACTCCTCTTACTTGTTTCATTTTAATTCTCTTTGGCTTATAGGGTAATTATGGCATGACTACCTTAAATAATTCAAATTTCAATCCCTTAACAATTTACATTATTTAATTTAATTTTATCTACTTAAATATCCTAAATAATGTTAGTCAAAATTAGGATCATTACAGACTCCCTCCTTAAAGAATTTTGTCCTTGAAATTACGATAGGGTACTCATAACAATCAATCATAATGGTAAAACATACCATAAAATAGGTCAGGATAAGTATCTATAATCCTGCACTCAGTTTCTCAAGTACAGTCTCTCTCATCGTCATTCCATTGGACTTTGACTAATCCGACTGTCTTTTTCCTCAACCTCTTCTCATCTCTTGCAACTATACAAACTGGTTTTTCAAACTATAGCCAAAGTCAATTCCACTACTAAGTCATCTAACACAGTCGGTGCTATAGTAGTCTCAGGATCTCTAATACACGTTCTTAGATGAGAAACATGAAAAACATTGTAAACTCCTACCAAACTACTTGGTAACTTCAGTCTATACGCGAGTTTCCTTATCCTTTCTATAATGGGAAATGCTCCAACGAACCTCGGTGCTAATTTTCCTGATTTTTCAAATTAAGTTACACCTTTCATCGATGATATCTTGATGAAAACATGATCTCCAACTGAGATTTCCATCTTCTATCATCATAGCTCTTCTACCTAGACCGAGCTTCCTTCATTGTGGCTCGAATGAGCTCAATCTTTTCTACAACTTCTCTAACCAAATCTAGACCAAGAACTAACATATCCCTGGTCTTTAACAAACAAATGGAAGATTTGCATGGCCTTCCATACAAAGCTTTAAACGGTATCATCCCTGTACCAGTCTGATAACTATTGTTATATGAAAACTTGACTAAGTGTAGATGGTCTTCCTATGATCCTCCAAAATCTAGTACACAAGCTCATAACAAATTTTTTAAGACTTTATTAACCTTTTTCATTTGCCTATGTGTCTACGGATGGTAAGCGGTACTCATTTTGAGCTTGGTATCAAAAGTCTACTACAAACTCCTTTAGAAATCGCTAGTGAATAAGGAATCTCTGTCACTTACTATGCTATTAGGAATTCCATGTAGTCTAACTATATTCTTTATGAATAATTTATCCAAAACAGATGTTATCCTGTTTGATTCAACTGGAATAAAATGGGCATTCTTTATCAATCTGTCCACTGTAACCCATATACTTTCATTTCTTCGATTCGACCTTGGCAACCCATCTACAAAATCCATTGAGATTGAATCCCATTTCCACAATGGAACATATATAGGCTGAAGTAACCCACTTGGTTTTCAATGTTCAGCTTTTATTCGTTGACAGTTCAAACACCGCTTCACACATAAGCCTACATCTCTCTTCATACCCTCGCAGAACAAAACTTTTTTTCATGTCCTGATACATCTTAGTTCCTCCAGGATGAATAGCGAACTTTGAATGAAGGCAATATTCAAGAACTTCCTTCCTTACGTTTCCCACGTTTGGAACACACAGTCTTCCTTTCTTCCTTAATCACTCATTCTAGTCAAGACTTTAATCTTTCAAGTCATCTCTCTTCATTCCATTTCTTAATTTTTTTGATTCGTTCAGCTAATAATGGATCCTCCCTTGCTTAGAAGTGATCTTTTCGATCATCGCCAGCTGAATCTCTAAACACGACAACATAGCAGTTCCCTTATTAGACCTAGCCTCAGATCTCCTTTGTATTCTACATGTAGTCGATGCTTCCAAATCTTTCCACTCAGCTATCATTGCCAATACAACATTTTGATGTTTCTTGCTAAGTGCATCTGCAACTTTATTGCCTTTTCATAGTTTCTACTTAATACCAAAATCATAAGCAGCTAAAAATTCTAACAACCTTTGTTGCCTCATATTTACCTCCTTCTAAGAGAATAGATACTCCAATAACTTATGATCCGTATATAACCCGAATCTTTCTCCAAAAAGGTAAAGTATTCAAACCTTCAATGCAAAAATTACCATAGCTAATTCAAAATTGTGAATTAGACATCTAACCTCATGGGGTCTGAGCTGTCGAGAAGAATAGGCAATCACTTTACCTCTTTGCATTAACACAGCTCTTAACCATATTCAATATGCATCTGTGTACACCACTAAGTCCTGATTCCCTTCTAGAAAAACTAGCACATGTGCATTTGTCAATATGCGTTTCAACTTCTAGAATGCTTCCTCATACATATTAGCCTAGACAAACTTCATATCTTTTCGAGTTAGCTTAGTCATCGGTGCTGCTATCCATGAAAAATCCTTAATGAATCTCCGATAGTAACTAGCTAGTCTAAGAAAATTCTTTATCTTAGTCACTATCTTGAGTCTCTTTCAATTATCCACCGCCTCAATCTTAGCCAAATCTACAGAAACACTTTATCTAAGATTAGATGACCAAGAAATTTCACTTCCTTCTTTCAAAAATGATACTTCGAAAATTTTCCTTTAAGTTGATGCTACCTCAGCGCTTCATGCACCACTCTAAAATGAACTTCATGCTCTCTTTTATTTTTAGAGTATACCAAAATATCATCTATGAATACCAACATAAATCTATCCAAGTGCTTTTGAAAAATTTGATTCATCAAATCTATAAAGAATGCTGCGCATTAATTAGTCCGAATGGCATTACTAACCATTTGTATAATCCATATCTGGTTTTTTGAACACCGTCAAAGGAATATTATCCTTAGCCACTCTAAGTTGATGGAACCCAGTTGCCAAATTCAACTGGAAAAATACTTTGGCTCCACTCAACTAGTCGAACAAATCGTCAATTCTAGGTAGTAGATATCGATTCTTTATCATCTTCTCATTCATCTTACGATGATTGATACATAACCTTAACGATCCATTCGGTTTCCTTACAAGAACTGTGGCTGCTCCCTATGATGAACTGCTTGGTCTGATAACGTTCTTATTTTCCAAATCCGCTAACTGCATCTTTAGCTCCCTTATCTCGGTAGGTGTCATTCTGCTTGGTGGTCTACTCGCCAGTTCTGCTCCTGGTACTAAATATATCTGAAACTCAATAGCTCGTTTCGGTAGTAGTCCTACTACTGGCTCAAAGACATCTGCGAATTCTCTAACAAAGAAAACTTGATTTAACTCACCTTCTGTCTCTACAACACCCAACAAAGCATTAACCTCGAAACTAGGGTTTTCTACGAAGTATATTATTCGATCACTACAGTCAGGGTGTCTAAGTGATATTTTACTATCATGGCCAAATATCCTAGCATCATATTGACTTAACCAATCCGTACCAAAAAAAATTCCGAACCTTACGATATCAAACACATGCAAACTGCAAACAAATATATGACCTAATAATTCAAACTCTAGGTGGCCACACTCATCCCAAAAGTCGCATATCCTCCTATCGGATTGCATCACTCATCCCAAAAGTCGCATATCCTCCTATTGAATTGCATCCTCGAAGGAAGTAACTAAATATGAGGGTTCTAGGTTAAGCTTATCTGCCAAACAATGAGATATAAAAGAATGCGATGCACCCGTATCAAATAGAACTCTAACTGATACCCCATGAATCAAAAGCGTACCTCCCAACACAGCATTTCCCTTTTCCGATGATATTGGTCTCGAGGTAGCTAACTCCAATGAAAACACTTTCCCTTTCCCATCCCCGGCTAGCTCCTTGCATTAGTTCTTATAATGTCCAATTTAATCGCGTTTGAAACATCTCACTCCTTTCTTGTCAGCGGCTTTCTTCCTTTCACCTGTCTGGCACTCATGAGCATAGTGTCCCTTCTTATCACACTTATAACAAACAACTATTGCCTTTCCCTTCTTGGTAGCTCCACTCTTCTGAGCTCCTTTCTTATGGAAAATTTCCTCTTCTGGTTCTACCTAGCTTGAGCTCCCCCTACTTTGCTACCATCACGAAATGCAAGCATCTCCTCCTCTATCAAAGCTATCTCAAAAACTACATCACATGGATCCCTAATATGTGATAGTGTGGCTTTCACAAGCTCAGGTTTCTACTCGCGAATGAATTTCTCATACCTTTTAATAACTGTATCAACCGTAGCATATTCGTACTCGATGGCTCCTTAAACTTGGTTGCATACTCAAGCACAGTCATGTCTCTCTACTCCAACTCCATAAACTTCCTTAGCAGAGTCGACTTAGCAATTTCAAACATAAATCTTTCTTCAAACCTCCTTTCGGACTCTGCCCAAGTCATGGTTTCTTCAATAACTCCTGTAGTAACACTGTTCTACCAGTACAATGTTGCTCCTTGTAACTGTCTAGAAGCAAGCATCCTTTTCTTCTCATCATTAAGCCATAAACCAGCAAATACCCTTTCACATTGTAGTAACCAATTCTCCATTTCAATTGCGTCTTCAGTCCTGATAAATGGTTTCCCTCCAAGCCTGGCATAATCTCGGCTCAACACTGCATGGTTATTGACCACCGAAGCTCCCTGATTTCCTCCTTCAACATTTCCTGCAACTAATCCAACATCAAACCTAGCCTGCATCATATTAATGAAGAACTGATACATAGCTTCCATATCAACTTACAACATTCCAGTATCCACATTAGTAGCTTGTCCTAACCAGGATTCCTTCTAGTATTTGGTCTGGCATTCCCATTGGTTGTAGTGCTTCCCCCACCAATGTTAACTCTTCCACTTCTAGCATCCATATCTTACATCCGTAAAATCTGTAATCGAGCCTTTGTAAAATACAGAAGAATAGCCTAAGGGAGATAGGAGAATGGAGGTAAAGTGTATACTTATATATAGCAAATACAAGTACATTACTATAGCATTATCTCATACCCCACTATTTTCTCAATTCCTTAGATTATGTTTTCAAAATTATTTTAAGTTTGAAATTTCATAATTTCATTTAAGTTTTCATAAACTTATGCTCTGATACAAGTTGTAACGTCCCCTATCTCGAGGCCTAAAGCTAATGCTACGATACTGCAGTCATCTAGAGTATTAACTTGTCGGGACAAAGTATGGTAATGTTAATGGTATCCATAATATTAGAAGCACATGAATATGAAATAAAATTCAACGCAGATTCAAAAACAACTTTTCTGATTACATTTCAAATCCATGTTGCATATTCAGATACATAATCCCAAAATGATTCCTAGGTTTTGATCAAATACAATTATTACAGATTATGCCAAGAGCAACATATGAAGATGCCCTTTGTACGATCAGAGTACTAAATAAACATACCAGTCGTAACACATCATAGCAGAAATAAAATTAAATAGCTCCTAACTTTGCCTCCTGCACGTCTTCGGAAGCTTATTCGTCCAACCTACTCAACCTGAAAAACCTTAGATCTAAATCTACTCAAATTAAATTTTGAGTATCTGAGAGTTTTGAGGGAAAAATATGAACTTCGAGTCAGACATAAAGGCTGGTGTGAATAATACTATAACATCTTAGTTCTCTGATATTAAGCGAGACCACGACTCTTAGCGAAATGGGTTTCCCCTCACTAATATCTCTTTTTAAAACATATCTTTTGCAAATTAGAATCCTACAATAAAACTAATTAAAGAAACAGTAGCAATATCATTTATGAAAATAAATCAAGTAATCAGTGATTGTTTGCCCCAAGAATATAGTTTTATTTGGCTAACTCAGGCCTACCAAACAAAATAAATAATCTAACTTCTATTAGAAACACTACTGGACAGTCTTTCCTTAACTTACTTCTCCCAGAGGCAACTGATCCTAATGGTTTTGCGGGCTCACCAATAACCTATCTTTTCTTTGTATATTCCTTTCTATATATAACATCATTTTAGTCTTGCTTGTGACAAAGCCCAACATGCTAGAATTTTGGACTTATATTAGCTAGGGGCTATTAGCTAAAGTATAGGGCGTGATCCTACACCAGTCCCATTTGGTATTCTAATATCTGAGTCATTTATTTAGGGTTAATTATCCTTTCAAATTTTCCTTAAAAATATTTCTTTCACGTTGATTTAAGCCTTTAAATCATACTTAAAAAAGGAAAATATACCTTTTGCTTTACTCAAATATATGCTTTACACAAAACAGTGGTGATGAAAACCTAAATTAATAGGGTTATCTACCCTTTAAAACAAGTTAAAGCCCTTCCTTAACTTAGAAAACATTAGTTTTTAAATCCAAGATATCACCTTCGAACCCTTGTATAAAAAAATTAAACAGTCTCTTTCAAATCCATTGAAAGTACACTTTTAAAACAAGTTAAATACTTTGCCTTGAAATACTAGGTCAAAAGGCCAAAACATACCTTTTGAAATCTTTGAAAATAGACCTTCCAAAATCATTAATCGTATCCCTTCGAAATCTTTATAAAAACATAGACATCCTCTTTTCAAAATACTTTAAACTTGCCTTTCAAAAGCATTGGAAATCATCTATTTAAAGACTCAAGTAAACCTCTTGAAAAAATTGGGGTACATCCCCTTCGAAACCTACATTATATACCTTTTGAAAGTACTAAAATTCCTTACTTAAAGCAAACCTTTCAAAAGCATTGGATCTAATTAACAGTTCGTGGAACATAGCTTCGAAACCATTTAAACCCATTCCTTTCGAAACCTTTGGGTTTATCTTTTAATAGAACAAACAGTCTTAAAAGAACTTGAGCGAAAGCATTGCTTTTGAAAGCATTATTCCTAAGTAAAAGTAAGTGAATGGTTTCAAAACCAACCCTTTTGAAAGCATGGAGAAGCAACTTCAAAGTTTAAAGGCAAAGGTACCCTTCCGAAAGCATTGATTCGAAGGGTTGAATGCGGCAGTATGAATTTCGAACCCCTTTGAAAGCTTTATTTTAAAGTCAAAAGACGACAACCCCTTTCGAAAGTCCTTTTTGCTAAAACAAAGGCATATTTGACTAATTCAAAAGCTAATATAACTCTTTTGAAAGCCCCTTTTGTAAACACAAATGATTCTTAGTCAAAATAGTAGCTTATACCCCTTCGAAAGAATACTTTGACTCTATACTTTCTGCCTAACTCCAATCCACTACGTACTAAGGAATTAATACAATGTGTATAGGTTTTGACTTGGTTGGGGTGAAAGTATAGGGTCAAAAGTAGCTGTTGTATGTGGCTAAGCAGTAATTCTTCTGCAAACTTGATTATTAGCATTTTAAAATAATATCTTTCTAACTAACTTGTCTTATTTGTCAACATCTAATTGTTTACCCATTCTTTTTCAAAATATTTTTCAAAAGTGCTGTAGTGTTTAGTAATTATTGATTAAAAACATTTAGCAAATTAGCCCTTTCTCCTTATAGAAGTATATAAAACATTTAATCACATACCTTAAATAATTTTATATCCATAATAAAATACTTAGAAAAATACTCTAAAAGTTCCTATAAATCATTTTTAATATGTTTTCTAACATATTTAAATTTCAGACCCAAGGTTATCGTATATTAGGCAAAAATAATTTAATCCCAATTTAACTATTTCTTTCTTAGAAAATTCATAATAAATCCACATTAACTTCGAAATTATGAAACTTGGAACCCATCTCTAAATAATGTTTGACCTTATATCAGAAATGCATGTCACTGGGATATCATTTATTAGGTTTCTCAAATCAAAACTTATCATAAAATCTATATGAAGCAACATAAACTGTCAACAAGCTTATATATCCATTTAAACAATAAATTCATGGCATTTTACTTGAAAAATAAATTCGGATCTTATCTAGAAACCGAAAATAATTAAATGAGATGCAATCTATTATTCACCTTAGCTTGTTGTTAAGGAGGTTGAGATTTTCTCTTGAATTCATTTTATTAAGCTTCCTACTTGAATTCTTGCTTATCTTCCCTTTTGTTTCTCCCTTAATGGTGGCCAGCCAAGCTTTGTATGTTCTTAGTTTTTTTTTGCGAATTTTTAGAATGGATAAAGAGTGAAAGTAAGAAGGGTTTAGAGTATTAAAACTTAGTTTATTCCTATTTTCCTCTTATCTTATTTCTCTTACTTGTTTCATTTTAATTCTCTTTGGCTTATAAGTTAATTAAGGCATGGCTACCTAAATTATTCAAATCTCAATCCCTTAACCATTTAGATTAATTCATTTAATATTATTTCATTAAATGTCCTAAATAACGCTATCAAAATTAGGGTCATTACAATAATTAAAATCACATGCATATGTTAATGGAGACTTAAAGGCACGATAGTGAGGATTGATTAGTTGGAGGTTATACTATCTCGAGGGCATTTTTGGTAGTATCCTAAAATATGAATTAAAGTTTTAAGCATTTGTAAATACTCTTTACAGTTCATGTAATTATTTACTTCTTTTTATACAATGTTTTATCCACAAATCAATGATAAATAAAATGCCTTTTTAGTGACTTCTTAGCCTTGCTCTTTACTTTCATTCATTTCTATTTCATGCTTTTTTTACTATTTTATTTTATGCTCTCTTATTTACTTTGTCCTCCTCTTATTTCATGTTAGTAGCATAGATTTAACTCCTGTATTTAGTTTAATTTTATTTAATGCAAGTAGTTAGCTTTCTTTTCTTTTAATTAGCTCTCATTTTCTTTGTTTTTTAATGTTGAAATCATTTATGTTAAGATAAATTCAAATATGAGTAGCTAAACCCCTTTAATTTAGGGGTAATGAAGCTCTCATGAAACATATTAAATTAACATAATGATTTCATTGTGATCTCTCGTTTATGCTTAATGGAAATTATAAATGATGGTGGTTTATATTTTTCTTTTAGCGAATTTGATAGTCTATGTTGACATCTCAAATAGGCTATGCTTAATCCAATATAACATAAATTATTTGATCATTTGCCCAAGTTATTTTGATGATAAAAGTTAAACTAGAATCAAAATTCGACGGTCTATGTTATTAATTCATAGTAAATAGATCATGCTTAAAATAGATTTTATTTTTCATTTCGTGTCATTTTCATAAGAATTCACAACACCAAAACTGTCATTTTGTAACGGTTATAACTGTTGGTAATCTAATTCCCATCGGTTATAACCGTTGGTAGCAGGTACATTACATTTTTTTTACATATTTTGTAACGGTTATAACAGTTGGGAATTTTGGTCATTCCCAACGGTTATAACCGTTGGAAATTTTGGTCGTTCCCAACGGTTATAACCGTTGGGAATTTCGGAACTCCCCAACGGTTATAACCGTTGGAAATGACCAAAATTGCCAACGATTATAACAGTTGGGAAAAACCGTAGTTTCTAACGGTTATAACCATCGGGAATCTTGGTAATTCCCAACGGTTATACCCGGTGGGAATTACTTCACATTCCCAATGGTTATAACTGTTGGGAATTACTTCACATTCCCAATGGTTATAACTGTTGGGAATATTTAAATTTCCAACGGTTATAAGCGTTACGAATTCCTTGTATAAGTAAATAGCAAAATTACCAACACTTATAAGTGTTACAAATTTGGTATAGCAGAACCATATCTTATTCAGCATCTAATAATATTTCATACAACTATATCTATACGAATATATAACAACAGAAAACACGAAACTAAAATTCAAAACTAACATATCATCGAATTGTCAAAAATCATCAAACGTACGAAATAGTAGATATCAAATTCTATAAAGTTCATTCTGACAACTTCAAATTTCACTACTACAACGTATCTAGAAGCTTATAAATAATGTATATGACACTCTGGCCAAACTACAAAACCACCATCAACCAATTCAGATAATGTATAATGACCATTTTGAGGTGCATCAAAAAGTGGCTCGTCTGGGTTAAGAACATCCTCCACTCAAATACCTTTTCTCCATCTCCAACCTTTCTACCATGATAAATGTTTACACTCTAAGATGTCCTTTAGCTACCACTTTCATTTTTCGTGACAATAATTACACTGCTTGCCTTTCAACCGTAGAAGATCCAAAACCGGTAGTAGATGGAGTAGGAGTAAGGCTAGGATGGTGCTCGGTATGCGAATCAATTTTTGTTCTTAGTGCCATCACATTCGTTCCAATCTGACTAACAAGTTGTCATATACATTGTTGCATTTCAGCTATAGTTGAATTCGTTATTCTACTTTCTTCATGCATATGATCAATCTTCTGTTGCATCTCCTTTTTCCATCACTTATCTTCATTCTCTTTGTAATTTGTAATTGCTTTTGAAGCTTGAGTGAGTTTTACGTGCTTCACAGTAGATGTAAAACTAACTGCATGGCAATAGCTTCTTTTTTATCATTTCCAAAAACTTCAGCAATGGCATCTCTTTCGAAATTTTCCAAACTAACTACTCCTTCATTACCATTAACACCAGCTTTTGATTTTTGCCTCTCTTATGATGCTTCTATTAAAGCCTGAATATTAAAACGAATTGATATAAAAATTCATGAGTATGTTACTAGGAGAACGCAAAGTCGGTATAGAGCAACCCAAATATTTGTTAAAAGTTATAAGCTATTCTAACTATAGCTTCATTTGAGCATTTGATAAAGAAGAAGAAGCAATTATAGTCGAAATTTTGGATGAGATTCTTATGATTCTGAAATGAATAGTTTAACATAAATCAATGCTCTATATCCTTATTTTTCAGTTAAAAATGTCATATGCACAGAGTTTTTCTGCTGCAATTAACTCGTTTGAACTAACAACCAGCATAAACAAGAACAAAAAACTAATAAAATCACGTATATTAGTATTTCACCTTTTAAGCTTGCAAGAATAGCTTGCCCCATGTGAACTTAAAATCAGGTAACTAAAGAGAGTCTAAAAATGATAGTAATGATGTTGTTGATAGAAGTTATGATATGAATACCATGTGTATATCAGTATTTTTCCAAGCCAAAATCACTTATTTCTTTATATTAATGAGCCAAGTATCGATTTACTGTAATGGTTCTTCTTGCAGGGCACTCTATTTCCTTCTCTTCTCTGGGAGGCACTCTATTTCCTTCACTTTATATTAATGAGCCAAGTATCAATTTACTATAATCGATTTTTGTAAATAGTAACACTCATACACAAATTGTAAAGCTACCGTTAAATTTAACCATTTTTCATCACTAATTTGTAACTGATCTCAGAAGATACGATCAATAAGCATGTGATTTGGAGAAAAAGTATGCCTATATACGATAAATTGACAAGAAATCTATGAGATCCGCATATACCTTTCTCTTAAAGGATTAAACATGTCTCATATCTTTGATTGTTTGAAGGTTCAGTAAGGTCTCAAAATACCCATTTTAGAACTTGTAAATCTATACAATAAATAATAAGTATCAGATGGAAGCGGTATGTTTGTCATTTGGGTTAAGATTTTTTGTTCTTCTAAAAAGAGGCCTTTCTAATCACAAAATATTTACAAAGTTAAAGAGTAATATTTAGCAAATGATGGGTTACAATTACATAGAAGAAAATTAACAAACAACATTTGAAAAGATTGCTTAGTCCAGCCCAGTTTCAGATATTATACTGGGCCATGTTTCTCATCTTGCTTATTATTTTCTTTTTGCAGAATTGGTCTGCTTATGTATGCTCACTTAACTTCCTCTTTTAAGTTTATTGCACTAATTTTAGTAATTTTTACATAAAAATATTAGTCGTTCTTATCAGTTAGCACTAAAAAATTCATTAGAATTATTCTGACAGCTACCTACACAGATTTTGTTCAAATTTAATATTCTTGTTTATGTTGGTTGTTATTTTTCAATTAAATAAGATCAATCAAATCAATCAAAAACTTACATATTTTTCTGCTGTGCACGGAAGCACCTCTCCAGTTTTTCTGTTTGTGTGCGCTACTTTCCACGCCTTTACTCATGTAGGCTTGCATTTCGGATTCTCCGCTTCCTACATGGATATATATGAATTCTTTTGTAAATTATACATACCATTAAGAATACATGTATAATAATGGCTACATACCAATTCTTCATAAAGTCGAGTATATGATTTTCTTCCCAAAGTATGAGTTATGGTATTTTTTCCTTTATTTTCAGCATTTGTTTTGCGTTGTTTTCTTTTCTTATCAGTGTACTCAATATCAACGAATTTCTCCCACTAGACTTTATTAATATCGTTCGGATGATTATCAATCTCAATGAGTCTAGGTAAAAACTCTTTATCTTTCTTCAAATATTTGTCTCGTAGCATTGATTTTTCCAATCTAAAATATTATGAAAAACCTCTCTCCAAAATAGGTCGAGCAATAGTTGGATCCAGATTCATGTCAAACTCTTTCTACAAAAGCAAAAGAAAAAAATCAAACAGTTGTTGATCCTGATTCATGTCAAAGTTAAATATAAAAGGTAATCACTTATCAAATGTTATATCAAAATAGGAGAAAACATCCTACATTAAATGGGTCATTATAGCAGAATTACATAAATACTCTCAGCTTAGAGTCAAAAATTCAGAATCTACCATGAGATATAAATTTAGTTTATGTGAATTAACCAATGTTTAGTGTAAATCTTTAAAACATAAATTTAGTGTTATACTACACCTAAATTTACTTTTCATCGTGAGATAGGACCTCAATAAAACTTTGATGATATTTACATATGAAATCAAAAGTTTAGGTGCTCTCAGTGGCAAATAGAATGTTTGATTTGCAAAATAATATTTCCATGGAAGAAAAAGACATGATTTAAATGAGTAAATAATTGAAGTAAAATACCGTAAGCGCTTTCCATAAATTATCCTTATAAAAGCTGTCTACTTTCCTCCAATCATCGTAACTAACTGGAATGAGTGCACGAATCAAAACCCCATAACGAGAAATCCATTTTTTCACATCTCTACCTTTAGCAACATCCATTTCAACAATTATTTAGTACTTTTTATTTGTTGATGGAGGAGCAATGTCTTCTTCGGTGCTTTCTTAACACTGTATTGCATTGTTACAACTAGTTGACATTCTACAATATACACATTAACTTGTGAATCAGTTGATAAATCAAGTAATCATAGCATAAAAGGTTGGGTAGTGTTTAATATATCTATTTATAATAAGGATACCTCCAAATGAAGCTTTTGAATTTACGAAACTATCCCTATTAAAAAAACTAAATTAAGGGTAGTACTACCATTTTCCTTTAAACTCTCACACACATTTTGGCTTCTCAGTTACCAAAATTACTCATATACACATCTACCTGGTCTCATGCAATACTACTCTGGTGTGCTCAACCAATTAAAGCACACGGTTTTTTACAAATTTTGCAAAAAAACTCCTTCATCGGAAAAAAAGTACCTTTCTGCGGATTCATTACATCAACAAAAAAAAAGCATGCTTTACTACTACAGAATTCAGATGTCAACATAGATTCAATACATCAAAAAAAAACATCACTAGTTATGATCATGTTTTTCTATCTAGATTCCATGCATTTCAACAATGTTAAGTTGTGTTGCCCATTCAAATTGGAGTGGAAGTTTGTTAGCATCTCATAATCATCTGCGTCATCAGTCAAGTGCTTAGGCGAACGTCTTACAATGGACCAATTAGGATTTTGTATATCCTTTATGTAAAAGATTAGGCTTGCTTCATATGCAAGAATGACAGGCTCATCATGTTCTCTATTACTACTTTTAAGCTTCTTTAGATTTACCATCGGCAAACTAGAGTCCGGACAAACCTTAAACCCATGTGTTTTGTCTGCGATATTTACCCAGTCGTAGTAGAATACTACATGTTAAAAATCATAATAATCAACCTCAATGATCTCCTTAATAACACCATATCAAGTAGTATCATCATCCATAGGATTTAAATCTTTGTGCTTGTGATAAACATTGTAATTGCATCCATGCAAACACCACTATCTTGTGTTGAATGAGTGTTGTTGTAGTGCAAGGGAGAAAATACATAACCATTGATCCTATATTTGAGATGAGTTTTGGCTTCCCGCGTTGGACCACTGACATAATACCATAACAATGAATTCATGCATTTTTCTTCCATTAACTGTTAAAACCACTAAAATATATTAAATAAAGTCGTAATTCTGTAATAAAACTATTGTTTTCTTTAAGCCTAACAAACCTTTATGTGCAACCAATCAATGAATTCAGATTGTACAATAACTTCTGCCTTTGTTTGAAGTTTTTTTTATTATGATGAGCATCTTCTAATGACAATAGATGCTCACTACAAAGTAAACATGTTGTATATTAAGTAAATACAAAGCTAATTTATAATTTGTTAAAATATACAAACCTATAATAATTGTCTAGATCTGGTATGTCCATTCTAAAAAGTATCCATCTTCGAATTTGTATGCATTGCACGTCACTTAGCTTGATAGTTTTACCCTCAATAATGGAGCGTTCGTATGTATCATTACCATTCTCATCCAAGAATGGTGCTTGTTTAGAGCTATGATTTCTAGCATGTGGATCTGGCACATACTCCATTGCATACCTAACAGATTCTGAAACAAGATATGCTTTGGCAATTGACCCTTCCACATATCGATTATTGCTTGGTATGTTTTTACACTCCTTCATAGCTCTAAAGAAAACATAAAATAATGCACGTTTTTATATTATCATTGGATAATAATTTGGATTATAATTATTAAAAAGAATGTCTCACCTTTCAAATGGATACATCCATGTATAATTAACCAGTCTGCAAAGTAGTGCTTGATCAACTAAATGCACCATTAGATGTATACTTATAACAAAAAACCGAGTGCGAATATAATGGACCAACACACATAACGCCTCCGCAATCATATCTTTGGCAGCATGGACATGCTCTTGAATCAAAAACTTTAAACAAATAATATTGAAGTACAAGAAAATTTCTAAAACAAAAATAGTTTCCAAAACAAAAATGGCGTCGTCATCTTTAGCTTCTTGCTGTCTGTCGAATTTGTCTCTATCGAATAATAATCCTAAATCTCATTCGTCTTCTTCAATTCATTTTTCTGATCGAGATTCCTTTCATCGCTCTTATGCCCAAGCTGTTAAAGAGGGATTATCTTCGATCCCATATTCTTGGAATAATCATCGACTTAAAAATGGAGTTTTCAAGAATGGTAATTATATCCGTTTTAGATGTGGGGATCGAGGTCACTTTGCTATCCACTATAGAGACCCCATTAGATGTTTTGCTTACGGGAAGACTAGGCACAAGAAGTTTTCTTGTTCGATGAAATCTGATTTGGCATGCTCTTGATCTTAAAAAAACGATCTCATTTCTTTTTCTATTGGCAATGTTCGTCTTGAAAAGAATTTATGTTCGTTGAAATCGAAGTCTATCAATTCGGGGCCGCAACTTATTGATCAAGGATTCTAGTTTACCTTAAAGTGTATGTTACTCAAAAGAATTTTATTAGATAACTATGGCAACAGAGAATAGAGGGGATTCAACTTTTAGAGGAAATGTTCTCTCATTTCGATGTGATTAATTCCTCGAACATTGGTAAGGGATATAGGGATAGATTTGGAGACCCAGAAGATTATTTTGGTAAATTAGATAAGTCGACAATCAAATCAGATGCTTGTGATGAGATATCCGATGATTTCTTGGACAATGGAAATCTGAATTGCGACATATTAGCTTATACTAACAAAGATAAGATTATCGACTTTGATCCAATGCTATTAGATTTTTCTGTTATCCAATATTCTAAAGATCTAAAGGCTTCTGCTTCTTTTAAAGTTATATTTTGAATGTTACAATTAAGAGCAATGTTGATGATATAACTAGTGGCTTCATTCGTGTTAGAGGCAAAAGATCTAAATCTCAGGATATCTTCGAGTTAAAAACAAGTAATAGATTCAATTTCTGGCAGATGAAGACAAAGAAGTTTTTGAATTAACAGTGGAATATGCTGATGATTCAATGGAGGTTACTGACTCTACTTAGGATGGTGATTTAATTAGTAACAATATCTTGAAATTGAAAATAAAAAATGAGTATAACACTGACACTTCTGATAATCTTAAAACAGTGGATGGTCTTTTTGGGCTTTATCTGAAAAATGGTTTATTTGAAAAATGGAATTTCTGCAATCATAGAATATGAGGAAAACTTTCAACAGGGAGAGATTTTTGATGGATTATTATGATCGATATCAATAGTTAATCTGGATGAGATCATGGATTATGAAATAAATAAGAACTTGGACTATTGCTTAGAGCTTGTATCTAATGCTGTGCACTTTGATACCATTATTTCAGATACACAAATCGATGATGTTATGAGCTTTGATAGGATTAATCTAACAGTGGAACCTATTGATGATGGTTTAGATTATAGTTCTGTTAAGAAATTGAAATGTTGTGTTTATAAAGCTAATAATTATTCAAATATTCATGAAAATGTTAATGTTTTGGGCGATTCTATTGGATTAAGATCGAAAGAGAAATCTTCTGACAACTTAAACGTAGAGGCAGAATATCATATGGGAGAGATTTTTGATGAAGTATGGTCTTTGACACCTGTAGTCAATCTAGAAGATATTAAGAAGATAGATATCAGTCTAACAATGGATCACTATTTCGAGTCTACTAATGGTGCTGTAAACTACATGTCTAATATTACTGATACACAAATAAGATTGGATAGGATAAATGTTGATAATGGTATCAATGTACAGGATATCAATAATTCTTATTATCCGGTTAATATTGAGTTATGCGCATGGTGGAGATGGGCTTATTGGATGAAGAAGATCATATAAATTAGGAGTCAAGAGATTATTTTGATATAAATAATTGTGATAACCAAAATACAGAGGTTGTAGTGGATGATTCTATTGCTTTAGAAGAAAATATGGATATATCACATAAATTTATTGCGTCTTGGAGTTCTTCTTTAGAAATATTGAAAGTTGAGGCTTTAGATTTTGCGCTAGGCAAAAGGATAGAGTGCGGTAGTAGCTCTTTGTCTAAGCCAAAGAAAGGAAGGGGTAAAAAGTCTATAGTTTCTAGTGGATCTATTGGTCGGAGTACAAGGATTCGCAGTAGTCAGTCACAGTCTTTGGACAAGTTACCTGGTTCGAGTGCCATAAGTGGCGCTATGGATCCAGGCTCAGGTATGAGTCCTATTTTGGGAAGTACGTATTCTACTTATGCATTAGGTAGTTTATCATCTGCTAAGTTTAGTCAGTTAGCCTGTGATACATCTTTTATTTTCTCCGATATTGAGATTGATTGGGAGTACATTAGATGTAAGGAATTAGAGAGGGCTAGTACAGTGGGTTTATGAGGATCATTAGTTGGAAAATTAGAGGTCTGAATGATTTGAATAAGTGTGATAAGGTTAGAGCATTCTTTAAAGACTATTTGATTGACATTGCATTGCTTCAAGAAACTAAAAATTTTTGTCCTGATTTTCGGTTTTTTAGAAGATTAGGAGGGTATCATTTTAGAAAAGGGATTTTTTTACCTTCTGTGGGTACTTCAGGGGGATTAATGATAGGGTGGCGCGATAATTATTTTAAATTGATTCAATGTATTACTAAGCAGCATTCTCTTCATATCATTTTTATTAATCTTTCTGATAATTCTTTTTTAAACATTTCTAATGTATGTGGGCCTAATTCAAAAATTAATAGGAGAATTTTATGGAATGAATGCCTCGAATTTGGATCCTTAGCTCCGGGTTCTTGGATTTTGGGGTGTGACTTTAATGTTACGCGCTTCATAGGAGAGCGGTCTCCTAGGGAATGAGATTACTCTACTATGGAGGAATTTGATCAATTTATTACTAATTTTAATTTGATCGAGAACCCCCTTTCTAATAGAGAGTTTACATGGAGTAATGCAAGGGATTCTCCATCCATGGCTCTTCTCGATAGATTTTTCGTTAGCGATGAGATTGAGGAAAAAATTTCAATCTATAGAGTCTTTGGTCTACCTTATACGTACTCAGATCATTGTCCTATCATCCTCTCCTGCGAGCATTATAGAGTTACTATTAATAATTTTAAATTTGAAAAGATGTGGCTTTTGGAATCAAACTTTGTGAATTTAATTAATGGTAAATGGATTTCCTTGAGTTATCATAATACTATAAATAAGAATAATTCAGCAAAATCTTTTGTATCAAAACTTAGGGAGCTTAGAATTTTTCTTAAAAACTTAAATAAGAATGTTTTTGGCAATATAAAAATTAAAAAAGATAACATTCTTAATGAGATGCTTAAAATTAATAAGATAGAAGAATCTAGACAATTAAATATAGGTTAGCATAACATTCTTGCTAGTTTAAAAGATGAACAAAATTCAATTTTAGAAAAGGAGGAGGTTATGTGGAAGCAGAGATCCCGAATTCAATGAAGGAGATAATAACACCAAAAAATTTCGTAATATAGCTAATGGTAGAAAATGTAGTAATACAATTAATTCTATTATTGTTAATAATGAAGAGTTAGTTGATCAAAGAGATCTTAACAAGGCTTTTACAGACTGTTATAAGGATATTTTTGGTTCTAAAATCAAACATAAAATCAATGTTAGATGGATAGATCTGTACCCATCTGATTCTATTGTTGATTTATCAGAGTTAGATAATCCTTTTATTAAAGAGGAAATTTGAAAAGCAATTAATGACATGCCAACCGATAAATCCCCGAGACCTGATGGGTTTCCAATTTTATTTTATAAAACTTTTTGGGACATTTTAAAATTTGACTTATTTAATATGTTTAATGATTTTTATAATGATAATTTGCAATTAGGGAAATTTAATTTTGCAAATGTTATTTTGTTACATAAAAAAGTAGAAGCTAAGAACTTAAAAGATTTTAGACCTATTTCTTTGATTAACTGTTCAATTAAAATCATTTCTAAAGTTCTAGCTAATAGACTTATTATAAGAACGAATGATTTAATTGATTGTTCACAATCAGCTTTTATTAAAGGGAGAGATACCACTGATGGAGTGGCAGTTGTTCAAGAATATATTAATTACTGTTGTAAGAATAACATAACCTGTGCGATTTAAAAATTGATTTTGCTAAAGCTTTTGATTTGGTGGATTGAGATTTTCTTGTAGATATTTTTTATTCTAGAGGTTTTAGTCATAGATGGATCAATTGGATTATAACTTTGCTTAGAACTGGAAACTCTAGTATTATGGTTAACGGTATATTAGGTAATAGAATTCAATCTAAGAGAGGTTTAAGGCAAGGGGATCCCTTATCGCCTTTATTATTTAACTTAGTGCTGACGTTTTTGCTAAAATTATTAAAAGAGCAGTGGATAATGGATCTCTAGAATGTGTAGGCAATGACATTAATGGTATATCGGTTCTTCAATTTGCCGATGATACCTTACTTTTTTCTTCCCATCTTCCTAGACACATTATAACCCTCAAGTTTAACCTTTACATTTTTGAACTTTTATCTGGTTTAAAAATAAATTTTGACAAAAGTTTAATTTTAAATGATTTTGAAAAGGTTGAAAACTTAGTTGCTAATACTCTAAATTGCAAAACTATGAACTTTCCTTTTGACTACCTTGGCTTTGTGATTAGACCCACCAATCTCAAACATGACGGTAGGTTTATCATTGATAAAATCAAAAATAAGATTTCTAACTGGAATGGGAGATTTTTATCTAGAGCAGGTAGAATAGTTTTAATAAATTCGGTTTTATCAGCCCTTCCGATTTATTGAATGTTCATGCATCTGTTTCCAGATTGGGTTATTGATAAAATTGATAAACTTAGAAGAGACTTCTTGTGGGATGGGGAAAATTCTAATAATACTATAAAATGTCTAGTAAATTGAGAAACAGTATGTAAGGCCAAAAAGAAAGGTGGTTTAGGAGTTATTAATTTGCTTAATATGAATTTGTCCTTTCTAGGTAAATGGTTGTGGAAGTTTAAGGATAAAATGATAATGCTATTTGGAAAGAGATCATTTCTAAATATTATTGTAATGGAAATAGCAATTTATATCAAATTGCTTCTCCAGCCACTCAAAATATATCTAATTTTTGAAAAAACATTTTAAAATGTAATGAGATATTTAATTTAGGAATAAATACAATTGTTCGTTCTGGTAATCGTACTTCTTTTTAGCATGGCCGTTGGATTTCGGTCTTACCTCTTAAACTAGAACTTAAAGAGCTTTATGAAATTTGTATTTTTAAGTTTGCTTTAATTAATGAAGTTTATTCTCCTGAAAATGATCCTTCTTGGAATTTTAGCTTTAATAGAATTTTAGTAGGTTCAACTCTTAGGCAACTTTATTTGCTTTATACAAGATTAAATCTTTATAATATTGAATGATAATGATATTATTTGTTGGGAATGGGATAAGAGTAAGAAATATACTTCTAATTCTTTTTATAGATTCATCAATTTCCCCGGTACAATAAACAAATCATTTAAATTTATTTGAAAATCTAATGCTCCTCCTAAATCTAAAATTCACATATGGTCAATACTGCATGGAAAACTTAATACAATAGAATTCTTAAAAAGAAAAAATATTAAAAATGATAATAAATGTTATTTTTGTAATTTGCATCTTGAAGATATAAAACATATATACTATGACTGCACGGATTCTTATTACATTCTAAATAATATTCTAAATTTTTTTAATTTTAATATAACAACTAAAATTTTAGATTGTGACTTCTAATGGAATAATTTTAGATTTAGGTTAAAAAAGAATATTAGATTTTTACTTGACACTTTATTCATTATTATTAGTTGGTATATTTGGTTTGAAGGAAATCAAAGAATTTTTAATAATAATAATACTCATTTTAACAAAATGATTTTTACAATTTCTTTATTCTGTTTTAATTGGATTTCTAATCCCAAATATAAATTAGCCAAAAATAATCTATTAAAAGGGTATCTTAATAAGGTTGGTTATAATATTGTTATAATATTAACTTATTCAAACACAACAATTATATATTTAACATTAATAGTGTTAACATTAATATGTTTTCAAATTTATATGATGATCTAAATGTTAATCATAACTTGCTTATGATTAAAGATTCATAAGAATATTTTAAGTTTTGTTTTAATTATTGTTCTTGTCTTTGGTGATATTAGTTTGCAGGTATTTTTATTATATTGTTTTTGTCCTGTTTGGTCTTATTTAGGTTTTATTTCCTACCTCATCTATACATATATATATATATATATTAATTATATAAATATACATATATATGTAATATTTCTTACTTTTTCCTTAGTCATCCTTTAGACACAGGTATGGGTGATAGGGTGTTAGGCTCCTTTTGCAGGTTCTCTTGTCTTCAGACTGTACGATTACGAATTACAGGGAGGCCATCAGAGTAGAGTTTTCCACGCAGGATTATTTGCAGTTCCACCACTGATGCAGGATACTTTCATCTCTATTGTGGCATATTATCTTCAGGAGGATCCGTTCTTCTGCTTGGCACTTCTTCCTTTGTACAGAGTCTCTAGAGCAGATTTTCCATTCAGCATCATATTCAGCTCCACTTCAGAGTGGATGCTTCTTTATTCCTTTCGATCCAAATGCATGGAGCTTCCTTCTTAGTTTGTGATGCATAGAGCTCCTGATTCATATGCATGGAGTATCATATTCTTTTATTTCTAGGTACTCCTAACACCTTAGTATCGGGTGGTGGCCATGTCGGAACTCGATATCGGGATGTGATGGGTGGTGGTGTGACGACCCGACTTTCTACTTCGAGAAAATCGCATCATCTTGAAGAAAGAAAGGGATAGAAGAAGAAAAGAAAGAGAAAGAAGAAACAGAACAACATCAGAGAACTCACAGCGGAAAGAATAAAATATAATATTTCATAAAATATTACATAGTATCTCATTACATCAGAGTACACAACCTAAACAACAGATAATAGATAGTTATAAACTTCTGTCTAACTATACATCTCAAGTATACAAGATACAGACACAACATACACAGCGGAATCAATATATATCTACACGTCGAAGCCTCCTGCTCCATTACTCCTCCAGATTTCGTCAAGCTAACCTGAATCACTTGACTACTCATATATAATATGAGTACCCAAGAGTTTAATAAAACAGAAAATAAACACTCGGGTCAGACAGTGGTCTGGTGTGAGTAAACGGGTTAAAATTGCTTAACTTTAGAAAAACCTTTGAAAGAAAAGGTATCACGTAAGACTTCCCACACATAAACATGGAAAAGTTTTTACCTTACGCTAACCAAAACATTTGATAGGAAATCCAGTGATATTATAATAGTGTCTAGGGTTTTAAGTAAATAAGAAATAGCCGAAATTGTTACATGATTAAATTCCTGCTACTAGCCACAAAAGTGGGTAATACAATCAAAACCGTAGGGTCTCGTAGGGAAAATGGGTTTCCATCAATGGCGGGGCTACTGGGGTACCGCCCGTCACAGTACGTGGCCTAGATCAACATACCGAGGATTACTCCCTTCATCCCCTGCAACACAAGGCCGGGACCATTCCTTACTGAACAGTCCCGAACAAGATCACCCCATAGTTGGCGCGACCAACCACACACTAAGCCGAAATAGAAAGGGACCTCTAGACAGGGATGTATCTTGCTCTCTAGTGGGAGCTACCCACGAAGCCTTGCTGCACCTCCCCTGTTTTAGCCATTCCCGGTTGATGAGGCTTGAGGTTACGATTACCTTTATAGGACATCAAATCTTAGAATGCTCATCGTCCGCCTGACGATGTGCTGAAAGCATTCAATCCATAGAAGTTCGTTCCGGGTTCGAACGAAACCGAAGGCACTATCTCGTTGCACTCATTATTGGAGTCACCCTCAGAGTCAACGACCATAGCCCTTGCACTCTAATTCGCCATCTCGAATCTATAAGCACTATTCCATCAAACTCATTACGGAATCACCCACAGAGTTATACTGACGTATAGCCCTTACACCTCGAGTCTTCACTTGCTCCACTTGGATTAACGACCTAACGTTTAATTGGAATCGATGTGGTTTTCGGATATCCAAATATGGAAACCCGATCCCGGTCTCACCGAAAACCAAACGCCATTTTAAAAGTCCAAGTTATACTTAAGGGTTTTGAACAGTTTAACTTATATATATACAGGATGATATATAACAGATAGATGAATTATATTATCTTAACAGATAATTCATACTAACATTCATCTTCACAAAGCAGCATACCACATAATAGAGATACCCAGTATCAACCATTATCAACATCCAATATCAACCAATCACCCAATATCATTCAACATCCAATATCAATCAATCATCCAATATTAATCATTCATCCATAATAGAATTGATTAACTCTAATCAATTGGATTACTTAAATCATTCTTCATTTATTTATCCCAAATAAATAAATAAATCAACTCTAATGATCTTCGCTAATTAATCTTTCTTTGATTAATTATCTTTAATTACATACAAGTAATTATCCTTAACCATATTCAGTAATTAACCTTTAATTACTATCATTAATTACAATAATTAATGATTATTCATTAATTAATTAACTATAATTAATTACATTAATTCTTAATTAATTACAATTAATTAATCATACTTAAATTAATTACTTTTATTAATCAACCTTGATTAATATCATTAATCACATTAATTAGTGATCCTTATTGATTAATTATTCTTTAATTAATTAAATAATTAACTTATAATTAATCAACTCACTAATCATAATTAGTAATTAATAATTTGTAATTGCTTAACTAAATTAATTAACTAAATTAATTAACTTCTAATTTAATTATTTTAATCCTTGATTAATTAATTCAATTAATTAATCCTTAATTACTTCATTAAGTAATTATTAAACAATTAGATTAAATAATAAATTCTTAATTAATTACTTTATTAATTAATTACAATTTAAGTAATTACATTTAGTAATTAAACTTAAGTTAAACTCATTCATTAATTAAATAACCTCATTAATTAATTAACTAAAATAATTAAGTAATTAACTCTTAATCACCTACATAAGTAATTATCTCTAATTACTTTCATTAATAAACCTTAATTATCCTCTTAATTAAAAATTAATTCCATTATTAAACAATCCTTAACCCTTTAATTAATTACTTCATAATTAATTATCTCTAAAACATTTATATTAATCAATTCTTAATTGATATTATTAAGTGATTAACCAATAATCACTTCAACTAATTACTCCATGAGTAATTATCATCAATTACTTCCATAAATAATTAACTTCCTTAATTATATTCAATTATTAATCATTAACTACTTTATCAAGTAATTATACTTAATTAATCTATAATTAAGTGATTATTTAAATTTTAATAAATAATTAACTAATTATTTAAAATTAATTAAACAATTAATCAATTAACTTTCTATATTTAAAATCCTTAAGATAACATTATTCTTGATTAATCTTTTTACTTATTCGCAAATCCTATTTAATTAAGAATTCTTAAGTTTAAACAAAGATAATTTAACCATATCCATCTTCATATATAAATTTAAATCAAAATTTTATAACTTTAAAAAAAACAATTATACTATTTAGTTTCAAATCTTACATTTACCTTATTTGGAAATAAATATCTAGGTATCATCTTAAAAATTTAAAACACTTTAATTATATAATTTAAACTTATTGATTTTCAAAATAATTTTGAAACATCACTTAACCATTTACTTAAAAGTTTGATTAATATTTCAATTCAAATCAATCCCTTAAATTAAAATTCAAAATTTAATTAAGTTGAATTGCTTCCAAAATAAACATCTCAAACAATTTAACTTTATAATAAATTCAATTATCCTTTGCTTCAAGGAAATCATTTAAAACATTTTAAATTTGTAATTGAACTTATCTAACATTTTTTTTTAAAAGTTGTTAACTTTTATCCACAAAGACCAAGCTTCAATTTGTACATTACTAACCCAGGACAACACATCAAAAAGATGACCCGAGTTAATCCTAAATTAAACTCGTGCCTGCCTCGGGAAAAATTGCCAGAGACTCGAGAAAATCACTATAACTTCTCGGCCAAACACTCACAGCAACCCCAACGAACCCACTTCGAGTTATCTCAAGAAAATCACGAGGGCTTCACCGAGTACAACTCTTCTTCCCCAACGCAATAATTTCCAACAACCCAAAACTGTGCACACGGAACACGGTGCACATGCACCTCCACCGTCGACCTTCATTGACCATCGCGACGATCAACATCCATCTCACGAACCCCCTCGAGCAAGAAACCAAACACAGATTCCACAATTGATTTGTGAATCAAAATATGATCATTTTTCGAACTGCTTCAGGAACTGTCTTACCCAACTTCACCCACGGCCGATCACCATGACACCACCAGGACTCACCGACCCCACCATCTAGTTTCCATACCCATGAACATCAACTACCCTAAGTGCGCGCGCCTTCGGTTCACCCATCACGTCGCCAAGACCTCTACAGTTCAACTCACATCAACGCAACTAAAACCCTACTCTCTACAATTCCCTTCAATCCACTAATTAAAAAAAATATTCTGTATTTTTCCCATGATCAATAGCTTGCAAGCAAGCTTCAATTCAAATATGAACTCAATTAATCAAGTAAATCTTCGTTTATTGCCAAAAACCCAATTTACAATCAAAACCCAAATTCATCTTAATTCCTCAACTAATATTTTTGATACTTACTCCTAAATTCATTATTTACTAACATGATTTCAATCATGTAATTCAAATTCAAAATTAAACAAGTTGTTTTATCATATATTTTAGGATTTTCCACTGCATTTCTTGTTTCCAGGGAAAATTCTAAACCATACATTTTTGAAGCAAAATTAAGTTTTAACTTGAGGTTAATCAAACATAATATGTTTGAATCTCTAATCTTAAATAAGACCAGTTGAATAAATTGGGGTTTTGATCAAAATTTTAAATTACAGAACCAAGTACAGGGTGAATAAATATACAGGCAGTAAGTACTTATAAAAAGAAATTCATACATTCATAAAAGCAAATATTTATTATCAGATCAACAACTCACTTGCATGCATCATTATTTGACCATATATTAAACTAAAGCTTTTTAAAAAAAAAACATTTACTCACCTCTGAAATATATGCAGAGCAGATTTGTCTTTTTTCTTTTTTCTTTTTTCTTTCCAGGCACTTGAATAACTTTAAATCTAAAAAACCTTTAATTGTTGATGTAAAATCCGTCTGCATGCTTCCAATTGACTTGCTGAGTTGATTAAAAAGTGATGAACTCCATTTGCATTTGCAGATTGAAAGATTGTAGATTGAGGATAACAGATTTGCAATTTGCAGGTTTGAAAAAAAAAACATTTGCAGATTTTAATTGTTGTTGCTAGTTTTGATTTTGCAGAATGATCTTCAATTTTAGGTTTGAGAGAATAGTTACTAGTTGCCATTAATGTTCAACTGAAGATAGAAAAATAGGAATTTGAAGAAAAAGAGAAAAGGTGTTTTTGAAAAACTGATTTTCTTTCTTTTTTTTTCTAAAAACATTTAGTTATCATGAAAATAATGCCACTTGTTGTAAATTTGAACAAATGTCACTCTATTTGCTTAATTTACTTACATGTGTTATTGCAAGGTGATAATATGTTTACATTTGTACTTTAAGTCTTTTTAATAAATTTTACTTAGTTTAAAATGTGAATATAACCTACTAATTAAATTTGCTTTATAAATAAATACAAGTTTGCTTTTGAAAGAAATATTCTAGCACTAATAAAATGCAAATAATTCTAATATATGTTTAAAATCTAAAACTTATATTATTCATTTTAATAGAGAACAAAACAAAACTTGTTTAAATCCTTTAAAGCTATCATATTTAAAACCGCAATTATCTTATAGTTTTGAAAACAAACTTGAATATATTTTTAAATTAACTTTTGAAAAATATTAAGTTTTAAAATAAAGCTTTAAATTATAATCTCAAACATATTCAAATTATCAATAGATTAAAATTAAATTTCAAACAACTCAAATTATAACATATATATATATATACACACATTACAATTTGATAATTAATCTTTAATTAAAACAGCAGATATCCTATTCACAATATATATCAAATGAATATATTATAAACAGAATAAAAATTTAATTAGTTCTTATCAAATTTAAATTGTCAGAAAGATATTGACTACTATTAACAGATTAAATATTTATTAACCTTTAAAAAGAATAAATTAGCCGAATTTAAATTAAAATTATAAATAAAATTATCAAATCAATTAAATTATTAACACAGATTATTAAATCGTTATTGCCCAAAATTCCGGGTCATTACAGGTGGCCTTGCCGGAACTCATCTTAGGGGTACCTGATTTTCTTTGATGCTTGTATTTAGTTTTGTTACCTTCCAGGCATGTTGGCAGCACCTTATTACTGTGATATATATAGTTTCATGTATGTTCTTCTCTATTTACAGAGGATCACGCATTTTACTCAAAAAATATTGAAGTACAAGCATACTTGCAAAATTGTACGCCTCAAGTTACGAAACTTTGGAAATGCATATTGAACCATGATAGGCAAAAAATACCTTACTATTGTGATATATATAGTTTCATGTGTTCTCTTCTCTATTTACAGAGGATCACACATTTTACTCAAAAAATATTGAAGTACAAGCATACTTGCAAAATCGTACGCCTCAAGTTACGAAACTTTGGAAATGCATGTTGAACCATGATAGGAAAAAATGTTGGATAATAATATGATAGTCATATGACTTTCTAATATTCAAACTAGGTGGTTGAGTGCTTACTAAGTTTCCTAATTTAGTTCCAAAGCATGATGGAAGCTTTACGCCTTTTAGAACTTGACAACATTGGATCTTGTAAGCTTTATCAAATGCAAATTTAGAGTATTGTTTGTTTCTATCGAATAAAAAATTAATAAAATGCTTTGCCATATTCTTCTCAGCATGCATTACATCTATTGTGTGTCGCAATTTATGGCCACTCCAATACTCTAAGGAAAAAAGAATTGAGTTTTTATACCATGCTGGTATAACACCATTGTCATTCTTATTTCCAAATTGTTCATCATGATCAAAATCATTTCCTATACGCTTCTTTTTTCTATTCAATTTACCGGGTATGTATTTGATACGAGCAATTTTCTCTAAAAGAGCTGATCCTGTCAGTCGTGTTGGAGGTTTCCTATACTCTATATCTTTATACCATCCATGTTTTGGTGCTCTATATGGATGGCCATTCTTCAGAAATCTTCTATACGTCATATAAACAATCTTATTACCAACGTGTTCTGCCTCGGTCTCTATAGCACAAATAGAGCATGCTTTATAACCATGGGTCACACAACCCAATAGATTCCCAAATCTAGATAGATCATAAATTCCCCATAATAGCATTGCTTTCAATGTAAAATACTCGTTCTTGTCCATGTCAAATGCAGGCACTCCTATTTGTCCAAATTTGTTTCAACTCATCCACAAGGGGTTCTAAATATACATCAATATCTTGGCTTGGTGCTTTAGGTCCAGGAATTAATAAACACAACATTTGCAATTCTGATTTCACGCATAATGAAGGAGGTAAATTATAAGGAACCAAATACATAGGCCAACAACAATAACAGTTGGACTGGATTGTATTAGGATTGAACCCATCGGTAGCAATTCCAAGCCAAACATTTCGAGCATTGTTAGTGAACTTTGGCCACTTATTCTTAAGCGATCTCCATTCAACTGAGTTGATAGGATGACGCATGAAATCCCAATAAGTTTTTATTTCACTATGCCATAACATTTTTCGAGCTACCCATGGTATAGTGTACAATCTAGTTAATCTAGGAATTAATGGAAAATATTTTAAAACTTTTCTTGGTTGCTTTGTGACTTTTAAAATTTCACCTTCATCTTTAACTTTAAATCTCGAAGTATGGCAACGAGGACGTTCAACGACATCTTTATCCTCCTTCCGAAATAATATGCAATCGTTTTCATAAGCATGTACGCACTCTTCATTCATTCCCAAATCCTTTAATATTTTTTCCATTGTGGGGTATTTATCCGGTAGTGTATCTCCATTTGGAAGCCACTTTTTCAATCTCTTGAACAACTCGGTCTTATTGTTTCCTGACCAATTGAATTCTTTTTTCAAATTATGTAGCTCTATAAGGACGCTTAACGTTGTAAGGCCATCTTCACAAGAAGAATACAGTTTTTCATTTTCTTTTCTTTTGTACTCTTTGTACTTTCTTCCTAGATAACCATCACTGATAACGTGAATGTTATCATACACACCATATGCATTGTCAACTACGTTTCCAAGAGCACCTTCTAATGATTTTCCACTCGAATTTGATGAGATATGCAAGCCTCACTGGTTGTAACATTTGGTATAGAATTGATTACTGCATCTATGTCGTTCCTCTCACTATGAAAAAATCAAAAACCACTCATCATATGTTGGATCCATACTGTAAATGATTAAGTGTTTCTCGACTGTTTTGAAAGACAGTTTTTTTGAATTTCTACACTTTTTGTAAGGACAATTGCACATGTCAAAGTCATATGGTGCATGATGCTTTGCGAAATTTATAAATTGTCGAACCCCCTATATGTACTTATTGGTGTTCCTACGTCGACATCTAATCCACTCTCTCGAAGTAGATAACGACATTAGCAAGTATTTTTATACCTTCCTGTCATTTCATATAAACACAAAAAAAAATTAAGCAAACAAATGACACATCATATATGGGGACATAATCATTAGTGAATTGACACATCTCTTCAAATTATGAGTCATTTTTTAGTTTTAGTCCATTATGAACCATTCATTATAAAGGGGTTCAAAGCGTCTATGTTCTAATTAAGGATTCTGGCATGTCATAAATTCTGTCCATTATGATACGTGGACAAATTTTTATATACTAATTGCTAAGAAAAAAAGTAAAATAGACTTATCTATATATAATTTCAAGCATTTTTATTGGTTGAGAACACTGTAAAAACGGAACTTGGGTCTAGTGATTTTCTATTACTAGCATACAAAACCACTTTAGTTGTTCACGGAGCTACAAGGAACAAATTTAGTATGTAGCTTTCATAGGGCTATGACACAGGTTAGTATAAAAGAGCAGCTATCTTTTTCTTTCCGTTAACAAAATGTTTAAATATTCTTTGAAATTTGAGTCATTTATATTTTTTAATTGCCACCTTATTATTATCCCACAATAATTGCCATTTCATCGAAAAGTAAGTAAAATCAAATATATGGGAGAACCTTGAACAAAGAAAAGACCGAGAGCTGTATTACAAAAAGTCAACACATTTGTTGATGTATGTTTAAGAACTAGACCAAAACTGTTATCATTATTATTTCTATTATTATCACAAGAACTGTGTTTCAATAGCAAATTTATTCCTCACTGAATTCTATTTCACCAATCGGATAGGCCTTTCATAGTGCGTATCATCTCGTATTCAAACCAAAGAGAATCCGTTACGACCTTTGATTTTCTTATAAAACTGAGAAGATAAACCTAATACAGAAATAGGTAGCACATTTGTTACGATGTTTCTTTCAATGAAAAGTACAATCCGTTTTGCTAATTGACTACACCATTGAATTTCTTTCTAAACGACATAAACTAAATATTTCATGTGTCCGCATATTAATCTAGTACTTGCAGCCAATATACCTATCTGAAAATCATGAGAGACTCACAATAAAATATTGTAATCACAACCAAAATTCCATTTGGTAAGCACTTGACAATGGTTCTTTAAAATTTGTTTCTTTTTGCAGCAAACTTAATTCCACAGTTTATAGTGCAAAAAAACTTTTGAAATATGCACACGATTTAACCCTAGTCATTTGGATTGGAAATTGGTTTGAAAGTAAGTTGGGCCACTATAACGAAATAATTACATAAAATGGAGGGGATGACCACAGTAATGTACACTGCAACAATATGACTTTATTCTGGCTCAGCTGTCAATCAAACACTGTACATGTCTATGAAATGGTCCAAGCAAATAGGCTAAAAAAGGTAGGGTAGGGAAGATTGTAGCTGCTGTTTATTTTAAGTAAACAATTATATATAGATGTGTCATTTTAGCAAAAGACCTTACAAAGAGAAAGATTGTAGTTGTCGTTTATTTTAAAGCATGTACTTGGAGCTATACGCGAAAAATTAAGTGCAACTCTTTTGAGGATTGCTATATTTATCTGGATGCTCTTTATGCTAGCATGGTGGGTTTTTAGTCTATGAAATTCATTTAAACCAATATATAAGAAAATTCTAATTCTGGCTCAATTCAGAAGAAAAAAGTTAAAAATTTGTGAATTATAGATAGATTATATCCAGAGTCTATACCTTTACTTTGTCAGGGTATTTCTGAAGGAGGGCGTCTGAATATTCTTCAGTAAGCCTTTTAGCCCTATCAAGGGTGGCTTTCAATCTCACTGCCCAGATATACTTTCCATCTTCACATCCTGGCAATCCATACATACATAAAGACAAGTTATGGTTGTAATTTGTGGAAAAATCTCTTTGGTAAGAAGCCTGAAGGAAAAGAGTGAACAAAAGCATGTAAATATAACAAGAACTTACACTAGAGCTTAAAAATTCCTGAATTCTGCAATATCATCTTCATAAACCAATAGCCATGAAACATTGCGATATGTATCACATTACTAAATTCCAAAATTTTCAAAATAGTTTACCGATATTCTTATGATAAAAATTAATACATGAAATTTTTTCAAAATAAACCAATAGTCACTGTTTTCACTATCTATTCGGTAAGTTGGTTTTCTAAGTTTATGTGTGAAAATATAGTCAAATGAGTAAATGCATTTCAACCAACAACTGCATTATTAGAACATTTGTGAATACAAAGCTTCCCAAGTAAATACTAGTTTCTGTAAGCAAATTTCTATTCCATATTTTCATTACACAGGCAGCATAAAGCAATGGTAGTTATCAATATCTTTTAATTAAAGATATTTCTGTTATGCAAAATTCAGCCATCGCTAGGCAGTTTGCCAGTTAACAACCAATATCGATCAAAATCCAATCTTAAAGAAGTTCTACCACCACAGGGACAACTAAAAAATAATTTACATACAATATTGAGCTGATCCAATCAAATAAGCCTTTGTCTAACAAAACAAAGCATTTAGTAGAACAAATTAATTAGTCTGCAAATAGAAGAGCATTGCAACAAATCCAACCAAGACAAGCAACACAATTAAATCAAGTAACTAAGAAAGGTCAATAAAGATAAGAATTAAAATCTCAGGTTTTGTCCCTCCACTAATTAAGCAAGATCGATTTCTACTATAATTTCGGAGCAGCAGATAAAACGAAAATTGGTGCAAGTAATTTATTATAGTATCTAACAATTAGGAAATATATTTGCCTCACACTTCATGGATATATGTAGGGTGTGTTTTATGCCACCATCAAACTTCAATACAAAACACAAAATATACCTTGAACAATGTTTTACCGAACAAACTTTTATCCAATTTAGCCAAAAAAAATGATTTCATTCACTATGATTGACACTGCTACATGCTAGACTACTTAATTTTAATATATGATTTATAAAAGTTAATGGTGATAATAATCATTTTAGTTAAATTTGAACTGAATTGGATTTGGGCAACATATTATGGGTAACTATGTACTAAAGCAAAAACAACAAATAACTTAACGAACAATCTATTATTATTTTCATAGTGAAATAATGTAATATCGGATAGGAGAAGGCAATAAATAACTTAACGAACAATCTATGAAATCATAATGAAGCATAAAAAATTACATTATACTCCTGGATTCTCTCTTATTATTCACACATTCAAGTACCTTGCAATTTTAATAAAGCATAAACAATTATTCTATTATTCTTAATTATCTCCAATTATTTTTACTTTCAAGTCTCACCGATGAGGACTTACCACCGGCAGACTATGGTTAAACAAAAAGGATGAACCGTATGCTCAAGGATTTGCTGAGAGATTGTGTTTTGGATTTTGGACGATCTTAGGAGAATCATTTACATCTGGTAGAGTTTGAATATAACAACATTTACTAATCAACAATCGGGATGGCCCAATTTGAGGCGCTTCATTGTAGGTCATGTAAGTCACTTCTTTGTTGGATGGACATGGGAGATAGTTTATTGATCCATACTTTTAACGATAAGATATTTAAATAATTGATTTAAATATTGAATCATTAATTAATTGAAAGTCCTAAAATATGATTTTTTGCATAAGATCGAATCAGGACTCAAGACTACTTCTATTGAGTTCATATCAATGCTGCAAATTAAAATAAGTATTAGCATCACCATATTTGAAGATCGGATGATCTGATGGCTAAAACGATCTACAAAAGCATGAAATTATCATCTCGGAGCACTATCTTAGAAAGCAATAAAATATATACCATTAGGGCCGAAAAATGAGGTTATGTACCCAAATGAGTTTCGTTGCGATCGGACGTGCTGTTTGATCATGCGAGCTTGAAACATATGACCATTTATTTAGGAAAATAAATAAATGGAACATTTTATTAATATAAAATTATCACCCAAAACCCCTCGCTCTCCTATTTTTCCAGTTACTATTACATTGCTATTGAGCAAAATTATGGCCGCCTCCTTCCTAAATCCTTTCAAAAACTAAAATCGAGTAATTCGCTCCACTAAATATCAAAAAATCAGTTTCATTGAGCTCATATCAAAGAGAGCTTCAGGTTGATTATGTAGGAATTGGGTGCGATCACCATTGGCGAGGTAGACTATTTGGAGTTGCAAACTAAGGTTTCGACTTTCCAAAGGTTGAGGCAACGATATGCTAAACAGAGAATGGCATTGCGCTTCTCGTGCGAAGAGGAGCAGGTGGTGTTGATTTGGCGAAATGAGGTTGCTCCTTCTGATGGGCGACATTTCCCAATAGCATTCCACATCTATAAGTTACACTCTAGTATTGGTGACCAAACTTTACCATTTTGATTACGGGGTGGAGAGCTTACGTAGCGTGGTGCATAAGCGAAAGTGGTTCACAATTCCACTGAGTAATTCATGAGATATGGAGGAGAGAAGGTATTGAATGAAGTGGGCCTACTTGTGCATATCCCGTGCACATATAGGTGTTTAGGATTGGGGAGGAAATCTTAACTAAAGTAAGTACCTAATTATTTAATTAAGTTAATTAATTGTTTATTTAATCTGAAATCTTAGACTACGTATATCTTTTGCATACAAGTTCCGTTTTGGATGCTGTTTCTTGCGCTGCACTCACGATGGGGAGCTCCACGACTGGCTTTGGTTTGATCGGCCTTTGTTGAGGTGAGTGATATTTTCTCTCACCATACCGTGATTGTTAGTATAGTATAAAAATGACAGTTTGATATTCTAACTTTAAAACATGATTTCTTAAATATTTAAACCTACATGTTATTTTATAAAAGAATTTAAAAGTTTTTTAAAATTATTTTAAATTAAAAAACCCATTTTCCCCATTAATGCACTATTTTGACGATATTGATAGATTTAGCCTATTTCTGATATTAATCCCACATTTGGTTACTTGGATGAATAATATTATGTTATTATAGATGTATGTAGGCTATTATATTCATTTCTAAGCTTGTTAGATGCATGTATTCATGTCTGTTTAGTATATTGAAAACTCTGTTCAAATGCAATATAATGTTAGAAATATCTCATCGGGTAGGATTTCATGCATATAGATTTGTGCACTACGATTGATCTAAAGATAAAGGATGGACTTGGAGATGTGTTTCGAATTTTAGGATAGATGTCGGACGTTATCGACTACTTTAGAGTGGTCGATAGCTACCACTATTGATGATGGTCGATTTGGCCAATTTTGATGTGATGATTAGAGGCTTCGAGGTGCATGACACAATGGTTTGTGCAACATTCTATTTTAATGATATGGCTCTTCGACGAGTGGTTTTAGTGGTGAAGCAAAGATGCGATGCTTCGATGTGATGAATTCATGATTCAACGATGGTGATTCCATGATGGGAGGTGATGCTTTGATGATGGACGGTTGACTTCGAGATGTAGAGTAGGGGACGATGTGTCGGATTGAGGGGACTGTTAGAGGTAGGTTATGCATGATGACACTCAATGACTTGTGATGGTTATCTAGAGTAGTCCCTAACCATGATGACTTCAGACGGGACTTGTAGAGACATTTCCTGGCTGAGCTATGCTATGAATGACATGTGCAAAGTGATCATTGACATTCATAGGTTTTGATGTTTACTCCTAAATCAAGGGTATGTGAAGACGCTTACTTAGGCTTATAAGGACCCTCGAATCACATGATGTTTTTATCCGAGTACCCTGGGCTGACTTTAGGGGTGCAGTCTAGTTCTTGGCCTACTAAGTGACTTGGATTCGAGTACGGAGAAACCAGGACATTGAGTAGTCCTTGACTTTATGGGGTGGTCATGTGAGTATCATATATCCAATGCACTGAGTGACTAAATGTGAGGATGGATGATGGATGTTATATTTGCTTGGTTGTTTATCACCTTAGGGACGTCACACAATTTTAATATTATCGATGCAAATATCTGGCACCCATAGTACTTTGATGTATAGTACATCCATGATATCTATGATTTAGAGTATCATATATCCTATGTTATGTGCTTACTCATTGGATCCAGGGACATGTTAGGTATGATTCCCCATACCCTCTGTTCTTTGTACTATACCAACTATTATAGTATTTTAAGATTATTTATCGCTCACATCAAACTACTATCTGACTCGAGGTTTTGTACTTTGCTTGTCATTATCTCGAGTACTCTTAAATAAGTAGACTAGATAGTAGGTATAAATGCACTTGGATCTGTGCAGATGGACCAGCAGAAGGTGATGCTTTCCCATACTTATGTTTTGAGTTTATAATTGTTTATTCCGCTGTGTGAAACTGTAGAGCCTTAATAGTGCTAACTTGGATAGTTTATCAGTTGACTCTATTTATTAGTTGTATAAACTATATTGCTAATTTTTGTAACTGTATGAGGCTGTGTACTCTGATTATGTGGTTTACGTAGTGAATATTATCTCTGTGTTTTATATATGTGATGACTATTATATTTTATTTGAAGCGCTGTGAGATATACAATAGGTTATGTGATTCTGTGATGTTTTCTTTCTCTTCTCTTCTATTCCCTTGTCTTCTTTCTATTCCTCTTCTTTATTTCTGTTTCTTTTCCTTGACAATCATCTTACATCGGTTGGATGCTCCAGCTGCACCCTATTCCGTCATAGGAGCATCGTTGGTGTAGGGCGGTTGTCTTATTTGGTACCAGAGCTTAGGTTATGTGATTAACCTTAGTTGATACCATGATCTAATAGAGATGGGGTAGGGATTGTCCCCTTAGAATGGGCCGAGAGTATACCTATATATGAGAGAGTGCGTATTCGCTGTATATTTTGGTTTTCAAAACTATATAGTAGTATATATATAGTATATAAGTTGTATTATACACACGAGCACTACTAATGCAGTTTTCTTTATGAGAGTGATCATTTTTACTACGTATTATAAGGGTGATCTGGCATACGAGAAATGCCACTATTGACTCCATCTCTAGAGTAAGGGAGCAGGCAAGATTGGGGGCCACTAACCCTAATTTATAGAATATGTTAGCTAAGATGGCGTGAATGATTGTTTTCGAATGCCTAAGTTGCACCAAATGGTTATGGTGCTTAAGTGCAAACGCCTAGAGTCAACTTTGCCAAGCTGTATAAAGACTACACGAGTTTAAGAGGTTGACCATTCCTTAGAATAGAGTCGACTATTGAGATGCAAGACAAGGTGGATATTTGCAAAAGGAGCTTCGATGACTTGGAGTTAGATGATGCAATGAGGTAGAAGTTAACCTCTAAATGACTCCATAGATGAACAATGAACTAATGGAGTGCCCTTATAGTTTCGATTCCTAAGGATCATTTTACCTGGGATCTATTCATAGTTCGCATCGAAGAGATTTATTTCAACCTTTTAAAAGTCGATGTTATTTAGGAAGTTCACCGACTTAAAGTAAGGAGATATGTCTGTGTTGGAGTATGTAATCGAATTCGATGCACTGTTAAAGTACGGTCTATCTTGCATTGATACTCCACTCAGAAAGAATAAAGAATTTCTCATCGGTTGAGTCATCTTGGGAAGCGATTGATTGGCCATATTGATAAATGCTTATAGAAGTTGATCGAAAAGGCTTTATGATGTGAGAGCCCATACCCAGTGTAAAAGGATTGTCCCAAACAAACTGAGTAAGGGTAGATAATGGAAGCATACTGATTTGGTCGAGTGCTCCATCGATGAAGGAGAAGGGAAAGGGCATTGCCATTTAGGGTATGCTTGCCATTTTGGTGTTCCATACATATTTTATTTGAGGTTGAGGCTTCACTTTCCTTCATATCTAGTGATTTGTAGATGAATTAGGATTGCAACCGGAAATTATAGATCGACCTTTAATTATGATGAACATTGTTAGGGGCTCCGCCAGCCTGTACATGGTTAGTCGAGAATTTTCCTTATCGAGTCATGGATGCTTGTTTGTTTCTTTTTATTGATTTTTTTTTGTTTAATTGGGTTCAGTATTATAGTCTGGTAATTGACTGGCTGAAGGGGTAAAAAATAATAGTGGATTGTGAGAGGACGTTGGTGACTTTAGGGACTGATGATAAGCGAAAGGTGGTGCTCCACTGCCCACCTGATGATATGGTGATGGTAAGCTTTCTATATTCATTCAATATCCTATAAAATGAGTTATCATCTTGCCTATACGTAGAGAGTGTCCGGACACATTCGATGAGGTGACCAAATTACCGCCATATAGGATAGAGTTCCATATCATTTTGGTTAGAGGTGCTAGACTAATGGTTATGCCTTTAAGGTATATGATACCTAAAGGGTATAGGAAACTAGAGGTGCAAGAGGATGACCTACTAAAGCGAAGGTTCATTAGTAGGAGCATATTTGAGTGGGATGCCTCTATAGTGTTCACTACTAAGGCGGATGGCTCTTTGAGGTTGTATGTTGATTATCGTGAGCTGCATGAGATGACGAACAAGTATCCATTTATGCTTATTGGTGGCTTGTTCGATCAGCTTTATAGCACGAAGGTGTTCTCTCAGTTGGACCTTGGGATGTGGTTTCATTCACTGAGAACATTTAGAAACAGTGTGTTGGTTACAATGTTACATAGGTTACTTTGATTTTTGATTAAATGGTTAAGCCGTTCAGGCTAACCAACGCGCCGGCATACTTTGTTGATTTATTGATCTATGTTGTGAGAGATCACTTAAGTAGGTTAGTGCTCTTGCTTTGGATGATACTTTTGTCTACTCATCGATGAAATTGGAGCACAAGACAGGATTGACGATTGTATTAGAGGTGTTGAGAAAACACCAACTAATGATGAGAAGTTTCCTTGGATTGGAGAGATGTTATAAGTTTACCAAGGACTTCTCAAAGGAAGTAGCACCATTAATCGATTTGATGAGTGAGTATCCGACTTTTATTTAGGACGTGAGGTGTAGACACGCGTTAGTGAGTCTGATAAAGGGTTTGACCATCGGACCTATTAGCAGTCGGTACTAGTCAGAGGTGTAAAGCTAGACTCACGGAGATCATGGATAAATTAGAGGAAACAGTAGTGTCTGTAGAGGTGACATATTATGGACTTGACTGAGATAGTTGGCTCCGTATGGAGGAGATATTGTTGTATCCGATGTCGATGGGTCAAGGGATGAGGTACTATTAGGGTGCTCTCATTCGAGATTGACTATACATCCCCATGATTATAAAATGCACCATGATATGAGATAAACAATTTATTGGGAAGGGATAGATAAGGACATCAAAGCATTCGATTTGAGATGAATGAATTGTCAGCTAGTAGTGCTGAACAAAAGAGGCCAAGTGGTTATTGAATTTTTGATATGTTTTAAGATGAAAACCCTATAAAATTACATCCAATTACCTTGCGAATTTTTATGAAGATCATAAATATTATTTGGAGATGGGTTTTGATTTTCAGATTTTTCTAAATTTTCGTGGAATTAATATGAATTTTCTAGTGAAGTAAACGGTATTTTGGGTTATAAATTAATTAAGAGTAAATAATTAATTATTTGGGTCTGAAATTTTTATATGTTAGAAAACATACACAATGTGATTTTCTAAAAAATTTCTAAATTTTTCCTAAGTGTTTTAATGGTATACAAAATTATTTAAGGTGTGGGACTTAAATGTTTTATATAGTTAAAAGAGGAGATGAGCTTTTTATAAAATGATTTATTAACTTTGAAAAGTCGGCAGCCTTTTGAAAAAATGCGGTACTTTTTATTGGTAAAGAAAGAGGCAACCAATCACAATTAGACATGTAAAGCGGGTTAGGTGAAAAGAACTAGTTGCTACAAGTTTTCCAATGTTTTTCCTCTTTCGACATCAGGTTCTGCATCCATACTATCCCCTCTGACACAGACGAAACAAATGCAGATGGTATCAAACAACTGGTACATAATGAATTGGATGATAGCGGAAGGTAGAGAGTTGAAACCAGGGGTTTCGAAGGGGTTGAGTCAATCCTTTGCTTTTAAATAAAAAATACACTCGCTTGCTTTCGACTATAAGTCTTTCGACTAGTAGCTTTCGACCAAGCCAAATGATTTAGAGAAAATGTTTTCAATTGCGTTGCACCTCTATTTTTAAATAATTTCTTTCGATTAAGTCGAGACCTTTTTGCTGCCGCCTTTTTACCTTTCGACTCTGATGGATTCGAAGAGGTTGTTTTGTTTTCTAGCTGGCCACCTCTCCAATGCTTTCGAAGGGAGCGTTTTAACATTATCACTTTATTACTTACGAAATGGATTTTGAAGCAGTTGTTTTCGACTTAAATGTTTAAGACCCTTTTTCTATAAATAAAGTAAAACCCAAATGGTTTCGAAAGAGATAGTTTTAAAAGGTTTCGAAACTGATGCTTTCGACTTTAATGGGTTTCTGATCCTTTTGCTCTACTTGAAGGCAGAATCCAAATGGTTTTGACCGAGACATTTTTGAATGGTTTTGAAACATTTCCACGTGTTTTAAATTGAACCTAAAGTGCTTCGAAAGGATTGAGTTTGACAATTTCAAAAGGTTTAATGAATGGTTTCAAAAGGGGTGGTTCCCTAGGGTTTCGAAAGGATTGAAAGGAAGGTTTTTCCTACGTTTCCGAAAGGAAATGTTTAAAAGGTTTTAAAAGGGGATGCTTGTTATTTTGAAGATTTCAGAGAAAAGAAAGGAAAGGCTTTTCAAATATTTTCGTAAGGCAATATTTAATAGTTTCGAAAGGGTTTTCCAATGGTTTCGAAGGGGATAGCTTCAAGGGTTTTGAAAGGGTTGTTTAGATAGTTTTAAGCAAAGGTCTTGAATGTAATAAATAGGCAATGTAGCTTAAGTATTTTCAAGTTAAAAAGGGTTTGACTTGTTTTGAAAGGATAGTTAATCCTTATTAAATTCCATCAATATTAATTCGAGTAAAGTGTGTGTATATATATGATTTGAAGGACTAAATCATTTTGAAAAGGTTTTCAAGGAAAATTAAAAGGGTAGTTAACCCTAAGAAAACAATTCGGATAGTTAGTCCATTTTGCAGGCAGTTATCATAGATTTCGGATAGTTAGTCCAATTTGCGGGCAGTCGGCTCAGTTGTTTGGACAGTCCATTTGTAGCATAACGGACCTTGCTATTATATGTAGGTAGATAGTTCACATCTTACTTGTTTTACGGATAGATAGTCCATTTATTAGCATAGAGGATATTGCTATTTTTATATAATCAGTTTGATTAAGTAGTTTGGTTGCGGGAAAGGATTGCAGAATATATATGTTTTGAAAAAGATATTAGTGAGGGGAAACCAGTTCCGCTAAGCGGCGTGGTCTTACTTAATAGCAGTAAATCGAGATGTAACATAATTATTCACACCTGCCTTTATGTCTGACTCGAAGCTTTTGTTTCCCCTTAAACTCTCGAGTACTCAAAAATTGATTTGAGTGGGCTGAGGGTTGAGGTTTTCAGGTTGTAGCCTTTTCGTGAATAAATCATCCAAAGACGAGCAGGTGGCTAACGGATAGCTATTTAGGACTTGCTATTTTATTTTGTTTTGATTCCGCTGTGTATATAAGTTAGATATGACTATATTACTTTGATCAACCAAAGGGGTATCGTCATATGTCGCTCTTGGCGTGTTTCGTAATGATATATTTAATTATTGCTTGGAAAATGTTAGGGATTATGTAACATGGATATGAATTATTGTTTTGAAATGTAATCAGCAAAGTGTTGTTTTTGAAATTTGAGATTTTGTTCGTATTCGTGTGCTTCTAATATTGTGGATATCATTATCATTACCATATTTTGTCATTGGAAGTTAATACTATGGACGACTGCAATATCTGCAGCACTTAGCTTTTTGCCTCCAAATACGTGATGTTACAATGACCTTTCTTGTCGCACTTGAAGCAAACTAAATCAGGCTTTGCCTTCTTGGCGGCCTCTCCTTTCTGGGTTCCCTTCTTCTTAAAGAACTTTATCTTCTTTCCTTGAGAACCCTGGGTTTCAATTAGCTTTTCTCTAGAAAAAATAGTGAGCATCTCCTCATGTCGGATTGCCATCTCCATAACTACTCTACAAGTATTGTGGCAGGGTTTCCCTAGCAATCTTGGGTCTCAATCCCTGAATGAACCTCTCATTCCTCCTGACGACAGTGTCTATAGTAACATACCCATATCGGGACAACTCATCAAACTTAGTAGCATACTCAATTACCGACTTCTCTCCCTATACCAAATCCTTAATCTTTCTAAGTAATGCCGACTTGGCAACTTCGAACAAAAACCTCTGTTCAAATCTCCTTCTAAAATCTACCCAAGTCAACTCTCCTCCAGGACTCCGGTAGCAACACTATTCCACCAATGAAGTGTTTCCCCTTGCAACTGCCTAGAGGCCAGCCTCATCTTCTGCTCATCATCCAAACCCAAATTAAAGAAGATTATCTCATAGTGCAACAACCAATTTTCCACTTCTATGGAATCATCCGTTCCCATAAACGGCTTCCCACCAAGACTGGTGCAATCTCTCTTAACTTAGCAAAGTTATTCCCAATTGGATTTATTGGATTAGCTCCTCCAATATTCCTAGAAACTCCAACAGCAGCTTCTGCTTGCATCTGATTGACGAAGAAGTGATACATCATCCCCATATCTACTGGTGAATTTCCATCACCCATATTTCCATCTTCGTTTTGGTTAGCATTAGCCTATCAACCCAGGTTCCTGCTGGTGGGTCGAACATTTCTGCTGGTTGTGGTGCTCCCTCCACTGAGATTTCCACTTCCGTTTCCTGTCTCCATATCTTCTTTCTCGTAAATATGCATACGAGTCTTAGTAAGATACAGAAAAACGATTTAAGGGAAGGGAATACATACATACATATATATATATATCAAATAAAAGTATGTTACTATAGCGTTATCCCAATCCCTGATCTTATTTTCTAATTCATTGGATTATATTTTGAAAAATCTTTTAGGTTTAAATTTCTTTTAAGTCATAAACCTATGCTCTGATACCAACTTGTAACATCCCCAAGTTAGAGGACCAAAGCTAACTACTACGGATGCTGCAGTCATCTATAGTTATTAATCCTCAACGTCAAAATATGATAATGTTAGATACATAGATATAACAGAAACACCTGAATACGGAAAAAATATCATCAAACAACTTTCCTATTCCATTTCAAAACATTTCAAATTCATTACATCATCCCATAATCGTTAACCACGTTGAAAGAAAATATAATTATTACAACATATGCCAAGAGCGACATATGAAGATGCCCCCTTGGATGACCAAAGTATATAACTAGGCAATTAAAAAACTTTTCCTTTACAACAAAACATAAGAAAGTCAAAATAGAAAAGAACTCTAAATTGCTATCATGCCTCTTGCACATCTCTGAAAGCTTATTCGTCTAAAGAGATAATTGAAAAACTCAACTCTCAAACTACTCAAAATCAATTAAGCACCCGAGAGTTTAAGGGGAAAAACATAAACTTTGAGTCAAACATAAAGCTTGGTATGAATAATGATCTACCATCTCAAACCATTTAGATATCTAGTGAGACACCGATGCTTAGTGAAACGAGTTTTCCCCTCACTAATATCTTATCCAAAACTTTATAAAACTATATAATGTGCTTATGCATTCATAATGGTTAAAACATAGCAATTCATAATATTATGATGCGTAGTGAGGCACTTATTCTCTAGTGGAGCTGCTTGGTGATCTCTTTTGTGCACTTGGTTGCACCATGGATTTTTTTGGGTACTTCTAATACTTCATATCGGGTGGTGGCCTTGCCAGAGTTTGATATTGAGGTGTATTAGGCGGTGGCCTTGCCAAAGCTCATTTAAGAAATTACCTGAGTTTATTTTCTTAGTTTTTTCTATATTATGTTTTGTCACCTGCCAGGCATGTTGGCAGCACCTTTGTTTTCAATGATACACACACATGTGTGCTCTTTTCTACTTTTAAATGGTCACATGTTTCCCTCAATAAATGTTGATATGCAAACAACTAAATCAGTTCTGGATAACCCATCCTCATTCAATCTGACTATCTGTCCTAGTTATAGTTCGTAGGGTCACTATTAACCTATTAATTTTCATGGGCTGACTAATAACCCGTTTAATGTTTATGGACTTCCTGTCTAGTTTCATAGTTCTCATGGGATTACTAAGAGCCTATTGGCCCTTGCCAATAACTTCCTTATTCATGAGTTCTCCTTGAACCTATTAGTATCTCCAATAACTTCCCTCTTATCCTAGTTTTCATGGGTTGACTAGGAACCTATTGACTTATGTTAATAACTTAATCCAGATATAGCTTTCATTGGTTCACTACAAACCTATTGGCCATGCTAATAACTTTTTCTAATCATAGTTTTCATGGGTTTACTACAAATCATTGGCCCCTGCCAATGACTTTTCCTATACATAGTTATCATGGGTTTACTATGAACCTGTCTATCTGACAATTTCTTTAACTAGTATTTAGACATCCTATATTCTGGTCTATCTAAACTTCTGGATGCAATTCTACTCATTTAGGGGTTAACTCAATTTATATTCATTACTGGGTCAACCTAGCTGGTTATTCTGCCTCTTTTCCCCAAATTACAATTATAGGTCCATATTAAAGTGAATATGTAAACCAGAAAAAGCAAACATATTAACATTATAATCACCAATATTTGTGGTTTAATATCCTTGAAATCATTTTCATATAAAACATGGTCAACTCCTTTAACCTATTATTTTATCAAGGAAATATTCTTCAAAACTCTAATTAGAAGCATTTAAAAGATCCTTTATAATGCCATGGGTTTTACCTTTAAAAATTGAAATTGGGTTTTTTTTTTAAAACTAAGGCTTTCAAAACAATTAATCTTTACTTTCGAAACCATTAATCTTTACTTTCAAAACCATTAGGAAGACCTCCTTTCGAGAGCATTCAAATCTTCTTTTCCAAACACTAGACGCCTGCCTTTTGAAACACTTTAAAACCTTTCTTTCGAAACCTTTTGAATTTATTAAAGTATTACCATACAATTATAGAAGCATAGCTTCGAAACCTTTTGAATGTATCCCTTTCGAAACCATTAAAAAAGAGTTTGGGGAAAAACAGATGGCTTCGGCACCATCCTTTCGAAAGCTCAAAACATTTAAGTAAAACATTTGAAGGATAGTTTCGAAACCCCTTTCAAAGCCATTGCCTTCAAAATCCACGAATCCTTTTAAAAGCTTTTAGGAAGTGGCATTATACAAATATAAAATAAAGCTACCTTTCAAAATCATTAATGACTTCAATCCCTTTGAAAGGCATAGGAATGGCAAAAGGGTTTCGACTTGGTCGAACCCACCCTTTTCGAAAGCATTGGTTTTAAAACTAAATAACTCCTTTGAAAGTACAATTTAAACAAGAGGCGGCAACCCCTTCGAAAGCAATTTAAAACGGTCCCTTCGAAGGCATCGGTTTCGACTCCTTCGAAAGCATATATTAAAACAGGCAAGCACATTTCTTTCGAAAGTAAAACAAAGGTTTCGACCCCTTCGAAAGCTATTGTTTGACACCACGCCTTCCGTCCTTCTCCAATCCACTACGTACCAACATTGTGATACCTTGTGTATTGGTTTCGGCTTAGCTGATTTCAACCTGGTAGGTTTCGACTTGATTGAAGGTGGAAGCATAGGGTCGAAAGGTGCTTCTAAAAGAGGCGGAACCCACTTTTTTGGATAAAGCCTTATTTAATTCCAATTAAAGTAATTACATTCTAACTAACCTACCTATTTGTAAACTTTCAATTGGTTGACATAAACTTTTCAAATTCTTTACCAAAGTAACTGCAGCATAATTTTAGATCTAAACGAAGATTAAATTTCGTAATTAAGCCCTTCCATTAAGCAAAACAATTAAATCATTTAAGCCCTCCTTCTAAAATAATTTAATTTCCATAGTAAATCACTTAGGAAAAATCCCCAAAAATTATAGAAATTCACTTTCAATATGTTGTCTAACATGTAAAATTTCAGATCCAAATTCTTCATAAAATACCCGAAATTAAATTCTAAACCCAATTATTCCTGTTTTCCTTTGAAAATTCGTAATAATTTTTCCATAGCTTAAAAAATTATAAAAGTTAAAACACATCTCGAAAATTGAATTTTACATTGGCATTCGAAATTTATTATAATCAGTTTAACCCTTAAAACCATGTAAAACAACAATCTTGTCTAAATCAAACATGTCATAAAATCTAAGCATATCATCATCAAAATCATCATTATAATGGATTTAATCTTAAACCCAAAAATCAAATGTTTTCGAAACAAAATAGAGATGATTTAAATTATTATTCTCCTTGATTAGGATAAGGACTTTGAGATTTGATTGAGATTAATCTTCCTTGCTTTAATTCCTTAGCTTTAGATTGATTTTCTCCTTCTTTTCTCCTCTTTTGATTTACATTTGTTTGTATTTTGCAAAATGAACATTAATGGGAATGAAACAATAAGGGTAATGGAAATGTAGTGCAGCAATTACCCTAATACCTATGCGTTAATTAATTAACCATTTATAAGCCTATTTATATCATTAAGCTGGCCTCTAATTTATTTTCAAATCTCAATCTCCTTGTCACTCTAATATTTATATTATTCTATTTAATTTATCTAATTAAATCTACTGAATAATGTTATTAAAAATTATGGATGTTACAAGAACCAACCAACAAGGATCAAAGAAATAGAAAATGAAAGCATACTAAGGTAATGGATTGCTAGCGATACATGAGGATAGCTCATAGGTCAGCCGATCCTCTTGCATCATAGTCCAATAGCCATTCGAGGAATGATGGTTAAGTTTGATGGAATTTCGAGATAGTTAAATCGAAAAGGAAGCGTTCGTCCAATTCAATCAGCAGTCTGATGCAACCAGTGTGGGTATCATCATCAAAACAAGGTAACAAGATATGAAATTATAGGGAGAACATCACCATGAGACAACAAACTCAATCCAGAAGGCAAAGTCCAAAAACACTCTAAGTATATGGATTGCTAGCAATCCATGCACTATGGATCCCTAGCAATCCATATGACTATGCAAAATTGCCATGGAGTTTTTAGAAAAGGATGATGTAAAGCATCTCAAGCAATTGAGTTGTCAATGACCCAAGGCTATGGATCGCTAGCATTCCATAACTTATGGATCACCATCGATTCATCAAATTGACTCGGCTTGCTATGAAACTTTCAGGAAACCTTCGTATAGTCATTTGCAAACATCCAAGTCGGCCTAGCCCAATAGCCTTCCAACCTCTATAAATATAATCCTACTTGCAACATAAATTGTATCTTCTGGGCTGGCTGCTGAAACTCTGCAAAAACTACTCTTCATTCTCCTTCTCCCACACAATGGTCATCTACAGTGTTCACTATGATTCTCCAATGAAATCTAGCATTGGTGGCTTGATCTCATTTACACAATTCAATTTCATTGTACTTAGATTCAACTTGTAATAGCAGTCAGTCAATAAGAAAAGTTATAAAATGGACGTAGACTTCGTTAACAGCCGAACTAATTTCAAAATCTCTTGTTTTTTTTACTATATCCATGAATTATTACTTATGTTCTCTATTCTATTTGCCTTGGTAAACAGGGATGGCGCTTTCAGACTCAATTTAGAGTGTTGATCCATTTTTTTGGTTAACATTTTGGTGCTTTCACTATGAAACGAACTCAGAAAAGAGATCTAGCTATGTACTTTAGATCAGATAAGGTCCATAAGTTAAATCCTTAATCTATATTCGAAATATCTACTGCTAAGAATCAATGGCTTCAGGAAGAAAACGAACTACTTATGAAAGATCCATAGGATCAGTAATTGTCGGAGAAGAGATGAATCACCAATAGGTTGAAGAAAATGGTGCTAACGTAGGAGATTGGGTGTCAAGATCCTCTATAATACGAAGTTGCGACTAGAGATGAATTGAATAAAATGGTTGACGAAATCAATCATAAAATGGAAAGCATTTAGAGTGCTCTAATGGACAAACTGAATGCCCTCTTGACCTTACAATCACATCCCACTCTAAAAATCACGGTGGAACCCGCAGCTGTCAGAACAAGAAAATTCGTCAGTTTCTAGCCTAAGCAGAAGGAACGGGAAGCAGCCATAGAAAGGAGTGATAGCTGAATTCATAGGAATCAACATAGATGGAAACACAAGCACTCCACCGACTGTGAGACAACCAGCTAGAACTCAAATCAAGGAGTGAAGACACCAAAAAAGGATATAGCCACGGACAGCTCCGATTCGAAAGATGGAGAGCAACTTAACGACGACAAGTTCAAAGAAAATGCCAATCCATTCGATAGCGCCAGGGATATCCAAACTACCCCAAACAGGCTAACCACAAGCCAATGGAATCCCGAGGGAGTGGCTCTTCCAAAGACAGGAGAGCCTACGTTTCAGTCCACTCACCAAGATCATTTGCAAAACTAAGCACTCGGAGTAGTTACTGACAGCTGGCCCCCAAACTGTTGAACATTTGAGGCATATATCACGGACATGGCCAAGAGACTGATGGAGGAGAGTAAGAATAGAAGGGATGATGAATTGGGATCCGCTCAAAGTTAGACTCATTTCACTGATGAGATTTTGAATGAGCGATATCCGAAAAAATTCACTATTCTAACTATTCTATCCTATGACGGAATGAGAGACCTAAAACCCCATCTATACAAGTACAGTTAGTACATGGATGGAGCAAATGCTTCAGATTTCGTTCGATGTAGATGCATCCTAATTTTTCTGGAGGGAATTGCTTCTATGTGGTCCACTAGGCTTCCACCAAGACCTATCTCCACTTTTGATAAACTAGAAACAATATTCCTTAATCAGTTCAGATTTCACACTACGTAGCCTAAAGATGTAATGTCCCTGTCCGTTTATTCCAAGGGTGAAATGAATCTCTGAAGTATTTCATGAATTGGTTCAATACCGCAGTGACAAAAGTAAGCTATCCGAATGAGATATGGACTTTATGCCTTTGGTCCACGCCATCCACCCAAAACTGGATCAGAATGAGACAACCCACTACCACGAAGGACTTAAATTGTAAGGCGAGTCAGTACTTGAGATTGGAAGAGGAACAGGAGTTAGAAAGGAAGTCTGCTGCCTATATTGGGAAGAGTGACATGGCGATGAACCAGAACATAAATGCCTTTGAGACTACTTAAGGAAGTACAGGAAAAGAGGGAAACCGAAAGAGGAAAAATTAGAGTTCCAACAAATTTAGTGGTAACAAGAAGCGACTTAAAGGCTTTGGGCCCAAACATTACACCCCGCTCAATGATACTTTGAAAAACATCTATCTTGCAGCACAGTGGATAGAGGAGTCCAAGAAACCCTTTAAAAAGGAAGCGACTGAACAACAGAAGCACTCTGTGAAGTTCTTTCTCTTCCACTAGATGCATGTCCACAACACAAATGAGTGCTGTCATATAATTAACTTGAATTAAGAGCTAACCAGGGAAAACAAGCTGCAGCAATACATGAGAAAATTGCAAAATCCTGACCAACCCGCAGCTCGCCAAGCTCCTAGGGATCGAAGAAACCAAGCTGGAACTAGCGAAGAGGGATCTAAACAAAAGGATCAAAGACTCACCATTGCAACGATATCTGGAGGACCTCATCCCACAAAGAAGAGTTGGGGAGACATTGAGCGATATGCTAGCTCATTAAAACATGCTTCGAAGGATTAATGCCTCACGATCGAAGATGGAGCCCCTGCCAGCAGCAAAAAACCCTATATGATGATAGTATTCCGAAATTGGGATACTGAAGGGATTATGTGATTACCCGCCATTTCGGATAACTCAAGACGACAATAAACAACACATGTCTGACTCAAACAGCCTAAAAGAATAGATTATCAATGGGGTTTTATTCTAAATAAATAAAATGAAGAAGAATAAAATTATATAATCTCGCAGCGGAATGACAAAATATAATTACATAAACAGTTCATGAAGCAGTTTACAATATACAATAATTTCACTTTACAATATTATCAGAGTTATACATTTAACAGATATAACGAAGTAATGTAGTAGAACAATATTAGTAAATATGGTCTTCAAACACCATCTTCATCTGCAAGAAATAATATCTTCGAAACACCTCAGGCTGACCCGAGCGTAAAGGAAAATGATACACTCGAGTCAGAACTAAAATTCTTATGCAAATTAAATCAAAATCAGATGAAATATGGAATGCAGATAACTACATTTCTAAAGTTTCAAATTTTCTAGAAAAGTTATTATTTTCGTATTCAAAATACAATAGATTTCATAATTGATCTTGTTTAATAACTTATAAATTTACAGAAAAATTCCAAATTAAATTTCAGAGTTTAGGAGATTTGATTTATGAAAATTTTCCAAAGTTTCAAAATTCAATTTATGAAAACTTCTCAAGGTTTCAAAATTTAAATTTGAAAACCTTCGAATAAGGTAACGGCGGTTTATTTCTCAAAAATCATTTTTATAGTTCAAAAGTTAAATCTAAACATACTAATTTTTTCCACATGTCAATATAAGAAATCTAAGGGTTTGAACCCTTATTTAGTGTTCAAATAATCAATATGAAAATATATATGATTACAATAAACTAAAGGGTGATAATAGGGATATATCAAAATAAACAAACAAACAAACATTCAGTCACAATAGCATCCATCAAAACATACAATCAACATTCAAATCAACCAATTCAACAATACGTCACAAAATTATTAGTTAACACATAATGATGTTTAACTGTCAAGGGTATTCAAATTAAATGTCAAATTAAAATTCCCAACCACCAATCAATAATTTTATCACTATATGACTGGTTTAACCTGTAATAAAATTTCGGTATTTTATGAGTGAGTTTAAATACTCACCTTCTGGCTTTCTCTTTTCTAGTCAGATTTGGATCCGCTACTACTTTCTCCTTTTGTTTTGTTTCCTTGCTACCTTAATCTATTTTTTTAGAATATTTTAGAAGAGATAAAGAAGTTTGTAGATTTAAAGAATAAGGTTTGGAATGAAGAAGAAAATTAAAGAAGAAAATGAATTGAAAAAGAAAAGGAATCTTTAATAAAGAAGAAGGTTTAAAGAATAAGAAAAAAAAGGAAGCTTTGAAAGAAAGGAGAAAAAGGAGATTTGAAGATGAAACAAGAAGAAAAGAGGAAGGTGAAAAGAGAAAAAAAATGAAGCTACTGAAGATGAGATTTGAAAAATGAAACGAGGCTACATGAATGAAGGTGAAAACAAATAAAAAGCTAATAAAGTAAATATAAACAAACTGAGAATTGAAATAAAGTGATAATATGAGAAGCCTTGAAAATGGTAGGTATTAAAAGAGGTGAAGTAAAGGAATAAAAACATGAATGAAGAAAAAAAATCTTCCATTTTTAAATATAAAGCTTCAGGAGAATAAATTGCCAACGAAACAAAGCTACAAGAACTAATAATGCATAAAAAAATGAACTTTGAAAATGGAGAATAGTAAATGCTAATGAGGTGGCATAAATATTAATTTGGATGTTCATATTAGAAATGGAAAAAAAAAACCCTCATGTAAAGTACTTGGAAAGGAGCAAACGAAGCAAATGAAAATAATGCAGCAATTATTAATTAGAAATAAATCAGATGATGCTACTATTAATGAATAAGAAATGAATGAATAGTTTAGCGATTAAATGGATGCTCAAGTGGATCCTACATAGAGAACTTGAAAATGAGAAGAAAGAGAATTCAGATGTGATAATAAATATAAAGCAAATGAAGGGACCAGTATGTATTATAAACAAACTTTTGGGGTCCTAACTTCGAAATTTACTCTAATTAATTCATTTCATTAAACTCAAATACACACAATTTATACCATCTAATTCTTTATTAAAACATTCGTTTTATGTTAATATATGCACATACCATTAACTTAATCAATCAATTAATAATCATTCGTTAATTAATCAACCAATCAATCTAAATATGTTTATTTATGTTACTGAAACCAATTTTCTTAATTCATGAATATATATATCTACCTATGCATTATAAAAATGATTTACTTTACTTTTTTAATTACTATAACGGTCACATTAATGCAACCAATTTACAAGTTTTAACCATTTAAAAATGAAAAAATAAATATATGAGAACATGTGTAATTAATGTACAATTGTAAATACAAGGTAATTCCTAATTGATTCCGCAACATTTACACAACCATAAACCCTCCGATATATTTTAAATTTTGAACACTAATAAGTGTGTTTATATATATTATTCCAAAACTCAATTTTTCTTTTTATAAAAATCATACTTATTCAAAATAAATTTTTTATTTTATACGTCTCAAACATACATTTATTTTAAAATTTTCTTTCCATTTTAACATAAAAATTCTAGTTCCTACATTAACTCGTTCATTACAATTTCATTCCTGTTTCCTTTTAATTAAAACATTTCAATTACTCTAATTTCAATTACTCTGATTCCAATTAATTTCATTACTATTACAAACAAATTCTAACTATAAAACACTGTTTTCTTTTCATTTATACAAATTCAAACATGTTTTATAAAATGTCATATACAATAAAATTTATACACTATTTCCACAGTAAATATTTTATCTTGCTGAAAATCAACTTCTCCAAGATACATTTCGAAGTCGACTGAATTCTGCAACAGTCATTTTTTGTCAAAAGATGCTTCCTTTTTGAATAGCCTTCTTCGGGTTGCAACCATTTCTGTTTGCAGAGATCTCTTCACTAGAAGTTGCAACTCCTTAACTACTATATATATGCATGAATTTCAAGATCAAATTACTTCACTTACTTGCTTATACTTGATGTGACGACCCGGAATTTTTGGATATTTGAAATTGGAATATTTAATTGATTTTGAATATTTAAAAGTTAATTTCTAATTTTAATTTCAAATGCCACTATTTGTTGTGTGATTTAATTGTTTAATTGAATAGTTGGAAATTGTGTAAATTGTTGAATCTGAAATTTTATGCTTGTTAAAAATATTTCAAAAGATTATAAAATTTATATTTGTAGGCCTGAAGATAATGAAAGCTTTAAAATTGAAATTTGAAGTGTTTTATTCAGTTTTAAAAATATATTATTTAAATTGATATTTAAAATAGCCTTCCGAGGCACAGTCTCAAATTTCGACGAAATCAATTCCATTGGATCCGAAATAGTGTATTATTATCGGATTTCAATTTTCGCAGTGTTTGGAGTTGTCATGCGGCCGTACGATATGTAAACGCGCTGAATTTATATCGAAAATTTAATATCATAACTGGGTTCAAAAAGCTATCTTCTCCATACGATCAAATTAGGACTCGAAACTTTTTCCATTGCGCTCAGAATAGGGGTTTAACATTATAAATGTCTAGCGGAATGCTTCGATAGGATTTCAAAATTTTGAGCTACGAATTTAGGACGATTTAAATTTGAATTTAAATTAAAAATATATAGATTCTCATACGATAGGCAAATTGGACACATTTCCTCTCTTAGAACACGTGTTCCTTTTTCATTTTCCATTTAAAACATGTCGCTTCCTTTCTTCCTGATAAAAAAAGAGAGAGAATACACGTTCTCCTTCATATTGACTTCTTCCTTTTGCCTAAATAAAAAAAATCGCCCCTCCTCTGTTATTTTCAAATCGAATCTCAGTCATGCCCTTTTCATTCCCCTTTTCAAGTCGATCGAGAAAAAATAAAATGGCCGAGAAAATCAGGGATCTCATTTTCCCTTTTTCTAAATCGACGGTCTTGCTCGAACAATGGCCGCTTTCTCATTCTATTTGAGAGAAAAAAAAAGAATCGCAGCCATCTCGCGATTACCACTCTTGAGCTTGGCATCGAAGGGAGGAAGAACGAGGCGACTTGTAGATGGCATGCACGCGTTTGAGGGAGTTGCGGCAGGGTGGAGGTGAGGGAGGCTGAGTCGAGTGCGGCAAAGGCTGGCATATGAAGTGCCACAAAGGGTTTTCGTTCGAGGGAAGTGCGATGCCGATGGGGGCTTCGTTCGCGAGGCATAGGAGGTGATGGCGGCGCATCTAGGTTGTCGCGCGCGTGGTTGGCAGGCGTGAGGTCTAAAATCATCATGAAGAAAACAAGTCGAGTTCAAAGTGGATTGCAAACAAAAAGCAAAGGTGAGATCTTCTCACTCAATCGGATTACCTAGTTTAATTTAAATAGTAAAATTTAAATTATTGGATTGGTTGCTTAAATTGATAATTGTTATCAGTTGGATGTTATGTTTTATATATATATGTATGTATGTATGTATGTATGTATGTATGGGAGTGATCGATTTCCCACATTATATAGCGGATGAGACCCTCTGCGTCCCGCATAATAGCGGATTACCCCATATACCGCGATATTCCACCTTGAAGTAAAATTGGTATTTTATATTGTGCCAACATCTGTGGATGCAGGAAAGCGGGTTGGAGGGATCCAACTGGATTCCTCAAATGTTGATTTTATTTCTTTTTCTGTGATATAATTCATTTACGATATGTGACCGATTATATTGGTAACTGAAATTATTGAAGGCTATGGTTTGGCCAAATATATTTTGGTATTTTAAGATACCACAAATATAAAAATTTGGTTTTTGGAAGGAAACTAAAGTAGAGAATTTTAAGTAAAATAATTTTAGAGAACTGGATAAATTAAAAGAAGGAATTTGGAAAGGATAAAGGTTGATTTTTGAAATTCTATTGAATAAATTACAAGTATGGGGAAAACATTTTTTTTAATAAATGAATTTTGAGAACTTAAGTAGTATTGTTTAGAAGTTGAAGAATTCATTTAAAATTCGGATTTTAAATGGTTTGGGAGAAATAAAGGGAGAATTTTTAAAAAATTAAGTATGAAATTAATATTTCAGAATTTAAATAAGATTCTAATCACAAATATAGAAGTAAATATGGAATTAATGAAGTTTAAACTAAATTCAGGTAAGTAAAGGAATTTATTTTAAAAATGGAGTTAGGTTTGGAAATCGATTTGAAAACTGATTAAATGTTTGAAACTATGTTTTAAAAGGAGGATGAGACTATGGAATTTATAAACTGGGTTTATAAAGAGAAATAATATATCAGTGGATATTTGGAAGTATAAATTCACGGTGGGAATTTATAAAGGTATGGGTAATTTGTTTTAAAAATAAATATTGGTTTATTTTTAAAGATGTGAAAGAAAAGTGTATTTCCCTGAAAAGCCAAGTACGCTTAAGCAGATTTTTAAGTATAAGATAAAAGTTTTAAAGGTGTTTTAAAAGAATTTTATTTGAGAGAATGTTATTTAAGTTGTTTAGAATTTTAAAGATAAATATTTATTAAATTAGTTATAGTAGTAATTATTTTAAAAGGTTAATTGGTATTATGATTTAAAAAGATAATTATTAATATTTATATTTTATAAAGTAGTTTTATTTTAAAGATAGTTGGCTAAAGTTTTTATTTGAAAAACTTGTAAAGAATTTCATAACTTTTATTTTAAAATTTGTTTTGGCTTACGTTATACATGAGAAATTATTATAAAGTTTCATAACCAGTATTTTAAATAAAGTGTTTTAAGTAGTTTTTATATTAAATGTCTTAAAGTATATATTTTGGATAAAGTGGTTTATATTATTTTAAATCTAAGTATTAAGACTTGGTGAATTTCAGTGGAAATAAATGATATTTGAAAATTTATTCCGCAAGAGAAAAGTGATTTGGAAACTATTTTCAAAGGGTTGAAGTGTAGAAAAATATCTTGCAAAGATATTTTAAAATAAATAATTTGGAAAATTATTCCAAATTATTAAGGCCTGATGGTTGTTTGTGGGTGTTATATGATAGTTAAATAACCGACTATCAATATTTGGCCAAAGCGCTGATCGTTTCGAAAAGACGGGGATCGAGATTAATTTTCCAAAAACCACTTCGATCCGGTTTGAACGTTTTCGTGAGGAAGACAAGTGCTTGGAGTCGAAGATGGAGCAGTGAAGTGCAAGGGCTAATAACTACTAATCCTAAGGGTGATTCCAAAATGGATGTAGTAGGAGTAGTGCCTTCGATTTCGTTCAGACACGGAACAGACATGTATGGATGTATATATAACATTACACTTTGTGATATAAAGCTGTTTTCTATCAAATACATTTCTGTATGGTGGCGGAGAATTTACTCTCTTAGCTTAACACCTTTCTCTGAGACGTACGAGCTCAGCGGTTATGTAGTTGATAGTTATTAGTGATATATTCCCAACTTGGTGATGTAGCATGCTAAATGTTGAGAATTGGTTGATCGAAGCATGGCTTTTGTGTAAAGTGTAGATTTGTGGGACGAGACTTCATTGAACCTCACACTCTGGGAAATGGTCGAAACAGGAAGGATGCAGCAAGGTATGGGGTTCGCGAACATAAGGGTGTGTGCATTTCCTTTTGGATAAAAAGTGGTATTCTGGTATGGAGCCGAGATATTTTACTTATATGGTTGTTGGAATTTGAGGCACCTCGGTAAAGGTGGGTTACGACAAGGAGATGGCATACTCGTGACAGTTAGTTACCTAGTTATAGAGGTAACCTGGCCTTATGTTGGCAGAGATTCGGTTAGGTTCTTGGGTCGTCCTTCCAGAGGCGTACCCATTCAGATAAAGGAAGATCCTTAGCCTTGGACATTTGTTGGATATCCAAACAAACAATATGAGACATTACGATTTTAGTTGTAGAACCTTCTATTTAACACGGTAGCTATAGTAGACATACTATAATGGTACGTATGCTGGCTAAGATTAATATTATACCTGCAAAATGTTTTTTTCCACACTATGCACTAAAAGTAATATCAAAGGATTTTCGCGTATCAAGCATGTTTGACTACTATAAGGAGAAAACTCCCACATGTGTGCGATTGCATTTGAGTGTGTGTCGGGAGACCTTATGGTAGTTTCATTTTCCAAAAGCATGAATGGATTTCTTTTTGTACAGATAACTGTTTCTAGTTCTCACACCAGTCCCATGACTGACTCGGAGTTTATTGTTCCCTTTTTCTAAACTTTGGATGCCCTTAATTTTCTACACGGGCATCCTAGGTCGGGTTATCAGTAGGTTCTGGAGCTAAGTCAGGAAGTAGATGTGAATTTGGAAGTCTTTGTTTCAGAAGCTTTTGGTTTTGAGCTTTTTTGTTTGGACTTTGAAGCTTTGGAAATGAAGATGCAGTATGTTCAACTCTCTTGGAAGACCGCATTGATGTTATTTTTCCGCGTTATGCTATATTCCACTGTTGTGTCATATATATGACTCTGATGATGTAATATATAAATAGATATAGTTCTTTTTTTTAAATATTAGCCATTTTTCTATTATATATTGTTCCGCTGCGATTGTGAGATTTTGATATTGTTTCTATTTCTTCTTCTACCTCCTTCTTTTGCCCTAATGGTTTAGTTTTTCAGCATTCGATTGTTCGGTATTAGATACAGTGGACGTATTGGTGTCGATTTTCGGACGTCAAAAAACCGAATCATTACGCTTGAATCATATTTTCTGAGTTAACTACTCTCTTGAATTCGTTCATTGCTTGCGTATTCATTTTCATATTCTTCAACTAATTTGAAACTTCCTAATCTTCATATACACACAACTACACACATCATACTTGAGGAAAAGATTATAGGAAGGGTGTACTACAAGTGACAAATCTGTGTTATTAGAACACATAAGGTCAAAACAATCTTTTGTATTTGTTGAAGGCATGCTCTGCTGCTCAGGCGTGTGAAGTCCTCTTCGGCTGCTGAGGCAAAATCCTATTCTGCTGCTCAGGTCCTTGTTCGGCTGCTCAAGGGTTGTATAGACCTGTTCCTCCGGGTTAAGTGAGCGTTGTTGTTTTAGTGAAATTCTAGAAGGAGTCTGGGACTAGATGTAGGACGGAGCTCCGAACCTATATAAAAATCTCTGGTTTTACTTTTATTATACTTCTTTTATGTTCCGCACTATTTACTGTATTTCTATTATCACTATACTCTGTACTATCATATATCCATGTTACACGATCCATAGCACACTTTCATTTGGTATCAAAGCATTTTTATTTCAATATTTATTTAAATTCAACATTTTATATTCCGATTAGAGATAAACATTCAATTTATTCTTGTCAAATCAAAGCTTAAACTTCATTAAAATGTTCGTTTTGATTTCATTTAAAATGTAAGTTCTTATGTTGAACTGATTAATTAGAATGCACTTGTCTTTTCTTTTCAATTAAAGGATTCCAATAACTCTTATTGCAGTTTATATTCAATATTAGATTCCAAACGAATTCTCATTATACCACAACTGTTTTCTACTCATTTCATATATTCCCACATTTAATTCTTAAGTTATTCATTCTTATATTAACACTTATTATTACAATCAGTGGAACTTACATTCAAACAATTATTAAATAAATCATATTTAAATCAATATCATTAAATAATATTGTAATATGCATTACAATCTTTTACCTCATTAAAATTAGTTATTTTAGCATTTACTTAAGATCATGTTTTATATCCTAACAAATTTACATCAATAAATCATAAAATTTTAATTTCTAAATATTCTGAATCCAAGCCTTATTTAGTTTAATATTTTTAATTGTCAAAAATACGGGTCGTTACAATCTCCTCCACTCAAAACTTTTCGTCCCCGAATATGTACATGAAGGAATCAATTTATAAAACAATTTGAACTTAGTTGGTTTTAATACAAATTTGAAAATAAACCAATTTTCACAAAAATTTCCTAGGTCCTAAATTTTCGAAAAAATTTCAATAGCGTCTCCTTTGCGCGGCTAAGTCCGAAAAAAACTGGTACCAATAGTTACATGGTATACATCTTATTTTAATAATAAAGCATCATAAACAATGGAAAAAACAATAAAATATCGTTACAAAAACCATAATTCGAAAACATACCTTACTATTATTTATATGAGCGAGTTCACTCATTCTAAAGCGAGTAAAACCGAGCCTAAATGCATATACGTCCGAATGGGCTCTAAATGTACCTATTTCAACTCAATTTGAATAGCAGTTGCTTATAGAAAGATAGAGAAAGCATTCATGAGTTTGATAGAACTATATAACATGAATTCTTAATCTAAACCAAAAGCACAAACACTAATACACAACTTAACAATCATATGCAACCAAAAGTAGCTATAACAATGATTTGCAACAAAGGAAACCATTTGACAAATAATATTCATCCAACTATTTCATAACTATTTTATTACTATTAAAGTCATTATAAAATAATTTTCAATTAAGTATAAATACTTAATTTTGGAAGACTTATAAAATTTTAAGCTAATTATGAACCAGTTTTGTGATATCCCGGAAATTTGGGCAATATAAATTTAATAATCTGTGTTATAAATTTAATTTGATTTGATCATTTTAATAACAAATTGGGAATTTGATTTAATAATCATGTTTTAATAAATATTTAAATTGAAAGATTTTATCTTTTTAAATAAATAAAATGTTTTTTGTTTATAATATATAATTGTATATATTGTAAATTGATAAATTTTGATCTTTGAATTTAGTAAATGAATTAATTTTCTAACTCTAATTTATATTTGATAAATTGGAGATTTGATTTAAACTTAACATTTAACTTTTCAAGACAATTTAATAAATAATTATAAGGTTTATATTAAAGGAAAATCTTATCTGTTTTAAAATTTTATTTAGCTTAAAAATTTAATTTAAAAATAGATAAATATAAAAGCTAAGTTTTATTTTATATTACTTGGGATATATATATATATAAGAATTTACAATGTAAATTATAAAATGATCTTCGTTTGTTATAATCTCTTTTAACAAATTATTTGATATTGTTTAATTTGTTTTTTTTTAAATTATAATACTTAAATTGTTTTGAACATAAATAGATTTGTAGTAATAGGATTTGTTGTTTTTAAATTTAATAGAGTTATATATGCATCTATATATATGTAACTTGATTATTAAAATTTGATTTGATAAATTAAATTTTAAATTTATGTTTTGAAATTTAATAGAATAAAAACTTCAATATTTTGAATAAGCTATATTTTTAATTTGTTTGTTTTCATCTCTTTTCAATTTAAAAGAGAGACAAATTCAATTATATATTACTTAAGAAATAAAATAGATGTAAAAGCTTATAAACAATTTTAAATTAAAATTTAAATACTTAAAATACATGTGTAGGTCTCTTAAGACACCTTATTAACATGTGTTAGCTATAAAATAAACTATAATGACAAATGCTAAGAATAGAGACAAGTCTCATTTAAATTTCTTTTTCTTTTATTTTTAATTAAATCAAAATTTTTGTTTATATATACATTTCTTCTTTGCCTCATTTTTTCTTTTTCCTATTCCTCTTCAAAACTTAAGAAAATCATTCAGATTCTAAAAATCTGAATTCATCTACCTTCAAATAAATCTGCAAAATCTATTTCCTTCAAAACCAAAAACTATCTGAATCATACTCATTAACCTGAAATGCAAATCATTTGAAAATCCGCAAACCTGCAACCTTCATTTTCATCAACATGAAATGCAGGAAAATTTGCAATTAACTCTGCAAATGCATAAGATCTGCAGTTTCCCTTTTCTGTTGTTTGAAACAATATACAAACCTGCAGTTTTCATTCTGTTTTAAATCAAACCAAGTTTGCATTTTCCTGGAAACAAGCATGCATGTAAATCAGTAAGCAGGATGGAAATTTTAAGAGCATGTGTAGTTTAAAAAGGCAATCTGAAGGTTTAAAGCATCTGCACAATTTTTTTTAAAATGCAAAACTGAAGTTCAGAAAATGCATAAGCATGTGCTCTGCCTCCATTAGACCCAGGTGAGTAACAATTTTTATGTAATAAACATAAGTATAAGTAGTTGTTTATTACACTGAAATAAATGTATGACTGAATTTGGTGAAAATTTGGAATGTATGTATGTTTTTATAAATGCATGTTTACCGTGTCTTAAGTGTTTGGACCTGAGACTAGAATGTAAGTTCAAAATCCTGATCAAGTTTGAGATCTCATGTTTAAACATTTCTATAGTTAAAGATTTAGACAGATTTGTAACAAGCTTAAGTTTAATTTTAAAAATGAGAATGATGATAAAACTGGAATGACACAGAAGAAAGAAAAAAATGAATGAAACATAGTAAAATTTCTGAAATCAATATATAAATGATTCAGATTTAATTATTTAAGCTTATAAACGAATTACTTGATCATTAACTTGATTTTTAAAACTATAATCTAAAATTTTAGTTTGCTTTCAATAAAGTATTTCTGGTTTAACCAGGAAATACAAATTGAATTAGTTCTGTCAATCTAGGGATAGGGAGCTGCCTGAATTTCTTTTGTTGTTGGAATGATGTGTATAGATTTTAGGAAAAATCAGAGATGATGGATTAAGGCAATTAGGCAAACCTGATTTGGGTTTAAAAATTTTGAACCCTAGTTTTTCTGTGTTCAAGTATTTGATCACTGCGACATAATTAAGTGATCGAGTTCTCTTTTGTTCGAGCTGGAGGTAGATGGGGTATGGAGTAAGTCGTGGCCGGAGACGAAGTCTCTCTGGTGGTCAGGATTGGGTGGGTGAAGCGTTTTCCAGGTTGCGACATTATTGTAGTATTTCGAGTTCGAGTGCTTAAAATCGATTTGGGGTTTCTGGATTTGATTCGAAGGTTGGAATGGCTTTAGGGGGTGATTGATGACTTGTGTGGTTGGTCCTGAGTGGTCGGAGAAGGTTGCCGTGACGGTGCAGGTGCACGTTGATCATGATGTATCAGTGTTTTGGGGTAAATGGGTTTCCAGTGTTGTCTCGGGGAGTTCTGTAGTTTTGCTCGAAGATAAGGGGATTGGGACTCGAAGGAAATTGATGAGGCCTCGGGTTTTAATTTTGTATCAGGGATTGGTAAACCAGTTAGCACAGGTTTGTATAAACCTGTTTTATTTGAGATTTAAATAGATTTTAGGATGAAGTTTGTTATTCGAGTTACTCGAGTTGCTTGAGTCAGCTCGGGCTAATGATTGAAGTTTAGAAATTGTCTTGTTTCAAATTTAAAATTGGAATTTGAAATATAAAGCAAAAATTTAAATTTAAGTTTTAAATCTAATTTAAATTATAGATTCAAGTTGAATTGAATCTTAAAGTTAGAAATGATCAGGTATTTGAATTCAAATTTGCTTTAAATAATTTTAAAAGGGTTTATTGTTTAAAATGTTTTAAAAAGAAATTCGAATTTAAATTTGAAATTGAATATAAAGTAATGTTAAACAAAGTTTTAAAATTTGATTCAAATTTGGATTTGAATCTTTGGTTTAAAAATAAATTTAAGTTTTATAAATTTAAGTGTTTCAAACCAAATTTGAATAATAATGGAAAATTTAAATGGTTAAATTTTAAAAAGAAATTTATTTTAACTTTTGTAAAATTTCTTTTATAATGAAAGTATTATTGTCAATTAAGGTTTTAGATTGATTTTGATACTTATTAAAGTTGAAAATAATTTAATGTTTGTATTTCATTTAATTATTAGGATAATTAAATGAATAATTAATTTATTTAATAAATTAATGAAATTAATAATTACTTAAGGTAATTAAGGGTTAATTTTAAGGGTTTAGGATTAATTATTCTTTGAATAATTAACTTGTAAAGGAGAATAATTAATTAAGTAAAATTAGTTTTTAATTATTAATTAATCAAGTAATAATATATTAATTAAGTTTTAATTAACACTTAATTATTTAATTAATTAGGGGTTAATTAATGGGTTAATTAATGATTAATTAATCTGTAATTAATAATGATTTTAAATAAGTTAATTATTTTAGAAAATAATTAATGAGTTGTTAATAGTTAATGAAGGTCATTAACTAAGGATTATTTAATAATTAATTAATGTGATTAATTTTAATTATTAATTAGATTAATTAATTTAAAAATAATCATTTGTGTAAGATATTAAGTATAATTACTTATGGAAGTAATTAAGGAATTAATTACTTATTGTAGTTAATTGAGTTTAAATTTGATTGGTTTAAGTTAATTAATTCAGTTTAATTAATTTCGAATTAATCATTTGATGATTTATGGAGGATAATTACTTAATGTAATTAAATGAAGAGGAATTACTTAGAGAAGTAACTAATGGGTAATTACTATATTAATTAATTAGAAGTGATTTGATAATGAAGTTATTTGAGTAAAATTACTTTGTAATTAATCAAGGGATTAATTAGAATTAATTAAGGAGTAATTAATTTATTTGGTGAAGTAATTTAAGGGAAGTTAATTACTGCATTGGGTTAATCAAGGGTGATTAACAATTATGGTTTAAATTAAGATTAATTACTTAAAGTAATTAATTTAAATAAGGTAATTAAAATGTAATTAGAGATCATTAATTATTATAATTAATGATGTAATTAAGATTGATTAATTAAGATTAATTAATCAACAATAAATGATTAAAGGTAATTAATTAAAGTAATCAATTAAGAAGTAATGTAATTAATTTAATAGTTAAGTAATAAAGGAAGTAATTAAAGGTTAATTACCGTATTTGGTTAAATATAATTAATTTGAGAAATTAATTAGTAAATAATTACTTGAATGTAATTTAGAGTTAATTAATCAGGGATGATTAATTAAAATGAATAATTGGATGAAGATTAATTATTTGATTGATAAATTATCAATAGTGATATAAGCAAGGATGATATTGGTAAAGTAATTAATTTAATTTACTTTAAAATTATGGAATGATGTAATTAATTTAAATCATTTTAAATTAATTATATTTGGTATGGTTAATCATTGCTTATATGGTTGGATAGTGTTGTTTGCTTTGGATGGTTAGAATCTCAGATATGAGATAGATTATGTTGAGTGATTTGGATGCATTGGTTGCATTGTGATGTTGATATAGATTATCTTTTGGATAATGATAGTATGGTTTATCTGATATGATGATAATGTTGATTATCTATTGTGGATCTATGATTTACCTATTTGTATATAGATAATTGAATTGTTTTAAACCTTTAAAACAACTTGGCCTTAAAAGACACACTTTGGATTTCGATGAGACGGAGATCGGGTTTCCATATTTGGATATCCGAAAACCACATCGTTTCCAAATAACGTTAGGTCGTTAATCCAAGTGGAGCGAGTGAAGACTCGAGGTGTAAGTGCTATACGTCAGTATAACTCTATGGGTGATTTCGTAATGAGTTGACGGAATAGTACTTATAGATTCGAGATATAGGTTTAGAGTGCAAGGGTTATCGTCGTTAACTCCGTGGGTGATTCCGTAATGAGTGTAACGAGATAATGCCTTCGGTTTCGTTCGAACCCGGAACGAACTTGTATGGATTGAATGCTTTCAGAACATCATCAGGTGGACGATGAGCATTCTAAGAGATGTGTCCTCTAAAGGTAATCATAGCCTCAAGCCTCATCAACCGGGAATGGCTAAAACATGGGAGGTGCAGCAAGGCTTCATGGGTCGCACCCACTGGAGAGCAAGATTGATCCCTGTCTAGAGGTCCCTTTTTATTTCGGCTGTGTGGGCAGTTAGATGTACACCAACTGCGGGGTTGTCTTGTTCGGAACTTTTCAGTAAGGAATGGGTCCGGCTTTGTGTTGCAGGGGAGTGGGAGTACTCCTCGGTACGTTGATCTAGGCCACGTACTGTGACGGGCGGTATCCCAGTAGCCCTGCCATTGTATGGAATCCAAAATCCAATAAGCGCCAACGGTTTTGATTGTATTACCCACTTTTGTGGCTAGTAGCTGGAATTTAATAAATGTAACAATTTCGGCTATTTCATATTTATTTGAAAACCCTAGACACTATTATAATATCATCGGATTTCCTATCAAATGTTTTGGTTAGCGTAAGGTAAAAACTTTTCCATGTTTATGTGTGGGAAGTCTTACGTGATACCTTTCTTTTCAAAAGGTTTTTGAAAGTTAAGCAACTTTAACCTGTTACTCACATCAGACCCATGTCTGACCCGGAGTTTATTTTTGTTTTTCATAAACTCTTGGGTACTCAAATTTTTACGAGTAGCCAAGGGATTCAGGTTAGCTTTTGACGAATTATGGAGGAGCAAATGGAGCAGGAGGCTTCTGCGTTAGATATATAGTATTCCGCTGTGTGATCTGTGATTGTCTATGAGTTTTATTATGTTGTAAATACTAGACAGGTGTTTATAACTGTCTAGTATGTGTGTATATCTGTGTACTCTGATAGTGGTTGTAAACTATGTAATATTTTATGTTATTAATATAATTTATTCGTTCCGCTGTTTAGATTCTGATGTGTTGTTTCTTCTTCTTCTCTTTCTTTTCTTTTTCTATCCCTTTCTTTCTTAATTGATGATGCGATTTTCTGGGAGTGGAAAGTCGGGTCGTCACAAGTTTCATATTCGAAACAAATTTTGATATAAAAAAAATCTTTAAATTTTTGGTATTCGTCTTTGAAGAGGAACAAAATATTCCAATATATCTTAAAAGATTAAGCTTATAAAACCTTCAAACTTGTTTATAAACATATACATAAGTATTTCATAGTATTATACAAGGATTTTCCAAAAGTTTTACAATACTATTAGAAATTTGATATCACATCCTAAACGAACTTTAAAATAGCATTTATTTAAATCTAATCGTTTATTAGTTTCATAATTCAAAATAAGTATAAGCCCAAAATCATTAGTTTAAAACTAATAATATGTTCAAATCTTATATCATATTTTCTATTTCAAATCAAGTGTAAAGAGTTTATATTTTCATAATTAATTTACAAAATACTTACTTCCAAAATAATCAATTAAATCATGAAAAACATTTACTTAGGTTTATATAAAAAAAAATCTAGATAGTGTAAAACTTCTAAATTTCATATTTTTTCAAATCAAGAGTATATGAAATTTAATACCTTTCTTTCAAAATAAATATTCAACTCGTTTGTTTGATTTTTCAAACATATAAATAAAATTTCCCAAATCATTTGTTCCGTAAAATTTGAAAACAGAAAATTTATATATACAGTTTATTTAAATAATATCTCTAAATTAAAAAATTTCAAAGAAATTTATATAAATCTCATGTATAAAGATTTCACTTAGAAATCCATTTGCAAAATCACTGACTTCGAAAAATTTAATGTGAAATTTCTTGCTTTATATAAAGTAACTTCATTTAAAAAAAGTCAAAGTAGACATCCTTATAAAATTTGTAAACAATCTGAAAATAATCTTCAACTTCATTACTTATATTTAGAAAGAAGATATTTAAATTCTTAAATCTGTTACTTAAAATTTTCTAGTTTTAATATCGAAATACCTTTCAAGCATTATTTATAAACATTAATAATCGGTCTCTAAACATTATTATAATCATAATAATTTACTTCTAAATATTTTAATAAATGACAATAATTAATTCGAAAACATTATAATAATTGCTAACTTTAAATATTTAGGATATAAATTAGATAAAGTAGAATATTGCTAATAATAGTTATTATGTAACATTTTGCTAAATAATATTTATAAACATTTAAGTTCAGCATAAAACATTAAATTATATATAAATAACCCTTTTTAAAACATTTCCAAACAATTTTGAAACAGTTGATTTAGCAAATGTAATAAGTTTTATATCAAAATACCTTTTGTTACTAGATGTCTTAACAGATTTATCCTCATTCTTATAAATTTTAGCCATACGTTGATTGGGTGCATGAGTAAAAGCTCTAAGTATTTAGTAGATCTATTTCAACATCCAACGAAAATACTTGGAAAACCTTGGAAGCAGAAATGGAAAGTACCACTCAACAATCCAATGTCAAATGATGATAAACGGTTAGCAGTGGCATGCTGCTCATTCCATTATTTGTGCAATGGACACAAAACCGTTCAGAAGAACCGTCCACCTTTCGGATTCTAGAAGAATATCATAGCCAATTCGTAAACAAGGGACCATCGACTCCTGCTGTACTGGTAAGCTGCTTCAATAATTTACACCATAGATGCACTTTCTTCTTGGAAGATCCCTATATACCCTGGAAAAAAATCGGGAAACTCGTGAGTTTAAATCTAGACAACCTATATCGGTTCGAATCCATTTCTAGATTCACCCAAGTCCATTAGAGTTATCGGTCGAATCCATTCCTGGATTCACCGAAGTCCATTAGGGTTCAAAGCATATCATACTATTCTTCTTTGCAGAGGGTGCCTCCCATATCTTCAATTTCGAAATGTATCATAATAAACATAGTACCCTTTTCAAAATCATAACTTTAAATATCACTTTTATATATATTCCGTTATATATTAGATTCCATTTCCAAATCGAGTACTTTCCAAATCGATAGTCTCGAATATATCATATCATTCTTATATAAATTCCGTTATATATAAGATTATCGGTATTCAGATCGAATATCTTCCAAAATCAATACTTTTAGAAATAACTTCATACTTATACAAACTATTTTCATATAAGAATCAAAAAAATTCAAATCAGATATTTATATAGCGAAATCAATCCATTTTCGATTAATAATTCAGTTTCAAATCCATGTACGATTTCAACCGTCAATTATTTTTTCAATCACATATCATTCAAATTCAAAATTTTCCAAATTTCAAATCAATAGTTTTTCGCAACTTCAATTATATATATGTGTGTATGTATGTATGTATGTATGTATCAAATTTAGATAAAATCAAATTTCTTTCCAAATCAAATAACTTTCAAAATCTTTTATTATAAAACATTTACTAGGTTCAAAATGTTTCTTAAAACAAATTCCATTATAAACCTTTGAAAACAATTATCTGTATTTATACAGAGTCAGAACTACTTAAGAATCAATTTGCCAACAACAAGTTTTTGTAAATATTTACTATGCTCAAAACATTTCTTAAAACATTTTTCATCTAAACCATCTCATAACTAAAATTTTAACTTGTATAATTCAAAATAATCTTATATAATTTACTTATCAAACTACTTAGCATTTTGAAACTTGTTCAACTTCTATTAGTCTTTACTTTAAATATTTTAAAAATAGACTTTATATACTTTCCAAAATACTTAGCTTTGAAAATTAATTCTCAATTTGAAAGTGTTCGACTATTCTGTATATTCGGAAAAAATAAAATTCCAATTCAAAATTGGAAATCGGTAATCAATCATCTCAACAAGATGCATAATCAATCGATCAATCAATCCTAATACATAGGATACATGTGTCATAATATTATTCAATAGAAACTCGAGAATTGAACACAGGGTTTTATTTCAAAACATCTAAAATAAATAAATAAATAAATAAATCTTTAGAATATCAAATAATACTCCAGGGATATGAATAAAATCAGTTTCATTAAATAATCAAGTAGTAAAGCTACTAAAGCGGCCTCCTCCACTTTAAAACTCAAAAATGAATGGCAATGATACTGTAGTCGTCACCAAAATTTATTTTCCAACGACAAAAGTGAGTTCTGGACTTTCATTTCTTTTAAATCTTTTGAAAATCCTCTTTTTAAAACATTTTGAAATCATTTATAACATTTCTATTCGGAAAATACTTTCAAATTATGCTATTATATATTTCCAGAATCTTAAACCCAAATTCAAAACTCCCAAAATTCAAACTCTCAAATTTCCATTTTGAATTTTTTTAATCATAAATCATATTCGTATGAGCCATTATATAATAGTATTCGTTTCAAAAATCATGATTCTCCATTTGGATTAAAATAAATAACTTTAATCTAAACACTTAATTTTAACCCAACATTGTCATCAAACGCCTTATAATCAAATTGTGAAACTTAAGTCACAATTCAACATTCCCATAAGATTACAATTTCTACCCTTCCCATGCAAAAAAGGTAAATTACTTACAACTGGTAATGCACTATTCGAAAGTCAACAACAAAAGTCAAATGCACATAAACTGGCCGAGCACAACTAACTAATCAGTAAAAGATAATATGCACAATCATATCAATTGATCAATCAACCAGCAAAGAGATAACATACCATCATCGTCATCAAATAGTCGCGAATGATTTTATCATTATAGAATTAATTCTTTGTATTCTAAATACAATCCAGGTTAAAATCATTTCATTTATTAATTTCAAAAAAAAATTATATTACTAACAAATACGCTCTCTCATATCCATATATACACTCAATGAGCCTACCCTACAGGTGTAGGTATACATTAAACCAAAGGTTTGATCCAAACTGTGATGACCCGTCATTTCGGACGATCTAAGATGACAATAAACAACAATTGTCTAAATCAAACAGCCCAAAAGAACAAATTATAGATGGGGTTATATTTAAAAGAAATAAGATATACAGAAGAATAAAATTACAGAATCTCACAGCGGAATGACAAAACATAATAATTACATAAGCTATTTAACAATATACAATAATTTCACTTTACAATATTATCAGAGTTATACATTTTACAGATATAACAAAGTAATGTAGTAGAATAATATTAATAAATACAGTCTTCAAAATCCATCTTCATCTTTAAGAAAAATATCTTCGAAACATTGAAATACTCAGGCTGACCCGAGCGTAAAAAAATAATACACTTGAGTCAGAACTAAAATTCTTATGCAAATTAAATAAAAATCAGATGAAATATGGAATGTAGATAGCTACAATCCCAAAATTTCAAATTTTCTAGAAGAATTATTATTTTCATATTCAAAATACAACAGATTTCATAATTAATCCATTCTAATAACTTACAAATATACAGAAAAATTCCAAATTAAATTTCAGAGTTTAGAAGATCTGATTTACTAAAATTTTCCAAAATTTCAAAATTCAATTTATAAAAACGTCCCAAGGTTTCAAAATTTAAATTTGAAAACTTTAGGTAACGGCAGTTTATTCCTCCAAATCATTTTTATGGTTCAAATGGTAAATCTAAACATACTAATTTTTTCCACATGTCAATATAAGAAATCCAAGGATTTGTACCCTTATTCAGTGTTCAAAAAATCAATATGAAAATTTATATGATTACGATAAACTATAGGGTGATAATAGGGATATATCAAAATAAATGAACAAACACACATTCAATCACAATAGCATCCATCACAACATACAATCAACATTCAAATCAACCAATTCAACAACATGTCAAAAAAATTATTAGTTATCACATACTGGTGTTTAATTGCCAAGGGTACTACAATTAAATGTCAAATTAAAACTCACAACCAACAATCAATAATTTTATCACTGTATGACTTGGATTAACTTGCAATAAAATTTCAGCATTTCATGAGTGAGTTTAAACACTCATCTTTTGCCTTTCTCTTTTCTAGTCAGATTTTGAATCCACTGCTACTTTCTCCTTTAGTTTCCTTGCTATCTTAATCTTTTTTCAGAAAGTTTCGAAAGAGACAAAGGAGTTTATATAGATCTGGATTTGAAGAAAAAGATTTGGAAAGAAGAAGAAGGTTTGAAAAAAAATTAAAATTTAAAGAAGAAGAAGAATTGAAAATGAAGATGAAGCTTTGAAAAAGAAGATTTGAAGAATAAAAAGAAAAGGCTTTGGAAAAAAGGAGAAAAAGGAGATTTGAAGAAGAAACATGTAAAAGAAGGAAGAAGAAAGGTGAAGAGAGAAAAAAATTGAAGCTACAGAAGATGAGATTTGAAAAATGTAATGAGGCTATATGAATGAAGATGGAATAAAAATATGAACCAAAAAAAATCTTCCATTTTTAAATATGAAGCTTCAGGAGAATAAATTGCCAACGAAAGAAAGCTATAAGAACTAATAATACATAAACAAAATGAACTCCGGAAATAGAGAATAGTAAATGCTAATGAGGTAGCATGAATATTAGTTTGGATGTTCACAATAAAAATGGAGAAATACCTTCAAGTAAAGTACGTGGAAAGAAGCAAACGAAGCAAAAGAAACAAATGCGGCAATTATTAATTAGAAATAAATCAAATGAGGCTAATACTAATTAATAAGAAATGAATGAGTAGTCTAATAATTAAATGGATTCTCAAGTAGAACCTACATGGAGAACTTGAAGAAAAAAAGAATGCTGATGTGATAAAAAATATAAAGCAAATGAAGGGACCACGTAAATATTATAAACAAACTTTTGAGGTTCATATTTCAAAACTTACTCCAATTAACTAATTTCATTAAACTCAAATATACACATATTTACACCATCTAATTCCTTATTAAAACATTCATTTTATGTTAATACATGCACATTCCATTAACTCAATCAATCAACTAAAAATCATCAATTTAATCAACCAATCAATCTATATATATTTATTTGTATTACTCAAACCAATTTTCTCAATTCATGAATGTATATGTATGTGCATTGTAAAATAATTTACTCAACTTTTTTAATTACTGTAACGGTCACATTAATGCAACCAATTTATAAGTTTTAACCATATATAAAATGGAAAAATAAATATACGTGAACATGTGTAACTAACAAACAATTGTTAATACAAGGTAATTTCTAACTGATTCACAACATTTATATAACCATAAACCCTCTGATATATTTTAAAATTTGAACACTAATAAGTGTGTTTATATAAATTATTCTCAAAATCAATTTTTCTTTTTATAAAATCATACTTATTCAAAATGAAAATTTGATTTTATACGTCTCAAAACGTACATTTATTTTAAAATGTTCATTCCAATTTAACACAAAAATGCAAGTTCCTATATTAACTCATTCATTACAATTTCATTCCTATTTCCTTTTCATTGAAACATTTTAATTACTCTAATTCCAATTAATTTCATTACTAGTTTCAAACGAATTCTAACTATAAAACATTGTTTCTTTTTATTAATAGTAATTCAAACATGTTTTATAAAATTTCTATACAATAAAATTTATACACTATCTACACGGTAAATATTTTATCTTATTGAAAATCAGCTTCTCCAAGATATATTTCAAATAACAACTTATGTTATTCTTTCATTTAAACATTCACTCAATACTTTATTTAAATTCAACATTTGTTATTCCTATTAGAGATAAACATTCAATTTATTCTTATCGAGTCAAAGCTTAAACTTCATTAAAATGTTCATTTTAATTAATTTAAAATGTTCATTTTAATTAATTTAAAATGTAAGTTCTTATGTTGAACTTATTAATTAGAATGCGCTTGTCTTTTTTTCAATTAAAGGATTCCAACAACTCTTATTGCAGTTTATATTCAATATAAGATTTCAAATGAATTCTCATTATATCACAACTATTTTTTGCTCATTTCGTATGTTCAAACATTTACTTCTTCAGTTATTCCATTCTTATATTAACATGTATTATTCCAATAATGGAACTTACATTCAAACAGTTATTAAATAAATAATATTCAATTCGGTATCATTAAATTATATTCTAATATGCATTACAATCTTTTACCTCATTTAAATTAGCGATTCAAATCCATATTATGTTTTATATCCTAACAAACTTTACGTCAACAAATCATAAAATTTGAATTTTTGAAAAATTTGAATTTCAAGCCTTATTTAATTCAATATTTTTAATTGTAAAAAATATGGATAGCTACAAATTAAATATCCAGCTCTCGATCCCATAGTAGTGATAGTACGGATCGAACCCACTGTCGTTCGACGAGTATTGGTTGACAGTAGTAGTTCTATGAATATTCTTTTCAACTGCACCTTTAACCAAATGAAGATCGGCTTGAAATATGTATCTAGATGCCAAATAAAAATTCGAAGGTTCATCGACAAACCCAGACAACTCGTTAGGACGATCGACTTGCCTGTAGAACTTGGGTAAGGCTACCGAAGAGTCCGGCTCTTCCAAACTTTCGTTATTATCGATGCAACTTCTGCATATAATGCCTTCTTGGGACGCCCCGTGTCGACTGATTTTAGAATTGCTCTAGCCCGGTAGTGCCTCACCATGAAACTCCCAGTAGCGTACGAAACTAGGGTGATCAAAGTAGATCAATGTGCCGCTAAGGGATGTTACATCGCAATACTGCATGAATCTAAAAGAAAGGAAAAAGGGAAGGATGTGTGGAGAACTCTCCACTTTCGCGAACTAGCCAAATAGCGACTACAGAGTCGTCCCTGGCTTGGGAACCATAGATGATTCGACAAGGCTTTAGACCTTAGAAAAAAGAGTTCAGGGAAGGATCGGGCAACACCGGCAGAACCGACGGTGTCTATTCCAGTTGATATGGACGACCCGATGCAGGTCTTGAAAATTGGATCGTGCCTTAGAAGTAAGATGCGATTAGAACTCACAAAATTTCTTCGTGCCAACTTGGTTGCATTCGTTTGGACACATTTCGATATGTGTGGGTATCACTGAAAATTACATGCCACACACTCAACACTGATCCTAGGTTTATGCTGGTAAAGCAGAAAAGGCAGAGCCTAGGCCCCGAGCGGTCCAAAGCATTGAGAGAAGAAGTGGACAAGCTGATGGCCAATGCATTTATTCGTGATGTGACCTACCCCAAATGGGTATTTAACCTGGTTTTGGTCACGAAGTCCAACAGGAAATGACGAACTTGCATCGACTACTCAGATTTAAATCAGGCCCGCCTGAAAGATAGTTCTCCACTACCAGAATTAGCCATCTTGTGGACAGGACAGTTGGACATGAACTGCTATCATTTATGGATGCATACTCAGGATACAATCAGATCCTGGTGCATGAACCTGACTAGGAAAACACCAGATTCATCACCAATCTACGATTATACTGCTACGGGGTAATGCCATTCAGTTTAAAGAACACATAGGCAACCTATCAGTGATTAATAAACGCCATTTTCAAGCGTCAGATCAGAAAAATAATGGAGGTCTATATGGATGACATGTTGGTGAAATCAAAAATAGTAACCAATCACCTACATAATCATGCCGAATTGTCTGAAATACTCTAAAGATATGGAAAGAAAATCAATCCACTCCAATGTCGCTTTGGGTAGCCTCCGGAGAGTTCTTGGGATTCATAGTGAGCGTCAAAGGCATTGAAACAAATCCAGAGCAAATAACAGCCCTATGAGAAGTCCAAGCCCGGAAGAATAAGATGGAATTACAAAGCTTGAATGGGAAAGTCACATCGCTAAGCCGGTTCATCTCGAAAGCCACCGACATATGTATACCGTTCTTTGATGCATTAGAGAAAGGAAAGAAGAACTTCAATGGAATGAGGCTTGTCAAACTACGTTTGAAGAGTTGTTGCTACATATGGAAATCGCACTGATCTTATCGAAGCTTATAGACGGAGAGGACTTATTCATCTACTTAGCAGTCTCACCACATGCATTGAGTGCTGCCATTGTGCATGAAGAAGCTAGAATTCAGCAACCCGTATACACCATTAGCAAGCGATTCACTGGAGCCGAGAAAAATGATCGAAAATGGGAAAAGCTAGCATATTGCCTCTTGATCACGTCCAGGAAGTTACGATCTATTTCTAGGAAGACCCGACCAAAGTACTGACCGATCAACCCTTAAAGAAAGTATTGTATCGACCCAAAACTTCTGGGCATCTCATCAAATGGAATATCGAATTGAGCCAATATGAACTCACTTACCATCCTAGAATGGCAATCAACGGGCAAACGTTGGTAGATTTCATCGCCGAATTTTCCATACGAGATGATGAAGAAGAGATATCTCCGGAAGTGGAAACACAATGGAAACTCTTTGTCGATGGCGCATCTAATAACCTCAACTCGAGGGAAAGGGGAGTGCTTGAAACTCCCAAAGGACGAGCCATTTGATACACCCTACACTTGGAATTTCCTACAACAAATAATGAAGTGGAGTATGAGGAACTGATAGCAGGACTGAAAGTCGTGAAGGAACTTAGAATAAAATCAATTCACATCTACAGCGACTCTCAATTGATCGTATGCTAGGTAAAAGGCGAATGCCAGGCTCAAGGGAGAACCTTGCCCAATATCTATCTAAAATGCAAGATTTGCTAAAGGACATTGAACATTATACCATAACTCACATCCCGAGGGAGAAAAACACGAAGGCTGAGTACTTAGCCAATTTGGCCAGCTCCGGAGAAGCTCAATTGTTGGACCTAGTCCCGGTTGAGACCCTAACTACTCCAAGTATAAGCGAAATCGATATTGGTTGGATTTTTGAATCCGTCGTCGAACCAGAAATAGGAATGACGCAAATCAGAGACTACTTACTTACATGAACTCTTCCCATAGATGGGAACTTGTGAAAAAAGCTTCTCCAAAAGGCATTGCTATGTATAATAATGGATGGAATACTCTACCGAAGGGGGTTCTCTACCCCTTTACTCAGATGTATGACCCAAAAGCGAAGCTCAACGGATTCTGAGAGGAGTTAACGAAAGCGACTACAGAGACTATACTAGGGGAAAACCCTTGCAAAGAAAATCCTCCAGTATAGATATTTTTGGCCAAGTGTAAACTGCAATGCAGTAGACTATACCAGACGGTGCGATCGATGCCAAAGATTCAGCAAGATCAAAAGATCCCCCTTAACAGAGCTAACACGGATAGTTAGCCCATAGCCATTCCAAATATGGTGAATTAATCTGATTGGAAAATTGCCAATAGCCAAAGGAGGTACTAAATATGTGATAGTTGTTGTTGACTGTTTCACAAAATGGGCCGAAACAAAACCGTTGGCCACCGTTACCACTAAGAAAGTCATTAATTTTGTTACTAAAAGCATTATGTGCGGGTTTATTGTGCCACAGAAAATCATTACTAATAACGGGAGCCAATTCGAAAGCCCCATGTTTAAAGACTTTTGCAAATGCTTCCAAATCGAAAAAAGCTTTTCCATGGTCGCTCATCCGCAAGAAAACGGGCAAGTGGAAGAAATAAACTAGATCATCAAGTCCACCATCAAAAGTGGCTAACTAAAGCTAAAGGGATTGGATTGATGAACTTCCACTCGCACTATGGGCTTATAGAACAACACATAAAGCAGCAACCTGGCATACTCTATTCGCCTTGGCATATGGTTTAGAAGCATTTATCCCTATCGAGCAAAAGTCCCCTCTTATCGAAGGCATAATTTTAATAACAGCCAAAATGAGCAGCTCCTACTTGAGTCACTTGATATGATTGAAGAGAAGAGGGAAGAAGCCGAACTGAGGACCGCTGCTTACCAAAAAAGGGTTGCATGGTACTTCAACTCCAAAGTTCACAACCAAACTTTCGAAGTGGGAGACCTCATCCTCAAAGCAGTCTATCACGTACTGGGACCTTTGGACCAAACTGGGAAGGGTCGTATGTGATCAGTCAAAAGCTAGGGGACGGAACTTTCAAACTAACAACCGTTGATGGAATTCAGATTCCCCTAGCATGGAACATTGAATCATTGTGCCATTACATTACCTGAAGCTATCTTATGTATTTCCTATTTTTTTAGAAATAAGTCATTCTAGGAACTAGAGGCATTGTAAATAGGAAAATTTTGCCCAGGTTTTCTTAATAAAAATGCTTTACTTTTCGAACCTATAAAACTACATTCATAAAGGTACCCTGTTGAGTCCACAGGTTCAAATCGGATCAAAACCATTCAATCGCTACTTAAGATAGTGGAATCATGCTCAAGTATGCTCTACTTACCCGATGGGTCGGGAAAGAAAATCAACTCAAACCGTTGGATCGGCGGAACCTGATCCATGCCTTCTTGGAACGGATGTTGCTCTGGCAGCATCGGGAATGCCCAAATCAAAGCCGCACATCCCATAAGCCACGTACTACCCTTTTTGAGCCATGGAATCATGCTCTTGAAGCATAAACTCCTCACGTTGCCCAAGGATTGGTAACATTGAGAAGTTCCGAACCCTTCTGGGTCGACGGGTCATATAGGCCCCAAAAGTCGCGCATTTCATAAGCCGCCCGTACTCTTAAGCATCGGTATTACCAAGAAACTCATTCTTTGTAGGAATAACAAGAATCAACCCATTTTTGCTATCAGAAGAAATGGGTATGAATCCAATAATGTCAAACTACTATGAGTTAGTAGAAAATTCCAACCAACAATAAATCTGAAATCAAGCCGTAGAAATCACAAGTTCCTAGGAAGAGGAACCACAAATTAGATCTGATTATAGATATTTAAAAATCAATTAGACCATCCAGTCATTTTTCATATGTTAGAAGTAATAGCCCCATGAACAAAGGGGCACACATCAATACTCAAATAAAAATACTCAGAAAACAAAAAAGCATCACAGTTATGTTACTCCAAACAAAGAATTTGGCGGTAATCATAGGACTAGATAAAATAAAATAGCAGTAAATTAAATTGACATAAGTGCATAAAACGTAGATAAATAGACATGTAAAGTTACAATCGAAATGTCATATATTACTTACAACATTTTCTGTACAAAGTCAAAATGTTGGGGCCGTACCCACACAATATCAGCCAACAAAAAGGAAAATACAGATGCTACAACTATCAAACCAGTAAGTGTAGACTCTGCACTTGAAAAAAAACACATCAAACAAAATGGAATATCTCAAAAAACTCGCTCTGCTATTATCTGAACTTAACAATGCCTCTTTCCACTACTTCCCTTTCCACCTTTAGTTGGAAGTTTCTGCTTCCCCTAAGAATCCCAGCCAAGGGAAGTATCGCTACCCATGATATTAACTATCTCCTTGGTGTCGGCATCTCCTCCCTATTCTCTGACCTTCTTGAAAGACCCCCTTTCGTCTTGCGCTTTGGGGATTTGTGAGGGCTCCTCAAAGATTTTATCACTTCAACCTTTTCCTTCTTAATGGAAACCAATTGCTGTTTAGATATACGAGGCTGTTCAGTGTGGACCTCCTGCCTTTGAGCTTCGGCCATCGTAAAGTTGCCATCCAAAGATACGGACATAGCAATTTTCTCAGGTTCCAACCTTGGCTGCAAACCAGACACAGACATAGATATCTAAGCAGCTATGGGACAAGTATCAAGGCAATTGAAATAGCGGCAGGCTTGGGCATCGAGGAAACCGACGGATCAATAGGTAAGGAAGACGGACATATAAGATCAAAAATGAAAGAGTTAAGTTCGTCTTGTTCTTATGGCATGAGCTGAAAATTACCAAATGAGGGGGAAACAAGAAGGTTACCTACATCATAGGAATGACCGAGAATGTCGATCGCATATTCCCCGCCTTCCCCTTCTTTTGATGGTTGCACAATCTTCGAAGAAGTTTCGGGCCCAGAACTTGCCAATTGATCACAAGGCAGGCCCACAAAAGGGCTCTGACAACATTTTGGTAGTTGAAGTCATAGCAGCATCAGCAGCCTCCTGTTCCTTCTTAGTTCATAGAATCTCTCAACCCTCGATTAGTGCCCTCTTCAATTCCTTATTAAGGTAGGCATCCACCAACTCTCGCTCAATACAGACATCCTCGTTCTCTCGAAAACAGGTCGAAATTTCCTTTCTAACCACGGTGAGAGTGCACGAGAACTTTGGGCCAAAATAGATGAGACTCCCCTGATGCAACAGGGAATTGCCATAGAAATTTGAGATGTTATCGTCCATCTTCTCCATCTTCTATTCGAAAGTGTCATGTAGTTCCAAGTAATCTACTGTAATGGTGGCCTCTCAACTTCAACATGAGTTTTTTCGACATTAAGCTATGCAATTCTTTCTAGGAGTGAGGCAATAGTCTGGGCTTGATCAAAGACGGTCCAATCATAGGACTTCATGATCTCCCTATATTCCGTAATTGTCTTGTTGTGCCTTTCAACAATCTTGTCATGATCAGCGATAGTCTTCTTTCGGCCTTCAATAATCATGTCGCAGGTTTCTAGCTCCTCTTTCAACTTAACTTCATCCACGTGGACCTTCTTAATTTCATCTCTAAATATTGCATAGGCCTCTTTCAGCAAGTCAGTGTTATTCTCGCTCTCATATAGCACCGCATCCCTCTCTTGTACCAGTCGCTCAATTCGACCATGACGTTCCCCTAACCCCTATCGAATTTGTTGTTCTCCGATTCAAAAGAGAGGATTTTTTGATAGTTATTGCGGTTCATATCAGCCAGCTGCTTGCATAGCTTTTCCCATCCATCGGCTTGCGCTAATCGCTTGAAGGTGTGGCATATAGGAATCCTTGCGAACTGGACGAAGGTCGCGGTCAAACTTAACACCCTTTAAAAACCACCCGGGGAGCGCAACTTCAACTCTAGAGGGACCAGACGGAAGAATGTAAGTCGGCCTCCTATGAGGGCGTGAGAAACCAGAAGCGGGCACCACGTGGGTCGATGCGACTTGAGATGAAGACAGAGCTTGAACGGAAGAAATCAAAATTTCAAGGACATAAACTGGGGCCGGGGCAAAGGCCTGTTGCTCAGAAGGATGAGAACCACGATAAATTTTTAACATCTTGGACGGTTCCTCTCGGTCATCAAGGATTTTTATCTTCTCATAGCCACTTTTATACGTCCGATCATGTTCCCTATCATCGCGGCGATGATGAGCTTCAGCCTCTAAGTCTTTCCACCTTCTCCATTCCTCTTCGGTCTCATAGGGCTGATGGTGGCTTGTGGACCATTTTGACCAACGTTGCGAATCAGTGAATTGCTCAAGATCGTTGTAAAGTCTGCGGCCTCTCATGGTACCCGACATGAAGAATAAATAAAGAGCTTTAATAATGAGAGATAGGCCTAAACGATGCGTATGTAAGTGAATGTGAACCAAGTGAAATTTGTAATGTGTCTTGGAGGGCCTAAATGACGTCACGAACCGGATTGGGAAGCCACTAGAAATTAGGCTGACTCCTCGCACGATATGACACGAGCGAGGAGACATCCCTTCGAATCTCAAGTCTTCCATCATAAGTTTGTCCATATCCATATAAACATTGCTCAAATCCCTAAATTCTATGTCAGCATCTTTAATCGGGGACTCCTGATGTCACTCGGCTATTGGAGGAGCATCTTTATTGTAGATCCCTCGGGGAGGCGAATCCAAAAGAATAGGACTCATTCCTAGAGTCTCATCACATGATTTAGAGTCTCCGCCACCAGAACCTGTGTTGAAATCATCATCACTAGAGGGGAATCATAACTACTACTACTCTCAACTTCTCCCTCCTCTTTTTCTATAGCCACTATAGCCTTGCCCTCTTGCTGCTTGAACTCTCCTTCCCCTTCCTCTAGAATTGGAGGCATTCTGACCGGAGAGCTGGCTTCAGTCATGACATCCCTTCCCTCATGAGTTTCTTCAGCGAATTCACAAGACAAGCCTTCCTTTTCTTGAAAAACACCCTCTTTAGAACCATGTGATGAAGAAGCAGAGCATGTTCGTATTCTAGAATGATAAGGAGATGGGATTTCAACTGCTACGGTGGATCTCTCGAGATGCAATAGCCCATACAAGAGTAAATTTTCATCTATTAGCAAAAATTTAACCATCTCTCCCCAGCATCTACGACCTTTAGGGTATGGAAAATCTGGTTGAGTGATATGTCTTTATTCGACCTTGGAATAACTGCATCAAGTATTTGATCTGTTAGAAATCCCATAGCCACATATCGAAACTTGATAAGTAAGGAAGAGAACTTACGCCCTGTTGTCCAAAGGCAGTTAAACCCTTTGGGACATCTAACAAAGAAGTATTGAGTCTTGAATTAAGATAGATTGCTTTGAAGTTATAGCACGATATTGTAATTCCTCCAGGCCTCGATGATGATAAGGGAAGGGCACTCATCTCTCCTCTTAAACGAGAGAAAATATCTCAACTCATCGAAACTTGGGTCACGATCAAATGTCCGCACAAACAGAACGTGTAGGAAAGTAAAAATTGCATATCCATTAGGATGAACTTGAAACGAGGAAATTCCCAAGTTCGAAAGAGTTTCTCTTAAGAAGTCATTGAAGGGAGGCACTGCTCTGTTTAAGAACATGTGTCGTGGCAAGCAGAGTTTCCCGGAGGCGACATATGGGCAAACTCATTCTTCTTCGAAAGGCGCACATCGTCCTCTGGAATGCAGCATAGCAAGAAAATGTTATGCAGAATTTTAATGGAAATTATGAAGGAAGCTCTCTCCAGTGGATTTAGAAGAACTCTGAAATTCGGAGGAGTCCGATCCACAACCGGACCAACCAGAACTAGTTGACCGTATTCAGCTCGCGAAGCAGAAGTGGAAGGGGCGATGGATGAAGATTACACTTTTGAAAGTGTTGGACTTCTTCCATTGGGCTTATGGCGAGAAGATAGATACTTCAATCTATACAACAGAACTTGAATCTAACGCGGTCAGGTAACTCTATCTTTAACTAAAAATTCCCCTACAACAGTTAAATTTTGAAGGAATATCGATTTACACCAACACATCGAATTTCAAATATATACCGAGGCAGTGCAGTGTGTTATCTATATGCGGTGAGCTCGGTGTCCTGAACACTACGAACACTCTATCCCATGTAGATTGTTCACTCATAGTGAAGAATGAGAAGGGCTTTTCGTATCATTTTTTGAAATTATCTCTTTTACACTTACCCGTTATCGATCAACGATCGTTAACTGGTCTGTTGTCCGAAGTGATGCGAAAAGCTCTTCTCAGTTTAGGTACAATGGGTGTGCAAAAACGAGACCAATTCGAACTCTCTGGAAGGTGATAACAACATAAGCTGCTTATGAAATGCTATCCTAAGCCGTTATTCCCCTCTGAAAGGATTAACACCAATTTGTGATACGTAATGCTGTATCAGTAATGTAACTTAGTACAAGTCAATTTTGATTTTGTGGACGAAGACAGCAAAACATGTCAATCATCGAGGCAAGGCCTGAGTGTCGTTTCGCGAAGAACTCAGGACTCGATTTACTATCTTCTTCCACAAAATCACAATCAACTTGGATTTTCCACGATAATCATCACAGATAAAACCCTGTCGTTGAATTGCAAAATGAGCCCGAAAATCAACCTAACCCATCTATAGTCAAGAATCAAAAAAAGGACATGAATAAACTTAAAGTATTGGTGGCCTATGGAAAGGAAGATCGGTGGTGATCCAAAATAGAAGGGTCGGCAGCGATTCATAGTAGAAGGACCGGTGACGATTTGGAAAAGCAGAGTAACAAACTTGCATAGCTAAGTCAAGGAGATGGAAAAGTCAGGGGTGGTCGAAGGCGAGGAGCTCTGGTGGCGATGAACGACGGCAACAATGGCAAGATAGGACTTGGGTTTCTCAAATCTTGGATCGATTCGCAGGAAAGACATCTTAGATCGCAAGGAAGAATAGCTCGGATCGCCAAAAGAAAGCATGAAGAGAAATGACGTCAGCTCGAGAGGGTTTAGGCAGGAGGTCAGAGAAGAGAAAATCACTAAGTCTTTGGATCGCTGGTGATCCATGGACGACGTATCGCTGGCGATCCAGCGAACGAAGACCAACCTTCTCTAAATTTTGCCAGTGTGGTCCACGTACTTTTTAAAGGTATCCTAAAAGTTATGGGGTCAAAATTGGTTTTTGATGTTAAGCAACGATGAACCATGTCAAAACTCAATGAACAATTAAATAGCCAAAGCCAAATTCGCATGATGGCCTTAACATAATCACTTGAACCTCACCAAGTGAGAAGTCAAAAGTAGTTACTTTTGGAGCAGGGATTGTTTCCAATGAAGGCATAATCTGAGAGACAAATTTTATTGGGGTTTTTAACCCAGTAGAATTCAAAGGGAGTCGAAACAGCTTCGTCAAGTTGGAATAGCTCAGGAGTCAACCCTAAAAGGACTAGAAGAACCAACCAAGAAGGTTCGAAGAAAAAGAAAATGAAATCATACTAAGGCGATGGATCGCTAGCGATCCATCTCCTATGGAGCGCTAGCAATCCATGAGGATAGATCATAGGTCAATTGATCCTCTTTCATCGTGGTCCAATGGGCATTCGAGGAATGATGGCTAAATTTGATGGAATTCCAAGCTAGTTAAATCAAGAAGTAAGCATTCATCTAATTCAACCACTGTGTGAATCATTCATCAAAACAAGGTAACAAGCTATGAATTACATGGAGAGCATCACCACGAGACAACAAACTAATCCATAAGGCAAAGTCCAAAAACACCCAAGTACATGGATCACTACCGATCCATATGATTGTGCCAAATTGCCATGGAGTTTGGAGAAAAGGATGATTGAAAGCGTCTCAAGCAATTGAGTCATCAACATCCCAAGGTTATGGATCACTAACAATATATAACTTATGGATCATCAACAATCCATCAAATTGAGCCCTCTCGCTACGAAACTTTCAAGGCACATTCGTACGATCATTTGCAAACGTCTGGCAAGTCGGCCTAGCCCAATAGCTCTCCAACCCTTATAAATACAATCCTACCTGCAACACAAACTGGATCTTATGGACTGGCTGCTGAATCTACAAAAACAACTCTTTATTCTTCTTCTCCCATATAACAGTCATCTATAGGGTTCACTGTGATTATCCAGTGAACTCTAGCATTGGTTGCTTGATCCCATTTACATAATTTAATTGCATTGTACTCAGATTCAACTTGTAATAGTAGTTAGTCAATAAGAAAAGTTATAAAGTCGACGTAGGCTTCGTTAATAGCTTAACCACTATAAAAATCTTGTCTTTTTTCTTTATCTGCGAGTTATTACTTCTGGTCTCTATTCTATTTGCCCTGATAAAAAAGCTGGTGCTTTCAGACTCAGTCCAAGGTGTTGATCCACTTTTTGGGTTAACAATGACATGATCTCACTGTAGGATTATTTGCTAGGGTAAAGTTTGCTCACACCAGACATTATTTTTGACTCGTGTTGTTATTATTTTTCATAAACTCATGAGTCCTCATTTATGTTCTCTAAGTTTATGGTATAGATAGGTAGCTTTTAAAACGACAAATAAAGACTTCGAGGACAAAGCAAGAGGGTTACCTTTGCAAATAAAAGTTATCTAGAAATACCACTATGTAAAAGCATGACTTATAACTATTTATGATTGTACCTTCATATGTCATCATAGCAGTCTACCCTTATTTTCTTATTGTATTTACCCATGCATGGGAATGATTTAGGTTAAAGTGATGTAATAAATTATGTAAACCAAATTAATGTAATGAAAATGTTATTTAATTGCACTATTTGCATATGTTAGGCAAAATAATACTGAACTCACTTTATCGTTGGAAAATGATTCTAGTGATGACTACAACATCGTCAATGTCTGATTTTGGGTATCAAAGTGGAGGATGTTACACAAACACATGATATATGCGTTGGACCAGTGTGACTAGGAGGAGGGTGGTAAATAGGATAATGATGGTCTGCTTGATCCAGGGATAAGGAAATCCAGGCCCGAAGGTGGGCCGGCTAAACCCCTCAAAGCGATATCAATTGATAATGACGACCCGACAAGGTTGTCCATATAGGCAAAGAGTTTAGCCCGAAAGTAAGAGATGGATCAATCAACATTGACCCAGCGGCCACCCCATTTGGAAGAAGAGGCAACTACTTAACCCAAGCAGTGTAAAGCTCTTAAGCAGGAAGTGGTGAAACTTTTAGCAAATGGTTTTATCCACGAGGCAACATACTCTACATGGGTGGTCAACCTAGTACTTGTCTGTAAACCTAATAAAGCTCTAAGGACTTGTATCAACTTTTTAGATATCAACAAAGCATGCCTAGTGGATAGTTTTCCTCTACCTTGTATCAACTAGCTCATGGACATGTCTAGCGGGCATGAGCTACTCACATTTAAGAATGCCTACTCCGGGTATACCCAAATTGCCATGCATGGTCCTAACCAGGAGCATACCTCATTCATCACCAGAGTTGGGCTCTACCTCTTCAGGCAATGCCTTTTGGATTTAGTAATGCAACATTACATATCAATGGCTCCTCAACCAAATGTTTGCCCAACAAATAAGTTAGTCAATGGAGGTCAACGTAGATGACATGCTGGTAAAGTCTGAAAGGGTCGATGGAGCATGTAAGGAATTTAATCGAGACCTTTGTCATCCTCCGTAAATACAAAATGAAGGTCAACCCTAGAAAATGTTTTTTCGTGGTATGATCTGAAAAATTCATTAGCTTTGTAGTAAGTGTAAAGGGCATTGAGGCAAGTCCTGATAAGATTCAGGCGATTCAAGACATGCAGGTACCTCACACAATCAAGCAAGTGTAGAGTCTAAACAAGATTAATCACGACACTCAGATGCCTTGTGTCGAACTCCATAGACTGCTGCATATCCTTCATTGACCTGGAGAAGTCATTTTGTGGAATGAAGATTGCACTAAAGCCTTTGAAGAGTTAAAGAGGCATCTGGTCACAACTACCGTGCTTTCCAAGCTTGTTGATGGTGAGGACTTATACCTATATCTTGCAGTGAATGACCATGTGATCAGCGCCACCTTGATACACAATGAAGAAAAAGTCATATGCCTCATCTACCATGTAAGAATGAGGTTAACAGGCCCTAAAACGAGATATTTGGATTAGAGAAGATGTCCTACTTCCTATTTATGGCCACCCGACGTCTGCGATCGTATTTCCAAGCTCACTCCATCGAGGTTCTCACCATTCAGCCATTAAAACGGGTAATAAGCTAACCCGACGTAGCAAGTCAACTGTTGAAATTGTCTGTGGAACTTGGACAACATCCTATAACCTTGCACCATTGCACCTTAATCAATGGCCAAGCTGTGTTCGATTTCAAGTAGAGTGCTCCAGTCCATATAGCAGCAATGAGGGAGCAACAAGGAATTTTCACTCTTGGCAACCTTATGTTGATGGTGTATCTAATAAGAAGGCGCAGGAGTAGGAATGGTGTAGGTCATGTCGATGATAAATAGTTTTGCTTCACAGACTGTCTTAGCTTCAATGCCATGAACAATGAAGCTGAATATGAAGCCATCCTAGCCGGTCTCATGATGGCTAAAGAATTGCGAGTGAAATCATTACACATGTTAAGTGACTCGTCCTTAGTTATCAATTAGATGGAATGCTTCTAGGTTAAAGGCAAGATATTAGCCCTCTTCGTGTAGAAGAGCCTCACGTGGTAGAAGCCAAGAGGCTCATCTGCACCTTTGCAAGTTTCAAGATAGAATCCCCCAAGAGAGAAATCGTAAGGACAACAAGTGGACTAAAGCAACTAGAAATCCTAAAAAATCCTTGGGTCCCAATGGAGGTACATTTGGCCCCTTGCTTTGAAATATGGGCAATCGCCATGGAATTCGATGAAGCCTTCCCCGACTCTTGGATAACCCCACTGATGAGGTATCTCACAAACAGCGATTTGCCCGCTGAAAGTAAAGTGGCCCAAAGGATCCTATACCAAGCACCCTACTACACCATCATGGATGCAAAGCTTTACCAAAAGGGATACTCAACTCCCCTCCAAAGATGCATGACCAGCGAAGAGGTCGATCACATACTGGAGGAACTACATGAAGGTGTTGATGGAGATCACGTTGGGGCACAAAGCTTGGCAAAGAAAACTAGCCGCCAAGGGTATTAATAGCCAACTATAATCAAAGATGCGATGAGTTATGTTAAAAGTGTAACAAATGCCAAATGTTCATCGAGATCTCGAGAAACTCTATGAATATCCTAATCCCTATGACATCCCCTAGGCTATTTGATACTTAGGGAATAAACTTGATCGACAAGCTGTCAAACACCAAGGGTAAGTATAGCCAGGCCATAGTCTTTGTCGACAACCTCATGATGTTGGTCGAGGAAGAGCCTTCGACTGGGGCACTATGCCCAAAATCCTTAACACTGATCGTGAACATTATCTTCCTATTCAGACTCCCAAAGAAGATCGTAACCAACAACTGTCCTAGTTTGAAAGTTGATTGCTCTAAGAGTTTTATGACTGGAATGGAATAGAGAAGTGCTTCTCCTTAGTCACCCATACTCGGGCCAATGGGAAAGTTGAGGCCATGAACAAAACCATCAAGACAACATTGAAGAAGTGCTTTACAAAGGTTAGGCTGAAGACTTGCCACATGTACTCTGGTGGTACCGCACTAGCAGTGCATTTCAATTGGGTACTGTCCTTTATCTCTGGCTTATGGGTAAGAAGCTATGCTACCCGTCAATGTCAACACATCATCTTTAAGGCACTCAACTCACAAACTTGAACAAAGTGAAAAATTGCTCGAGCTACAAATCGACAATTTGGAAGAAAAGAGAGTGGAAGTCGAACTATATGTGAAAGCGTACCAGAGAAAGATAGCCAATCACTGCAATCAAGGGTAAAGCTATGTTAGTTCAAAGTCGAAGACTTGTTTTTGCACTGTTTCTTCCCCAATATCAAGATCCAACCGAAGAAGTCCTGGGGCCGAATTAAGAAGGCCCATATTCGGCCCATATGTAATCGTTGGTGCGCTCGCCAATGGCGCATACCACATCTCAAATATAGGTGGCTCCAACTTGCCTTCACATGGAACCCAAAGTTCCTCCGAGCATATTATTTATAAAAGGTGTAAGCCGCTATTATAAGACTGCAAAGTATTGCCCCATTTATAAAGCAATGTAACTTATATCGCTCCCATTTTGGTATGTGCAATTTGGATAAGACATCCTTGGAAAATTCTAAATCAAATAGGGTTAATCAACTAGAACCACTTTATCTGGGCCGTCCACTAATGCGGGAGTGCTTCACAACATCTACTATCTGAAGAGGTCGGGTCGAAAAGCCACCTCTGCACCAGGGAACACCCAAGAAACTGCAAAGCCGTTATTATAAGGCTGTGAAGTATTCTCGCATTCATAAGGCAATGTTTCTTATATCACCCCCGTTTTCGTATATGGAATTTGAACGGAATATCCTTGGAAGATTCTAAACCAAATAGGGAAATCAACTGGAACCAGCTTATCTATGCCCTCTACTAACGCTGAGGTACCCCACAACATCAATTATCTGAAGAGGTTGGGTCGAGAACCCACATGTGCACCAGGGAACACCCAACAAACTGCTCTGTAGGGATGCACAAGCCAAGAGGCACTTCCTTCCTTGTCAGAGGCATTGACGAACATATGGCAATACCAATATCGCAGTGGTCCGATTCGTTCTCTCATGACACTACCCATATCTTTGGTGGGATGGGGGCATTGGTACCCTATAGGCATAGTTACCTACATCGTAACTTCGAACCAGGCATTTGTAGTTCTGCTCCATGGGGATGCACAAGGCACCCAATGCTTCCTTTCTTATTAGAAGCATTGATGAACTTATTGCAACACCACCCTTGTAGTGGTGTCAATTTGTTCGACCATAATGTTGCCCATCACTTTGGTGGGATAATGCAGTAGTGCCATTGAGGCGTAGTTACCTATGTTGTAACTCCGAACCAGGCATCCGAAATGCTGCTTCATGAGGATGCGTAAACCATTCGATGACAAACCGATTTTGAGACCACTACCACAATGGTTCTGATTCATTTGCCCGTAACGCTATGCGTCTTCCTGGTGGGAGAATGCATTTGTACCTTGGAGGCATTATTACCCACATTGTAACTTTGAAGCAAGCATCGTAGTGCTACTTCATGAGGATACACAAGCCACTCAATATTTCCTTCCTCACTTGAGATATTGACGAACCGATGGCAAGACCACTCCCGTAGTTTACCGATTTCTTCACCTGCAATGTTGTTTCACACTAGTTGGACAATACATTGGCGCCTTAGCACGAATACCCATGTTATAATCCCTACCTGGGCACCTGTATCTTTGCAATGAGAGGTTACACCAATCAACCAATGCTTCTTCCAACACAGAGCGAATGCCTAAAGGTGCCCACTAATAGCTCGCACGGTCATACAAAAATGCGGGCTGGTAACATCATTGAAAGAAAAGTTTTATTTGTTTAAATAATTTTTGCCTTCTTCATATTTTCTTATGGTACCTTATGCATAAACTGCATATGTGTTTACGACTAGGGCATTAGATCCACCCGACCTTAAATTGTAAAAAGGAAGCATGTGAACATACAAGTATGCATTCAAATATGCACACTGATTAACAAAAAGAATGCAAAGAAAGCATAGATAAACTGATCAACAGTGACGACTTTCAATACAAATGAAAATAGTAATTTTCAACAGTTATAAACACGATCAAAGCTCAATCATCATCCAGAAAGACGAAATGATGACCAATTCAATAGCCTAAGAGGGAGAGAGAACCCCCATAACATGGCAATCATCATCATAAACCAACTCCTTTTCTACCAACGAGGGATCGAGGGCGGCGGGCTCACTCAGTCCTCCCATTTAGGAGCCAATCTGCTCTGGTGTGACAACTGCCAATGGGACCACCCCAAATACCGCCATCTCCACCACAATTGCATACTCTTCTAGGGTAATTAAGGAATAAACAATGGGAGGTGGTTGTTGGTCAAGAATATCAGCTTTAACATCCAATCAACTTTTCCTCCTAACTGCTCATTCAGGGTATATTTCTCCTTCATGATATCCTCCCGGGTCGAACGGTGCATGTGTTGCTGTAATTTCTTCCTAAGCCCATCCGCCTCGTTGCGACCCTCCTCTAGGTCCATCCTTATCTTTCGGAGCTCATCCTCAAACCTCGCCTTCTCTTTGGCTCATTGGTTAATAACGGCGTCCCTAGCCCGCTAAACCATGTTTCGGGCCTCCTCTGCTAGTAAGGCCATTCTCTTGGAAGCTTCCTCCCTTAGCATCTTGAACCCTCTTCTGCAGTTTCTCCCTCTCTTCCTCTGCCTAATGATGCATGGTCTTATCCTCTTCCAACTTCTTAGTCAGCTCTGCCATACCCAAATGAATGCAATAGGCTCGCACTGCGGCTTGCACAATAAGCAGTTCAAGATCCAAGTCATGGAAATAAAGAGAAATTACCACGTATGAAGATCCTTGTCAAATAATTTTTCGACAGTTGAGAGTTGAGGATCTCATCCAAGTGATGAGTTCCAGCCCGACATCGGCCGATGCTTGTTATGAATGGCCGCCAATGCTTTCCCCGACCTACATATGCACCAGCATTTAAAAGCTCTCATCAGCCTCGAGCACCTCAAGGTGGTCAGTCCCACCACCTCAAGCTCATCCTCCTCGGTCAAGGCCTAATCACATCCGCCTCCTTAGAGAATCTGTATGCCAGACCATTCCTAGTGCTCTCTAGCTTTGAAACCCAAGCCTATTAAACAGCCTCCACTGCTCCACCTCCTTTTCCCTTTGTCCCTCATTGGCCATCACCCCATCATGCAATGTCAGGTCATTCGACGAAAAAATAGGCCCCTCCACCTAGGCTGTCTGGAGCTGGTCAGCGTGTGTGGTAGGATATTAGATTTAACTTGATGTGCTCAGGTGGTGCCGATGCAGGACTTCCCAAATAGGTGCCCCTTACAGTAGCAACATCTAGAATGAGATCCAGGCTAAAATAGTCCACTAAACAATACGCGATCACAATTCGAAGAAAAGTAAAGAATGAATTTAAAGAGAAACGGCACAAAGCTAAGCTACCCTCTACTGATCGGTCCCCCCGTTACCTCCTAGTTAACGGCAGGCAGGGAGACTCTGTGTTATACTACTGTGACCCCTTAAGATTTTATGTGTAAATTGCACTTTTTGGGTTACTTATTCCAAAGATCCACTGGCAAAGGGGTTCGTAAAGAAGGAGCCCTCGCTTGTCGGCATATTTGGCTCTTACACCCAATTGCCCATCCTTTCCACCTTAGGCATCCTTAACAAGCAAGTGTAATCGGCCGACAAATCTATCACGAGATCATGACGTACTCTAAGAGGGCCAGGTTGAAGAAGTCCCACTCAACCTGATCATTCCTTCAGCCTTGACTGAAATCTGACTCGGTGATCTCATCCTCATCGTTGGCTTCACCCCCATAGCCATAGTTCGTAGCCATAGATACCTCCTCTAGTCATGACCTTAATCAGCCTTGTTGGTCGCATGGTAGGGGTTCTCATTATAGCAGCCCTCTACCCATAGTTTGCCTCAAGCCTAACAATCCAACCTAACGAAGGTTATCATCGTTTAAGATTATTTCCAAGTTACAACGGTGCCTCGATCGCCTTAATTTGGAAAAGGTAACCCTCGTATATAGTAAGAATTATCTTGGTCCCAATTAGGGTCATTATAAGAAAAGAAAAAACGATTATTAAGAGATCAACATTAAAGAATTCTTCAGCAAGCTAAGAAAAACTTACAAGACATGATAAAGATCACCAAGTACAATCATGGGAATGCAAAAGAACTTGTCTTTGTAAGCTGGGGCCTTGCATGGGTGACCACAGACCAAAAAAGGTGCTTCGTTTCCCTAAAGAAGATGAAAAATAGTAATCAGTAGGTTTGGTCTTTACTTATCGGCAAAGCTTGAAAACCAAACGAATAAGTGTAGGATGAAGCTTGGGAAGATTCAGCTTGCAGCAAACAATGTAAAGCCTAGTTGGGAGCATATAGCTGTTTGGAGCAAGTTGACCCAATGCCAACCGATGTGCGGTTAAAATTTTGATAAAGAATAAGGTGTAAAGAGAGAGTCGCCCTAGCCATTATGCAAGCAAGTGACTAGGAAAAGTAGGCCAGTGGGGGATTATTGGGTCGGTCTACAAGTAGTGGGTACAAAGGAGTGATATTTTCACTACTAAAGTTAGCCAAAGAATGTGCAAGGTCAACTCGGTCCTCTTATATCATAGAGGGACCCCACAAAAGGATATGCTAATCACTAGTGGAAGCATATGCAACCATTTACAATTAATAGCAAGCCACCTAGGCTACTGAACCGTCCCATCTAATTTAAGAAAGTAGTCTAACTTGGCCCAGAAGCAAGCCTAACCCCCATGCCGATATAAGAAACCGACCGACCTAGTCCTACCTACGAGTCCAAGCTGATTTTCTTCCACTCCTAATCAAATAAAGGTGGTTCAATAATGATGGCATCTAAACGTCATGCTTTTTATTTACATTACCCGGCATTTGATGGTCAATGTTGATGGTACAACAACAATCGTCAAATGTCAAAGACCGAAAAAGATCACCTAGAAAGTTCATCAAAGAAGAATTTTTCTATGATAATGGGTGGAAACTCTTAAAGGTACATTATCAAAGCATGCTAACCAAGAGAAAATCAACAACAGATAATCATCGGCATTATTCCCAAAAAAGGTTTTGAAAAAAGTGATATTTAGACAAAAGCCATGTCAAGGAAAATGCATAGATCAAAGTCAAGAGAGAATTCCTTACTAAAGATTCTTTAGGAATTTGGAAGCAAGGATCGAGTTTTCTATGGAAAATAGGAAGCTTCAATGGTTTGATAATGGCAAAATATCTTTGAAAGCCCAATAAAACTTAGAACGGAGGAGGAGAAAAGGATATATATATATATATATATATATATATATATATATATATATAGGGAGGGAAGTGAGAGGGTCAATGGATTTTCCGCATATAAGGAAATCAGAATTGTCTAGGTATAATTAATGCACTTATCAAATCCCCACATTAAAAAAGAAAGTTTCCTCTATAGAGTCTTGGAAAACTAACTATCTCCACCAGATTTTTGATGATGCGTGTTAGCAGTTAATGTAGCAATAATGCATGATTGACAATCCCATCCTCGAGCACGGGCACGGGCATATGGGAAAAAGTTAATTGAATTTCTCGCAAACAAAGAAATGGGCTAGCCCACTTGGAAATCCATATTTCTTTGGCCCACATATCGCAGCGGTCCGGCTCTTCACTCGACCCAACCGTTCCTAGGTTATCTCCTCAAAGCACTCTTTTACAATTTGAGGATAAACTGAGCATTGAATCTCTCTTAAACTGTTCTTTGGTTATCTCTTCTTCTAGTACTTCAGCAATCATAACTTCCCACTAGCCTAAGCATCCTTCTAAGGCTAATGAGAAGCAAACCTCCTCATGAGCAATCATAACACAAGTCTCTACAGATGCGCTCATGCACCTTCAACTAGTTTAACATTTCTAAAGCAAACTCATTCCCCATAAATATCTATCCTCTATAGTTCTTATAACCTTGCATAATCTTGGAAAAGCTTATAGCTCTATCTACCATCGGTCTTGGCTCAACAACTCTAGCTAGTTGTTGCCTCATCATTTCTTGCATAAATTGATGGAAAAGGGCATTCATATCCATTCCTCCAACAATCGGACAAGGCATTTGGCTATCGGCTTTAAAATGAACTTCCAGAGCTGCCTTCCCTCTTTTGCCATTAGTTCGCATGCTAGTAGTTCCTCTACTAGCATCGGCTCTTGCACCTCCAAACGTTAAATGTCTGCTATGCATACCCATTCTTTCTTTTTGCATAAGAAAGGATTCGCTAGAAATTAAAACTGGGAGAGTGAGAGCAATAATTGAAGGATAGACATATCCTCCTATATATCTATATTAAAATACAAGTACATTATGTATATTTATAGCATATACCCTTCCCCAAGATGTTAGTTTTCAACTATCTTGTTTCTACCTAGAATTCTACTTAGCTTTAAGTGTCCCCTAACCTTAGCTCCAATACCAAGAACATCCTTTATTTCGAGACCTGAAAATGAACGCCAATGATACTACAATCATCAATAGAATTATATTCAAGCGTCAAAATGAGATGATATTTTTTCCACAACATTAAGTAAACAGATTAACTAAATGTTTTTCATTACATAAATTGTCGATAGCATTTTTCATACTCCCAATCGTGCCCATGCACGGGTAAAATATAATAAAACATAAACAGCAGCGTCGCCCGACATATGGAGATGTTTCCCCGAATACTTAACTAGCTATAAACCTCGGTTTTACAATAGTGGAATGAAACAACTTTGTTTAGTTACAAGCCTTTTGCTTCATCCTTGCTTCTTTATTCGACTTTTCGAAAGCAACCTCTCTAAGCCCACAAACTCATCTTACTCAAATGTGTATCTGTGAGTTTATAAAAACATGGGATTTCTTGTAAGTAAGAAGCGGGCTAGGCCACTAGGAAATCTCTATTTTCCTTGGTCCACATATCACAACGGTCCAGCTTTTCACCCGACCTAACTCGAACAGCAACAATCGTCCCATGTATCACCCCCCTTTCACAGCACGGCCAGCCCCTCTACCTTTCACCTAATAGCTTGGCCTAGCCAAGCCCACTTAAGAAGTACATTATCTGTTTCAAAAAGAATGATAGGCTGGTATCATTAATGGGCAACAGACGGCGAGATCAAGGCAAATTACTTCAAGAAGTTAGGGCCCCAAAGGGACAGCTTAGTCAATCAACAGGCCACCAAACAGCACATTCATTCATCATTATCCTCATTCTAGTCCTCCATCCTACGAGGATCCTCTAGTTTCATTCAACCATGTCTGTAAGCATTGAACTTTCTTAGCTTAAGATAAACCCTGCCTATGCCATACCACTCAGAGCTTGACATCCATTGGGATAACTCATCTGACATGGACATTAATGTACAATAACTCCTTCCTATACTTTACTGACACCATAATACCTCTGCTATAGCCACCTCCTACTCCCATGCCATGTACCATTTTTTAGAGGCATTTATACATTATAACTCACTAGCCATATGCATCTTCCCAATGCAAACCACTTGATGTCCCAACTGGCATGACCATCAACCATATATCCCTATCAGTAGCATGAGTGTTTCTTGGGCTTGTTCAACCAATCTTATTCTTCAAAACAACAAGTTCAGCAAATATAAATATATCATGCATTTCCACTTCATAAAGGTTGAAATGCATTAAGCCTTCAAGTATCTTTATAGTTTTTAGTCATTTTACCTACTAATCTAGATTGTTGTAATCGAAGTGAAATAACAAGATAATCCTCAAAGTGGACGTATACTACCTTTCATCGAACCACTCTTAACTCTTGTCTCTTTACTTCTTGGCATACTAGCAACACTTCATTTTTTATTTTTAACCTATATATTAGTTATCGATCTTTGCTAATATATCCTCTTAAACATATTTTCGAGGTTGCCTAAAAATCTAATCAACAATAGGTCAAATATAAAGCCTAGCATGAGTAAAACTTTACACTAAACACACACGTAGTGAGACCATGCCACCTTATGCTATCACATGCAAATCTATCATGCCTTAAAACTATTGCATACCAAGGCTATCACATACAATACCATTACACCATAAAGCTATTACATGTTAACGGTATTGCATGTCCGACCTACCACAACCCAAACTAATCGTAAGCCAAACCTATCGCATGTCTGACCTACCACAACCCAAACCAATCACAGGCTAAATATGTCGCATGCCAAATTTCAAAACCATCGAATGTTAGGATTTATAACTATAATAGGTTCAACTTTAAAGTTATTATAAGTCGTGGCTTGTAAGTTATATAGTTTCTAACTCACACTATCGAGTGTCAAGACCTTTATGCTATCAAGTTCCTAACACGAAAGCTACCGAATGTCTATAATTTTAGGATATCATATACCAAGATTTTAAAGCTATTGAGTGTATAACCTTCTTGCTAGAGCATGTAGAACACTTATAATCAATCGCATGTCGAAACAGCGCATGCGAAGATCAAAAATCCATAGTTACATGAAATAATTTTTTTCTTAATAAATTAGTAACATGTAACATGCTCTATATAAAAGTTATTTATTCAGTGGTTACTTTTGTTTTGTGACATTTCTCTCCGACCATTGTTGAAAATTATTCCCCTTTGATTAACCTGTTCCTTAATTGTTTTCATTAATTAAGATAATATTTTCTTTACCAATTTATTCATAACAATTTGAAAATTAATGGGAAAAATTCACTAAAATTCCAGAACATCTTATTTACCTTTAGTAAAAATGCAATTTTTGATATTTTTAAATATTAAATAATACCCGAAATTAACCATTTTCCACTTAAAATTCATAATTAATTATTTTTCATCCAAAAATTATGAAATGTAAAACCCATCTCCGATTAAATATTAAATTCATCATATTAAAATATCATGTTATTTAGAGAATAGTAAATAACGTTTACCCTAAAACATGAAAAAATTCTATTTATTAAAATCATTAAATGCATAAAATTTCATTTATAATCATTAAAACTTATTTAACGTCAATTAAAACATCTAAACATCATCAAATCTAAACCCAAACAGGTTTAGAAGGATTTTAGAGAACGTTTTACTCACCTAGATTAGAATCGCTTGATTGAAATTTTCTTCTTCTCCTTCAGAATTGAGAGCTTGAGTCTTTAGTTTTGATTGCATCTCCCTCTCTCTAAAAATGGTGTCCAACTATGATATGATGGTTGGGTTATATTTTGTTTTTAAATGAGGAGAATATGGAGGATGAGAAAGATATGCTTAAAGGTGTATACATTACTGATTTTATCTTAGGCTAAAATCCCTCTTGCCTCATCTCCTTAGTCTATTTTCCTTTATAAAAGATTCCATTAATTAAAATTTATTTGTTCATATCCTTTATGGATGAATTTAATTGCATTTACCACTTTTGGTCCATTTAGTTAATATTTTAGGTGTCCTATACCTAATTAATCATATTTCTCTTTAGTGGTTCACTTAATCAAATTTCTTTAATTATTTATTAATTACTTCATATTATTAATTTAATTTCCTAAATTTTAGCACTACAAAATACAGGGTATTACAGCCTTTCAGTATTGAAATCCGAAGGTGATGCTTTGAGACTTGAAGTAGCACAGAACATATAACTAGAATAAAATCTAGTGTGATTTTATAGTTCGACTTTACTTTTAGCTTTCTATTTATACTTAACATTTTACACAATTTTCCTAGTTCATTATTACTTAGCCACATTACTTGATCTACATAAACATGCACTTTCATTTGGTAATGGACCAGGATTTCCAAAATCACAACAAAATTTGAAAATATTTTCAATATGTCCAACATAAATCAAAATGCATTTTAAGAGGGACAATCCACTACATGTCCCTCTTTTTTCACTGGTACAAACTATGCATATTGGGCTACATATATGAAAGTTTATATGGAAGCAATGGGTCTTAAGGTCTGACAATCAACACAAACTAAATATGTAGTTCCCACTGCTGCAATGAGTGAGAAGATAAATGCTCAAAAAATTTCTACAACCAACAATGCTACAACAGTGAATGTTTTATATTGTTCATTAAATAAAAATGAATTTTCAAAATGTGTAAAACTACTTATGATACATGGGGAACTTTGCAAGTCATCCTTGAATACTAGTAAAGTTAAAAAAAACTAATATTAATATGCATAAAAATAAAATGCAAAATTTTAAAATGAAACAATATGAAATCATTGGTGATATGTATTCCGGATTCCAAAATGTACAACATGATTTAACTTCCTTAGGAGTCACATTTACTGAGTATTACTTGGCATCCAAAATCTTAAACTCTTTAACTAAGAATTGGGAATGGAAGATCCTTGCCATTGAAGAGGCCAATGATCTTACCACTCTGAAAGTTAAAGAATTAATTTGTAACCTAATATCGTATGAAGCTAATGTGCAGGCTAGAAAACTACAAAAGCAAGGAATAAAACCATTGCTTTTAGGTCGATGATGACTCAAATCTAGATGACAATGAATTTATCTTTATTTCCAAGAATTATAACAAGCTCAAAAAGTTCAAGCAATTAGCAAGAAATCAAAAATTTGGAAATGGAAACAACAATGATACAGCACAAATAAAGTGCTTTTAATATAAGGAAATTGGACACATAGGGTCTGACTATCCAAAGCTGAACAGGAGCAATAAGGGAAAACATGAGAAGTTCAACAAAAAGAAGAAGCAAGCTTTTCAAGTGACTTAGGATAATTCAAATGCATCTTTTTCAGACATCGAAAATGATTAAGAGAAATCTAATGTATGTTTTATTGCTCACACAATGAGATGCAACATGAACTTCCTTTCAATGATTTACTAGAAATAACTATGGAATTAGATGATAAATATAGGAATTCAATGAAGACTAATAAAGATACATAGGGAAGCTAAAGCCAAAATTAGAAACGTGAATGCTTAAAGAAGAGAAAATTACTTTAGAAGAGGAATTAGAAAATTCGCATGTCTTGTGAAAATCTAGCATCCCTGAAATCTCTCTCAGAAAAGGAGTTAAAACCTATGGATATGAAGTTGAACTTTCAAAAGAAATTTGCGAGCTTAAGAATAAGTTGGAGGATACAAATAATGAAGTAATAGATATAAAAACAAAGCTTTATAATTTAATTTCAAATGTTTCAAAATTTAACAATGGTAAAGAAACTTATCACATTTGATAAGTATTTCAAAACTAATTAATAGAAATGGATTAGGGTTTAATTCCAAATTTTGAAAATAAGGTTAAAATCTCGTTAGTCTAGTGCAAAATATGCTTCTTTATGTACTAGTTTTAGGAAACCCAATATTCAAGGCAAAATAAAATTGGATAGAACTATAAAAATATAGATACCAAGAACAAAGAATAATTCAATTAGGAAAAGGTATATACAATAGAAAATTTATTTTCATAGATTCAACCATACCCTTATATGTATGGTAACCTTCAATTTAATCCCCAGGACCTTAGCATAGAAAATGAGTATGAACAAAATTCATTTATTTTATAGATACCTGAAGTAAAATGGAGAAATGGATTTTCTACAGTGGATGCTCCAAACACATGAAGGGAAATGCAAAAATGCATACAAATATATCTTACATGAGTGGTAAGATTATCGCATTTGAAGATAACTACAAAGGCTATGTTATGGAATGAGATGTCACACATGTTGATATATCTAATTCCCTTTTAGCATTAAACATTTTACTAGTCGAAAACCTAAAACATAACCATTTAAGTACCAGTCAGCTTGTGACAAAGGTTTTTAATTATCTTTTGAAAAAGATAGGTGCATTATTTTTTAATCAAAATGGAAACTTCTTCTCCGAAAAAATAAGAAACCAAAATAGTTATGTTTTTGATAAGAATAAATAATTATTTTTCATTTAAGATTTTTAAATATGCATAAATTAGTAAAAATGACATTATTAGAGGTTTACCCAAATTGAATTTAAAAATAAACAATTTATATGACGCTTATTAATTTGGTAAACTTAGGAATCTTCATTAATGCTAAAAATGAAATTACCATAGAAAAATCTTTAGATTTATTACATTTAGATTTATTCATCCAATGCAAGTCAGATCAATAAATCATAATAAATATATTTTTGTAATAGCTTGTCATTATTCAAGATATACATGGAGTTTCTTCCTTGAACATAAAAGAAAAACTTTCAAAAATTTTATAATTTTTACAGAAAGAATTCAAAATTAAAAATATAATAAGTAACATTGGCGGAGAATTCAAAAATGAACGGTTTCATAAATGCTGCAATAAAAAGAGTATTAATCATAAACAAATTTCCCTAGAACACCATAATAAAATGGTAATTTAGAAAGGAAAAATCGGACCTTAAAAGAATGTATGAGAGCACTTCTGAGTGGTAGCACCTTACCATAAACATTTAGGTTGAGGCGGTAGGTAGTACTTGTTATGTGCTCAACCATGTTTCTTTAAGACCCATAACTAAGAATACATTCTATGACTCCACCAAGGTAGAAAACAAAAGGTTTCATATTTTAAAGTTTTCTTGGCTTAAATTGTTCTTTTAAACACTAAAGGCCCCCTAGGAAAATTTGATCCAAAAGCCAATGAAGAATTTTTTTTTTAATATTTGGTACAAAATAAAGGATACATAATTTTTAATAAAAGAACTAATATAATATAAGAAACTCTATGTGTGTCTTTTGATGAGAACTTTATGACAACATTGAAACTAACCACCATTGGCACATCAACCTACAAATGAAAAGGCTATGGAAACAAATGTTTTATAGAACATAATGATATTTAAAAATCACACTTAAGGATTTTGAAAGATCACCCATTAAACAATGCAATTGAAGATATTAACATAAAAGTTTCTAACCGAAGACAATAACTCAAATAGTAATATTGCCTTCATATCTGATATTGAACTAAAAATTATAAAGAACCTACTAAAGATGACTATTGGATTTTAGCAATGCAAGATGAACTTAACCAATTTTAGCAAAATAATGTATGGGAGCTTGTGCCGAGACGAGAAGATCAATCAATTATTGGTACAAATGGGTATATAAGAATAAAGTCAGTGAAATTATACACAATAAATCTAGGCATGTGGCTCCAGGCTACAATCATGAACAAGCATGTAATAAACTACCCTGAAATGGACATAATTTCGACCCAATAAAATCCTTTCGAACCTTAGACCCATCTCAAGGTGAGTTATTAAGCTGATAAAATTAAACAATGCACAGTACATAGAGTTATCTATCAATACTTTCAGAACATCACAAGGAATGGATAAAATATGATGTCAGAAACAATTATCCATCTCATAAAGAAAACCATTTCAGAAATATAACATGTTAAATACTACTAAACCTTTCATAGTACAATTTTCCATAATAAAATGACTATTTGAACTGGGTACAATAAAAATATTTTAAAAGGTATAAATAGATAGACAACTGCCGCAAGTCTTCACCTCCGCCTTCGTCTCCTTTATCAGCACTGTCTCTTGTAACATGTATGTTGTAATAAGGAGTGGGAATGTCTGGTCAAATGAAAATCTCAAGCTTTACAATAATTATACCCGAGCATTATTATTTAGATAATAAATATATCTTACGTATTTAACTATACCATACTAATAACTTTAACTATAAGCCTGAAGGCTTCCCAACCCAATTCCAAAAATCCAACGCAACTGACATCAATGATTGAAGAGAAAACACCCAAACCAATGAATACCCTTTATTGGAGATTAGGCAAAGTCTAGCCATTTAATACCCATAATATAAGCAAGTCCCCATCAATTAATACCTAACCCATTTATAAATTCTAACACAACTATCATTAACGATGCAAGAAGGAGAACCTCCAAACCACTTAATACTTCTTTCCTAGGAACTTAGCCAGGCTATGACCATTTAAGACATATAAAATAAGCAGGTCCCATCATTTAAGACCTAACCCAAGGCGGGTCACTACATGGTTCTCACTACCTAACATCGTAAGAAATCCCATCAAGTCACTTTACACTTCTCCTAAGAAAGAGGCGAACCCTACCATAGTCACTTAATACTCTAACTCAAAGCAGACCTCTTCTAAAGATTTCACATAACGTATTAGTAGCGTAATTTGTGACCTATTATGACGACCCACATTTCGGAAGGTTTAAATCGAAAATAATCCACACATGTCTGTATTAAACAATCCGAAACGTAGCTAATCAATAGGGTTAAATAAGAAAAATAAGAAGGGAAGAAGAAAACAAAACACAGAATCTCACAGCGGAAACGATAAAATATAATAATCAATAGATAATTCAAAAACTGTTTACTATACATCTGATTATAATCTACACATATTTATCCGAGCTATATTTATACATTAGAGATAAATAATCAATACAGCAGAATAACATAGTGTAGGGTAAAATAATAATAGTAATATACCAAAACTCCATCTTTGCCGTCCAAAGAATAGTCTTCAATACTCTGAAAAACTCAGGACTGACCCGAGCGTAATGAAAAGACAAAACACTCGAGTCAGGACTAAAATACTCTTATGTAAGTTAAATCAATATCACAAATATGAGTGCAATAACTTAAGAGATGTTACGGGATTTTCCATCTCCTAAGCGTCCGTTAAGCTATTTATATATAATAGTATACGTTATAATAGATAATGTCTATCAGTAAAATAAATATCAAAACAGCGTTAAGGCTTTACATTGATCCACCTTAACACATTTTTACAGTTTTAAACCAAAATCGTAATGGGCTCGTATAGGGATAAATATGACAAGGCAAGTGAGGCAATTCCCAAGGTAGGATTTCACCAATTTACCCTTTCTGGCTGGACATAACCCATCCGTGGCCGACCATGACAATCAATCCAAACGACAAATAAGGTGCACCCATCGAACCTGAAACCACAATAGTAATACGAGGGATCAACGTCGCTAGAGGTAGCTAACCTCAATGGCCAGACATAGGCTCCTGTTTTAGTCATTTTAATTATGACATGAATGTCAAGGCTATCCATCATCGTTCTCTTACTTCATTCCAGTAAACGTCGCCAATTCAACCACTACATTCTGGATATCAGCCACCGCGTACACAGTTGTTAAAGTGGTTCCAATATTGAAAGAGAGTACTTCAATAAAAGGCCCATCTCTTTAACAACTAATCGTTATTTTACACACCGGTTGGTACTTTTACATTTCGAAAACAATTCGTATTTGATATCAAAGTATCATATTCGTTTCAAAATCAAATCCATTTCGAAATCATCATATTTACTCGAAAATCATATCCATTTCGAAATCATCATATTTACTCGAAAATATCAACTCAACTCGATATATCGATTTTACTTCAAAACTTGATTCGAATTACAGTTTTGGTTATAATTCACTTTAACCTAATTCGCATTTAAATCCAAGATTTAAATATAAACAATTTACCCTTTAACCAGTTTGAATTTTAGAAAATAGTTAAAATGGTTAAAATGGTTTAATAAAAAATGTTTAAATAGTTTAATCGAAAATAATTTGAATATAAAAATAGTTTATATAGTAAAATAGTTTGAAATTCAAAATAATTTGAATATTTAAAGAATATAGATTTTGAATCCTTTATACTAAAATATTCATAAAAAATAATTCCAAAGTCAAACCAGTCAACTTTCCAATTTCCCACCAAATAAATTCCAAATTCCAGTTCGATTTAATCGATTAAATTTCGATTCTAACTCGAATAAATTTTGATCCCATATAAATTCCGATTTCAATTCACACCTTTCACTTCCATTTCCAACTTAATTTAAATCTCAATTTCAAATTAATTCCAATCCCAAATTCTATCTTAAATACTTTGATTTAAACACTTAAATCAAATTCACTTTTAATATCAAATTAAATCCAAATTCTCAATTCCAAACTCAAACTTGAAATATCGTTTCATATCAATTTTCTTGGAAATATCCAAAGTTCGAGTTAAAGTCAAATATTTTTTTTAAACAAATCAACTTTCTAAAAATTTTGTCGTAATTCAGTTTTTAACTTGAAAAATCTAAACTTCGATTAATTAAACACTCAGCCAAAGAAAGATAATGGAGAGTTGACCGAAATGAGCACTAAATACTTTTCGAGAGATCTCCTCCAAATCGCTGGTATGACTATCGAAATCGTGAGCATCAGCATGTAGGTTCCAGATCCAAGTGGTAGTATCGGGGCCTTTAGCTATTGTTCTTGAGAAATGACCAGGTCTGGCCCATTCCTCGAAAGACGTTTTTACAGGATCCCTATCTACAACAATTTTCACTTCGGGTTCCGGCGAACGAATAATCATTAAGTCCTCCTCTTTCCGGACAACACATACAAAGAGACCTGCCAACAGTCAATGAACCTATGAAAGATAGATATTTTTTTTATATTTATAATAATAATTAGTTTCCTTCTTTCCCTATCTCCCATTCAGCTATTTATTTTAGTTATTCACTAGAGCAATATGATATTGAAGTCGATCCGGGGCAAGTGTTCGGATCTATTATGACATAACGATTAGGTGCCTAACGGACTCTTTTGGCGGAAAATCTTTTCTCGGCGTAATGAAAAAACTATTTTTTTGCAACCTTGTCTAATTTATTTCTATCTAAATATAGAAGTGCCCATATAAATCGAATTTCATAGAGCATAATACCCTATTACTTACTTTTTTAGTACTTTATTACAAATTACAAGATCTCGTTCAT
>CM060932.1:998895781-998902867 GCA_030765085.1 Allium cepa
TGACCCAAAAAGGAAAAGGATGACTAATGATTATACAATTGAATGAAATGTCATAGAAAAATTCATGGTATGATTCATAAATTTATAATAGGGTAGATGGATGATAAGAGAGGTTGTTTATAAATATGGAATTGGAAAAGAAACTTTTTTTCCTATGGACTCACTATTCACTCGGTTTCTGGTCAATAATAGGATTATATAGGAAAGATGGCCGAGTGGTTGAAGGCGTAGCACTGGAACTGCTATGTAGGCTTTTTGTTTACCGAGGGTTCGAATCCCTCTCTTTGTGTTTCTGTTAATTCACCATCGTTACCAACTACAATATATCAAATCAAATAAAAACGAATATCATTATATTATTCCAACAGCTTTATTTGATATAAAATTATGATTCCTAATTACTGTGGTATGGATACGTAAAAGAAAAATCTTGTGGAAAGAGCAAAAAAAAAAAAATCGACTGCGTATCAATTTGTAATACGTGAATAACAAAATACAGATTAAGGCCCTTAGATCTATTTCCTTCGTCGAAAAAGGGACAGAATTGTCTAAACCCCTTTTCTTGTTATGTTCGTTAGGTTCAAGTCTGACGAGAATAATATTCTACGACTAACAACTCATTTATTTTTAAACCGATCCATTTATTATCTATTATTTGATTTACTAAGCCTTTATATTGGAATGAGTCAATAGTCAAATGGTTTGGCACTCCTTCCTGAGGAGATGAAGCAATATAATTTTGAATCAGAGCTTTTGATCTTTGTTTATCCTTCGTAGTAATAATATCTCGGGGTTTGCAACGATAACTTGGTATATCCACTATATGACCATTAACTAAAATATGTCTATGGTTAACTAATTGCCTGGCTCCGGGAATGGTCGAAGCCATACCCAATCGAAAAAGGATATTATCCAACCGCATCTCAAGTAGTTGTAGTAAAACCTGGCCTGTTGACCCTTTGGCTTTTCCAGCGATATGCACATATCTAAGTAATTGTCGCTCTGTCAGACCATAATGAAAACGCAATTTCTGTTTTTCTTCTAAACGAATACGATATTGCGATCTTTTCCCGGAACGCAATGGGTTTTTAAGATCACTTCCGGATCTAGGTCTTTTACTAGTTAATCCCGGTAAAGCCCCCAGACGGCGTATTTTTTTGAAACGAGGTCCTCGGTAACGAGACATAAAGTAAAGACTCCTTTTTATTTTATTGAAATTTCATTCATTTTACAGAAGAAATCAAAATTAAGACTGAACTAAAGAATAAACAAAGCAAAGCGAAATCTATATAGAATGAAATGTATTGTGTTAATATCCAGATTTTTTGTTGTATTTCTATATATATAGAAAGAAGATTAAGGCTAGAAAGAAGATTAAGGCTCTGTTTTATGATTTATTATATATATAAAATATAAATCTAATTGGATCTAATTTTTTTTAGAATTACCACGACAGATTAGTGACTCAACGTTTGTAGAAATGGAGAGGAGAGATTCTCAATTATGGAAAAATCGATAGATAAAAAAGCCGGCTATCGGACTTGAACCGATGACCATCGCATTACAAATGCGATGCTCTAACCTCTGAGCTAAGCGGGCTCACATAACAGAAATAATGCATAGGAATTCAAGAGACTACCAGATCCCCGCTATTAGCTGTAAAGTTCGTATGAACTATATATATATTTAATATAAACTATTTAATATAAACTATATATTATATATTCTAGTTCATAATTCTATCCATAACATAATATAACTAATAAAAAAATATAAAATTAATATGCAAATTAATATTAATAATATATTAATATTAATAATATATTTAATAAATAAATAGAATAATATGACTAAATAGAATTCTATTCTAATAATGTAACAGATCTAATAATGTAACAGAAATAAAATATCTGACTAATTTCAATTTTATTATTATACATAATAATTATTGATGATATACATTTATATTGCTGTTATTTTTATATTTAGCATATTTCGAATTTACATTATTTATCTTAATTTAATATATCTATTTAATATATATATTTTACATTCCATTCTATAATAAACTCTAATAAATTCGAAATATAAAAAAAGAAATTTTTTATAATAATTTATAATAATAAGATATTGAAAATACCAAAAAAATTGGAATTCCTTTTTTAGATTTGAGAATAGTTATAACAAATAAGATTAATTATATTCATATTATAGCGGATCAGTCCTAAACAAATAAGATTAATTATATTCATATTATAGCGGATCAGTCCTAAACAAACAAGATTAATTATATTCATATTATAGCGGATCAGTCCTAAGAAAAGTATAAAATAAGGATAAAGATACAACAATAAAAATTATAATCAGACATTCCTCTGATTTCGTTCGAAAAAGGATGAAGATAGGACAAAAAAAAACAATAAGGAAGAATATCGACCCTTCCAGTATTACAAAGCACACTCTAAAAATAAAAGGTGAGGGGGACGTATATATATGTGGTATATACCTCTCTATATTGAATTATGGATACATCAATGATAGAATCATTTCTGATTGAAACAAAGATGATTCATACAATAGAGGTGGAACGAGAGGGGATAGCCAAAAAAAGAAAATAGGCATACACAATTTTTTAATATAGGAATCATTATATAATGAACTCAATGGTTCCAAGATAAATGAAAAAGTTGGGTAAAATTACAACTGGATCCTTGTCTAAAAGGGGGATATGGCGAAATTGGTAGACGCTACGGACTTGATTGGATTGAGCCTTAGTATGGAAACCTGCTAAGTGAAAACTTCCAAATTCAGAGAAACCCTGGAACTAAAAATGGGCAATCCTGAGCCAAATCTTTCTTTTTTGAAAAACAAGGGTTTAAAAAAGAGAATAAAAAAGGATAGGTGCAGAGACTCAATGGAAGCTGTTCTAACGAATGAAGTTGACTATGTTGCGTTGGTAACTCAAATTCTTCTATAACAAAAAATGATTAATCGGACGAGAATAAAGAGAGAGTCCCATTCTACATGTCAATAGCGACAACAATGAAATTTATAGTAAGAGGAAAATCCGTCGACTTTAGAAATCGTGAGGGTTCAAGTCCCTCTATCCCCAGTAAAAAGCCCGTTTTACTTCTTTACTATAATTCTCCTTTTTTTTTATAAGTGGTTCAAAGAAAACAAAGAAAATTCAATATCTTTCTTATTCATTTTACTCTTTCACAAATAGACCCAAAGTGAATTATTCACAGCCCATCTCATTTTCCTTACATTCACAAAGAAAGTCTTCTTTTTGAAAATCGGAAAAATTAGGGAATAGCTCAGTTGTGTAGAGCAGAGGCTTGAAAATCCTTGTGTCACCGGTTCAAATTTGGCTCCTGAATTGTTGGGATAGCTCAGTTGGTAGAGCAGAGGACTGAAAATCCTCGTGTCACCAGTTCAAATCTGGTTCCTGACACATAACTAATCGATTGAAAAGATATTTATACCTCTTCAAATTAATTGAAGCGGGTCAGCATACAATACATATTAATAATCTAGAGCGCAATACATATTTTTTATATAGATGTATAGATCTATCTATGTTTGGAGATGGTAAAAAAAAAAAATAAGTTGTCTAAAAAACTTCCAAGTTTATTTTATAGGAGTTGAAGGATAGAAAAAGTAAGGATATATTTTATACACAGTAAAAAAATCTGTTCTTTTTTCATTTCGTATTTTCTTTCCTATTTATTCTATTTCTTCATTCTTGTTTATGCTACTTTCAAGGGTTCATCTAAGTGACATGCGCGGTACAAAGTTCATAGTGCAGAACTTTTTTGATTTATCTATTATATTGTTTCTTCTCAAATGAAATTCATAATATCTTCAAAATTGGGTAATACCAATGAAGTCTTTTTTAGCTTAGTCTTAATACGAATTAGAATCCAGTTATTCTCTTTCATCTAGAACAAAATGAAAAATATTCCTTGACTTGAATAAAAAAAATCTGGAGTCATGTCATATAAGTGAACATTCGTTTCTTATCATTCAATGAGCATCTTGTATTTCATAAAAATTGTGGGTAATATAGTCCTTACATAAGGGCCAGCCTATCCAACTTTCAGGCATCAAGATACGTTTAAGACGTGGATGATTATCATAAGAGATTCCCAACATATCATAAGATTCCCGTTCTTGAAAATCGGCACTTCTCCAAATCCAGAAAACAGACGGGATTCTAGGATTACTTCTTTGGGCAAATACTTTTATGCATACCTCTTCCGGCTTATCTATACCATACCGTATTTTCGTAAGATGATACACACTAGCTAAAAATCCGCCAGGTGCTACATCATAGGCACATTGGGAGCGTAAATAATTGTAACCATATACATATGAAATGACAGCAATGGAGTCCCAATCCTCGGTTTTTATTTGTAGAGTCTCTATTCCTCGGCAATCGAAACCCAAAGATCTATGAATTAGTTCATGCTTGACTAACCAATCAGATAAACGAACCCCCATCTTCCCGATTTCTCCCACATTTGTATTTGTATGAGTATTTAAAATTTCCAATGAAATTTTGAAAGATTGACTTGACCCACTCTTTCTTATTCTGCACAAAGGAACCTTGCCTAATTCACTAATTCATGTGAAGATACTAAATTTTTGGATTTGAAAAATACTTCAGAGATACTTTCTGAAGTAGATGGTGATTGATAGAGTAATCCTTGATCGTAATTTCCAGTATGAGTACTACGTCGAACATAAAACTTGTGATTAGTAGTAAAACATCTATTTTCCTGTTGGGACAAAGTTCTATCTTCAAAGATTTCTCGGGATATCTTCTTACGAAGTTTCGTTATAGCATCTATAACTGCTTCTGGTTTAGGCGGGCAGCCCGGCAAATAGACATCCACGGGAATTAACTTATCGACTCCCCGAACAGTACTATAAGAATCAGTACTGAACATTCCTCCTGTAATAGTACAAGCTCCCATAGCAATGACATATTTTGGTTCAGGCATTTGTTCATATAATCGTACTAAAGACGGAGCCATTTTCATTGTTACTGTACCGGCTGTTAAAATTAGGTCTGCTTGCCTAGGGCTCGATCTTGGTACTAATCCATAACGATCGAAGTCGAATCGCGAGCCTATTAATGAAGCAAATTCAATGAAACAACAACTGGTACCATAGAGAAGAGGCCATAAACTGGAGAGTCTTGCCCAATTCGAAAGATCGTTTAATGTAGTTGAAATAACGGAATTCGGGGTTGTTTGGTCAAGTAACGGAAAATCAATCAAATTCATAACTGTCTCAATATAACCTTTTCCTTCCTTTTTCTTTTTTTTGTTGTCTGAATATTCAGTTAAGACCATTCTAATGCTCCTTTTCGCCATGCATAAACTGAACCAACAATTGGGATAAGCACGAAAATGAAAGCTTCTATAAATACGGATACACCCAATACATCAAAACTCATCGCCCATGGATAAAGAAAGACCGTTTCAACGTCAAAAACAACAAAAACTAGAGCAAACATGTAATAGCCCTATTTTGCCATTTTTTTGGTACTAAATAAGACCACTTAGTCTGAGATAAATTATATTGATAATGACCCCTTAACCACATTTTCCATTTATTCATTCTATACTTATGTATTTTCTTATGCTTTGGTTTGGAACCAAATATTCCTTGTGTTGTACAATAATTCTTTATTTTATCTGTAAGAAAAGGATAGGTGTTATGATATTGAAGTACAGATTTCAAAGCATATTTATTAAGTAATTGATTTTGCGAGAATTTGTAAAATATATATGCTTGAGACAAAGAAGATAAGTCCCAATAAATATTAGAATTTTTGTTGCTAATACTAAAATTAGTATTATAAAAAATATTATAAAACGACTTTTTTATAGTCGAAATAAAGTTCATTATTTTTTGATTTGTCTTTTCAATTCCTTCTTGATTTGTTTTATCATTATAAATGTATTTAGTTAAAATTTTGTCTGTTGATTTAAAACTTGGAATCTTAATGATACATAGTAATAGATTTATGTATATTTTTTCAATGAAAGATTTTATAAAATAATGCGATTTACGTATTAATCGGATATTTTTTCTTTTAAATAGTTGCCAAATATCCTTCTGTAATTCCGCTCTTTTATCATCATAAGTTAGAACTATTTTTTTATTGTCTTTTGTGATTCCTTTTATTTGACTCCTAATTGTGATTGTCTTATTAGCAAGATCTTTCATTTTTGTTTCGATGAGTGAATAATTTTCATTTCCGCAATTCAGGAATTGAATTGCAATCGTCGATTCGCGACGAATCTTATTATTTATATTAGAATCTCTTCCATTTTTATTTTTAGTCGGTTCATATATTTTAACCCTACTCGATTTTAATATGGGTTTTACTTTTTCAAGTTCTTTCATTATTAGGTCCATAAATAGAATTATTTTGATGATCCATCTTGTTTTTTTTTTTTGAAACTTTTAGAACCCCATTTCCTCTTTCTTTGAAAACTCTTATAACTTCTAAAAATTTCTTTTTCGCTTTTATCGTTTTTTTTTCGAGTTCTTTTAAAATGGGTTCAAAGAAAGAAGGTCGTTTTCGGGGAGACCCAAAAGGTAGCTCTGCTTCTCTTCCCCAAACTGTTAAAAAACAAAAGTTATTTTTTTCTCTGTTTTTTGCCTTTGCTGATCTCCATAATTAAATCGTACCTTAGATCTTTGCCAAGGTTTCAGACAAAAAGGAAATAGAATCTTTATTTGAATACCATCTCTTAACCAATTTTGGGGAAATTCCGTTTCTGATAATTGAACACCATTATAAGTACATTTAACATGCATTTCTCCATTCCATTCCTTCCAATCCTCGTACCATTCGGGGAATTGAAACAATAACATACGACTAATATTTTTAGCTATTATTAATACGGGAAATAGAACATATTTTCTAAGAAAAGATTGAGTTACTAATATTAAACCTCTTATTGCTTGAGTAAATAGAAAGCTATCCCAAGCCTCTGATATTGCTATTCGTTCATTTTCCTCTTCTTTCTCTTTGTTTTTTTTCTCATTTTCTTTTGTATGTTCTTG